>OX377618.1:241367063-241934358 GCA_947397865.1 Polietes domitor | reverse complement strand
AACCACACCATATTATATTTGACTTGTGAACATCTGTTGTGGAAGTGGAACATGTGGGTCAATGTTTTAATATAGCCCTTATACAAATGTCCCACTCGATTTCTGTACTCAGAGAGGGGTATATCATTCGTTTGAATTGAAAGAAATTTAAAAGTGAAAATTGTATTTTATTTAAAAATTAAAATATTGTACTTTCTTTTGTATAAGTAAAAAATGTATACATAAAAAATTCTTAAGTTAGTGCAATACTTTTTCGCAGAAACGAAGAATTTCATCTCGCCAATAGATTTTTACTTAATTATTAATTTAGAGGCAAATTGCTTTTCAATGATTTCAAATTTCTCCAAAGTTTGGCACTCATATTTAAGCTACGGGTTAGCATCAAGCAAATTATTTGTTTTTATTAAGAATTTTTTTAGATTTCATTATGTTATCATAGTGATTATTATTTACACTTTTTTAAAATTACTAAAAAAAATTTTATGAAATCTCCAAACATTTATTGTGGTACACAATTAAAAGTGCATAAGATATTGAATTGGCACAGTTCGTTTAACTTGTTTGTATTTTTCATAACCTTTGTACGAAATTCAAGAAAGTGTCCACGGTTTTTTATGTAATTTTCGTGTTTTTACTGCAAAATTACCATTTCAGACGAGTTATTTTAAAAATAACTTAAAA
The DNA here is from genome assembly GCA_947397865.1 of Polietes domitor. Taxonomy (NCBI): domain Eukaryota; kingdom Metazoa; phylum Arthropoda; class Insecta; order Diptera; family Muscidae; genus Polietes; species Polietes domitor. Next base: position 241,933,677 of record OX377618.1, on the reverse strand, counting down.
ATGCTATTTTTTATTACTTCGGAAAGTCTAAAAGGTTTTAAAAAATATATTTTCGAAACCTCTCTGGGGGGTTAACCCCCCATTGCGCACGGCTCTGCTTACACTCGCAACATCACTTAAAAAAAACCAAAAAACAAAGAAATACAAAGAAGACTAACGATGAAATCATCATTGTATCAAAAGGATCCAATATCAGTGAAATTATTACCAAATGAAGCTATAGTGGATTTATTATTGAAAGAATACCTTTGGTTACCTATGGATTCACTGGACATAAAGTTCTTATCAATTATAAAGAAATTATGGAAAATTCGTCACATACTGTTGGCTTAGGATTTTGGAGAAGAGGCCGCAGAATCTCGTCATAATGTATATAAGACAGACAGATAACAGCAGGCTCGAAAGAATGACCGCACAAATAATATACTAAATTTAACTGAGCCATGTATACATCTGTTCCACTGATTTCTTCGATATGCTTGAATATGCTAATACGGCAAAGGAAACGCTTTCTAATTTGTCCGGAAGTAAACGAATTATTAGTTTGCAAAAATGCAAATATAGTACAGAACATAAATAAAATTTTAATTCAAGTGTTGATGAAGATTATTGCACCTACTAGAACGAGGATGAATAGTACATCTTATGTGGTCAGCAGCCAATATCCTCGATAAATTATATTTGGAAAATCAATCTGAAATTATGTTTTAAGTTTTATACTTAAATAATTTAAACTATAAATATAAATAACTATAAATATAAATGTTTACGCAACAAACATAAACTACTGAATGCACAGAATGTTGGCAAACAAACAAATAAAGCGGTCCCAAATGGGTTAATTTTGAGTTTTTAATTCAAGAATAGCGTTCGGCAAGAAGAATATGTACTTTTTATACCCTATACCACTTTGTGGACTAGGGTATTATAAGTTAGTTTCGCGCCAAATGTTTGTTACACCAAGAAATAATTGAACTAGACCCACCTTTAAGTATACGGATCGGCTTAGAATCACCAGCTGAATCTGTCTGTCCGTCTGCTGCTTTTTGGTCCAAGGACCATCGGTATTGAATTTGGTGGTGTAGGGTATTATATAGTCGGCCCCGCCCGACTTTAGCATTTCCTTACTTGTTTTTAAGTGATAAGTTTTAATTATATTTAAACGAATTTGTCACAATGACAGGTAAACTGTTGAAAAGGCATACAAAATTACATATTTTTACTGAACATCATCGACCGAGATATAATTCCCCTCTTCTCATACCTTCATTTTGAATATTTGAATGAATTTCTTGAAGAATGTGGCTTAACAAATTTTTCCTACATCGCACTTTGATGTTTTCAATTTCAGTTGTAAGAATGTCGTACAATTCGTAGGCAAAAACAAAATTCCAAAGTTCTGGTCAGCATTGAAGCTGAAGTCGACATCCAGCTTTTTTGATTGACTTATAAATGGTGATTTTTTAGCTATTATCCTTTTGGCAACACTGGTTTAAACAGCTGACACACGTTTCGTGTTTTGTTTCACTATCAAACATCTTAAGTTTGGGATATAATTTAAACATGAATCGTCTTCCAAACGAACAACGCTTGCAAATTATTGAATTTTATTATCAAAATACGTGCTCTGTTAAGAATGTTCAAGAAAGCCTACCGAAAAATTGTGTTCAGCGACAAAGCTCATTTTTGGCTCAATGGGTATGTAAATAGGCAGAATTGTCGATTTTGGAGTGAATATCAGCCAGAAGCATTGCAAGAGCTACCAATGCATCCAGAAAAAGTAACAGTTTGGTGCGGTTTATGGGCTGGTGGACCGTACTTCTTCAAAGATGATGCGAATCGTAACGTAACTGTGAATGGTGAGCGCTACCGTGAGATGATATCCAACTTTTTTTTGCCCAAAATGCAAGAGCTTGACTTGCATGACATGTGGCTTCAAGAAGACGGTGCCACATGCCACACAGCACGCGCAACAATGGACTTATTGAGAGGCGAGTTCGGTGAATATTTTATTTCACGTTCGGGACCGGTCAATTGGCCGCCTAGATCGTGCGATTTAACGCCTTTAGACTAATTTTGTGGGGCTATGTTAAAGCTCATGTCTATACAGACAAGCCCGCTTCAATTGACGCATTGGAAGACAACATTGAAGCATTTATTCGTGAGATACCGGCCGAAATGTTGGAAAGAGTATGCCAAAATTGGACTAAGCATTTTTCTGAATTTTATGTGTTTTTTGAACCTTTACAAAAACAAAGTTTTTAAAGGCTCTTGGCTTTTCAGACTTGCAAGCACAGACAACGGACGATATACAGCTGCGTTTGCAAATAACATAAAAGTGAAGCTATTTTTTGGAAATGTGTCAATCTCTATTTAAAATATCTCTCATTTCACTCATTTTATTAAATTAATTTAAATTAAAATTTATTAAATTAATTTAAATTAATTTTGCCATAAACTCCACTACAGAATAATTATGTCTTGATATTTGATATTTTCCAGCAGATACTTTCATTTAGAGATCTAAACAGTCGTCACCTACAGATTACTTATCATTTCCCAAAATGTTGTCATGAAAATATCTACATGTCGCTGAAGATTTTCGACTTGTTTTAATGCTTCCCTTCCTTCGATTTTCCGACTTAGAGAGGTTATACTGTAGATCATAAGCAGATATTTGAAATGTTTTTTTATTTCTTTAATTTGTTTACTAAAATACCAATTTCCGTCGTACCTTATTTATTTGTACTCAGAGATACAAGCGGACCGATTTTAAGCCGCCGCCGTCGCATATTTCTGCACGTGCCGCGCCGCCGCCGATTTCAACGGCTCTCATCGACTTCAACCACGTCGCCCATTTCATCGGCTCATATTGACCACGCCGCCGGAGTTAGAACTCCGTCAAATCTTACTACAAAAAGAGACAACCCACTTAAAATTATATATGTATATAACTATAAGAATATATAACTGTCGACTTAGACAACCTACTACTACATACACTATTATGCTTCTTTAGTGTGTCAAAGTAGGTAGAGCTTTACCCTTCTTTGGAAGGATTATGATATTCAAGATGTCTGGTCAAATATGCCTCGGTAGCGACATTTGTATGGGGGCTATATCTAAATCTGAACGGATTTGCCTCAAATTAAATAGTTTGATCCACAAAACTTACTTGTCCCAATTTTTGTTAAGATCGGACTATAATTGCGACCAGATTACAACAATAGATGGACAGACAGACGGACATTTCTAAATCGACTAAGAAAGTGATTCTAAGCCGATCTGTATAATAAACGATGGGTCTAACTCGTTTCCTTTTGGGTGTTACAAACAAAAGCACAAAGACATAGTACTCTCGTGGAGTGTATAAAAAAGTATGTAATATGTAACTTCGTTTGTAGACTTTTGTGGCATAGTGTAAAATGATAAAGATATCATTTCAAAACCTTTAAATTTCAATAAATCCAGGACGATTTAGACAGGATAGAAAATCTTGATAACCAATTCTTATAAGAAACTGACGATTTCCAACAATTGTTGCATTACATATATTAATAACTAGCTTTTTGTACCCGGCGTTGCACGGGTTTCGTCTTCCTTATGTATATAACTTTGTATGCTCGCAATTTTTGTTTTGTATATTTTTACTTCTGTAAATTAGTTTAAATTAATACTTATTTATTTAAATTCATAAGTTACACTTTTAAAATGTAAAAACTTCATGAAAATTTAAATGATTTTTTCAGTGTTTGTTGAAAGAAATTGAAACATTTATTAGAGAGTTAATTAATTATGGTAATTATTTCTAAGAAAGTATTTTGTGTCTATTAGTTAAGTTAGTCAGTATTTAATTGGAGTGCTTCGGGATACACGATATTTACAATTTTTCCACCTTGTTCAAGTAAATTTAAGTTTTAGGGTTTGAGAGCAAGCATGTGAAAAACATAGATTTTCCAGTTTCCAGATTGATTAGCAATCAATGACGTTGGGCATTAGTCGCTTAAATTGTTAACATCGTTGTTTTTTTCAGCCGATATAGCACGGACGTAAAACCAATTTTTGTTTCCATAGTTTGTGGTAATTTGTGGGAAGACTTTCTCGATTAATTGTTGAATTGATTCCTGAATGACATTTTTTGAAAATGTAATACTCCTTTTCACTGCATCAACTGATACTTTTCCATTACCAACATCCAGTAGATATTTCGAAAATATAGCTGCTAAGTCATTGTGATGCAGATGTACACGCATATTGGTGGTCAGATTAATTTTCTGTATATATCGCCAGAGATGCGGGTGCTGATTTTGGAATTACTGGAAGGGTCTGTCGGAAGTCTCCAGCTAGTAAAATAAGGGTTCTACATAATGGTTGTGTATTTGATCTAAAATCTTGAAGTGTCCGATTAAGCGCTTGCAGGGATTTCTTATGTGCCATGATGTAGTCAGCCCACACAATCAGCTTGCATGTTTTCAGCATTTTCGCCATGTATGAACTTTTGCCAATATTACCGATTGGATAATCGACAAATTGCATATTCCATGGCAATTTCAATGCTGAATGTGCCGTTCGTCATCCATCCAATACTGTAGCAGCAATATCGGGGGAAGCAATAGCTAAAGCTATCCCATTTTCAGAGCGGATGTGCATCCTGGTGCATCGAGAAAAAAGACCGCCGCTGTCATTTGTTACTGCAGTTATAATTTTGTCAAAGGCCACTTGTTGCTTTGCAATTAATAGAGATTTTTTGTTGCGACAAACAAACGCAAGTCTTCAACATTGAATTGCCGTTCTCTTAGCAAATCTCGATCAGTAATGTCAATGGCAGAACGTTCAGGCACCACCATTCCAAGTTGATTAAGAGTTTTGTTGCAGGTATATGTATTACATTTTTATCAGCGTATCGTTGAAAATGTTAATTGCAAATGATATAGAATCGTAACGGTGCGATAATGATGCAAAATGTCCTCACTCATATCCTCTTTGATTTTTTCCCACAGGTCTTTTGGGTTAGACGGCGAGCAAGTTCTTAATATTATCGCAAACAAAGTTCGTATCTGGAGAGGATGACAGCTGACAGAAGCATACATTAATGTGGTCTCCCAGTTTCTGACACGCCTCTCTCAACTGCTCTTAAATTTGAAACTGAAGTGGGTCCTCTCACGTTAACTGATAACATTCTCAAATAATAACATTCTGCGTTGTTTGGGTGTACGGTATAAACACGGCCCAATGCATATGAAGCGTAAACAATTTGATACCCATCTACTGGAACAACTTGCTTGGTTCGAGTATGAGGAGACGCGCCAATTGTTCATACCATGACCTCTTATATTCAAGAACCAAACCCTTACCTGAATGTAGTGGCAGAAAAAAAATCGGCACGTGTTACTTTATAATATTGTTGTTTGGGTGGAGCCGCGTCCCCTTTTGTAGCATGACCTTTTTATAGTCAAGGGTCATCCTCTGTTCGTTACAATAAAATATTCAAGTGAATCAATGTATTTTGTTATAGTTTTAAAATATAGTTTTTGTGAGCATTTTGCGTGTCTTCCCCTATTATAGCCAGAAAACATCCACTTTCCACAGGCTAGTTACAGTAAAATTTTCAAGAGAATCCATATAATGAATTTTTAGAACGTTGGAATAAATTGGTTCTTCAAATCAACTTGTATTTGTCAAAAAGACGTAAGCGCCAAAAGCAAAATTGTACATGAGAAGGTTTTATTAATTACATTTGCTTTATGAGTGTGTACTATTATGATGAAAATACACTATGCGACAAAAGTCTACAAACGATAGAAAATTATGAATAAAATAAGAATTGCTGTTGTATTGTTCAGACATGACAAATGGTTACAGCATTTTTTGTATTTTTAGGGAGAGGTTGTTATATGTACAGGGTTTTCCAACAAGAGATGTTATTTTGGTATTCAAAGAAAAATGCCATATTTTTAGATAAATGATCGGATGTTATTTCATAATAAAGAGGAATGTATGCCGTCAATAATGAAAAACAACATCAGCCAAATGGCCACCACGACACGCTTACAGGACCACATCCTTATCATGAAATTTTCCATAACCAAATCACAAAGTGGGTGCCGTATGTCGTCGATAGCCTCACGAATTCTATATTTGAGATCTTGAATCGATGCTGGGCTGTTGGCGTAGACCTTATCTTTCACTTGGCCCCAAAGTAAGAAGTCGCAAGGTGTTAAATCACAAGATCTAGGTGGCCAATTGCGATCACCTCTTCGAGAGATAACACGGTACGGAAACTTTTCCCGTAAAGGAGCAATGGTTTCGTTGCTTGTGTGGCACGTAGCGCCGTCTTGTTGAAAGTAAACGTTGTCCAGATCAGTACCATCCAACTCCGACCATAAAAAGTCATTACTCATCTCTCGATATAAACCACAACAAACAGTCACACGATGAGGATGGAGAGGCTTCTCAACAATAACTCTTGGGTTTTCCGAGCCCCGGTTGCGACAATTTTGCTTGTTGACGAACCCACCGAGGTGGAAATGGGCCTCATCAGTCAAGATGATTTTTCGATGGAATTCCGGATCATTTTCATTCATAAATTTTAATAATTTCAATGCGTTGTTGAAGCGTGTATCGTTCCCTTTTTAGTAATGGCGTAGTTTCTACTTGTCAAATGTCAACGAATAAAAGCTTCAAAAGTGACAGCTACCGAAATACCGGGTGATTCATATAAACACCTCTTGTTGGAAAACCCTGTATAATGTTAATCGAAGTTGGAGAATAATCTCCAGTCTTCAGAAAATTTAAAATAAGTATAGAAATAGAAAAAAGTATATAATATGTAACTTCGTTTGTAGACTTTTGTGGTATAGTGTAAAATGATAAAGATATCATTTCAAAACCTTTAAATTTCAATAAATCCAGGACGATTTATATAGGATAGAAAATCTTGATAACGAATTCTTATAAGAAACTGACGATTGATTTATTAAGAAACTGTGAATTTTTGGTATTATCTAGATAAGGTCTTAGGGTGTCTGTTTCTCAAACAATTGTTGCATTACATATAAATATTAATAATTTTACTGTGATTTCAAAATTTTAATATAATTATTAATTAGAATATAATTAATAATTATATTTTAATTTTCCGGTCTTGTTTTGCTTCAGAGGGAAAGTCAAAAAAATAATTTAGTTTACAGCACTGTGGTAATATAAAATCACATAACAGCCAACTGAGATTTTTAATATCTTGTACAATATCAAGATTGTCTTCATAGTCAACATTTTCAATTTGTTCATCCTGTTTCAATGTCGTTTCACCAATTAGTTCTGGCTACAGCTACAATAGAAATAAACCACTGTGCGATATTACCAGGCTACTGCTGTTGCTTCTGGATGGCCAGAACCGGAGTAAAAGCGAGATTTCCGAATGTATGATAGCAGGCACATGCACACACACATGTACATATGTAGTTATTCAAATTCTAGTGAACGTGAGTGCATAGAAAACCCCAACTAATAGATTCATTGTTGTTGCATCCACATGATGGAATACCCCAAAAAATCACCAAAAGCTATATCCAGCCAAAGACTGACGTACATACGTGTGTACTTCGATATGTACGTGTAAATGGTGTACTGTATATGTGGGTAACACATGTACACTGTACATGTGTTAGTTGGGCAAATTAAACTAGGTCAGGTCGGTCTTCTACACGGTTTGTGGTGACAAGCGAAATTTGGCCAAGCAATTCGCCGCATAATCAAACGAAAACTCCAAGCTACCAGCACACACACATCCAAATGTATGTATGTGTTGTGTATTTTCTAAATCGATATCTAAGGAATGAAGGGAACAAATCTCTTTGTTTTCTTAAAAAATCAACTAAACGATAGGCGAATATATTCGCCACACACAGTTTAGGTTAATTCGACCCCACACATTGCTCTCCCAACAACACTATTACTCTCCCTAACATTTTGCGGAGTAGTGGTGAGTATGCGCCTAGTTATAGGCAATCATTTGTGCTCTCTCTGCTTTCGCCTTACATGTATGCTTTGAAATTCGGAGTTGAAGTCAGCGCCAATCAGCTGTTTCAGCAGAGTATGTGATGTTTTCTTGATTATCGCGTGTTGATATGCAAAACTAACAACAACGGCGGCGACGACAACGTTTTACGTTTCGGCCAAATTCAAAGTTTCATTCACCGCTGCTGCCGCTGGCGGCCATTTGTTGGCGTCTCTGCCGTTGCGTTTTTTGGCTATAAATGTAATTTATGTTTCATTTTTGGGTTGTATTTTTTCATTTTGGCTTCATATTTCATTAATAAAAAATCGCGTGTAAATGGCTTCTTTAGCAGCGACCAAATGTATACAATTCTTTTCTACTTATTTTTTTTTTGTTGTGGGGGGAGGGGTATAAACTACAGAAATTCATGTTTCTTTGCCGCCTTGTCGCTGAAAGCAACGAACATTTTAAAATTACTCGCTCATATTCATAATGAAAGGCAATGATGATAATTATGAAGGCGACCGCAAAGTCGAGGAGCTGGCAACTCCGAGAGAGGAGCACTAGGGCACTTGCAACAAAACGCCTACCAATAAAACTAAAATCCTACGTCCATAGTTCTCTTGCTGTGTGTCAAATAAAAACGAAGCACACGTTTTTTTAGATTGGGCAAATGCAAATCGCATGTCCATGGTTTCGAGTTTCTTTGCCGAATTTATGAAAGTGTAAATATGTACATGCATCTATAATTATGTCATATAATTTATGTGCCATCGTCCAGAGCAGGCTGGAAATTCACAAAAATCTAAAAATTTGGAACGAACAATTGAAGTGTTTTCATTCTAGTCATTACGACAATTTACTCAAGCATGAGCAAATATGTCATGGCGTTTCCAATGTCATTTGCTTGGAAACGGCAATAATCTTATAATTGGTTGCACAAATTTACCTATAGCCTCACGAAGGACATTTCTATTGAATATATCATCAGAAAGATGTCCACGGACAATGGTTATCTGGAGAGTCATATTTTGTTGAGAAAAATTTATTGTAAATTCATAAGGATATGAAAGAATAATATTTTAAAGGACATTATTTACAATTTTTCAAAAGACTAAAACAATTTCGTTCCCATTTCTAGAGATTTAAACAGATGGGTAGAAATATTTAAATAATTTTTATATCCCCATAAACTTAGGGGTTTAAGTTAATATTAGTTATTAATCACCTATTGTAATGACTTAAGACCCTAAGTATGTTAGGACCAAATCCATATTAACAATTGAGGGTTAGGGCAGACTTCTACTAAGCAAAATTTAAGTCTTTCCACACTTATTCTCTGAGAGTGAGGGTATATATATGTAAGTCGGTTTGGCCAACATACGTTTGCTTACTAGTTAAATGTGGAAGCTGGGACCATCTGATACGAACCACCTAATACCTTCCACACAAATTATCCTGCCCTAGGTTAAATTTAATTTCTTACAACTTGCGTATATATAAAAAACCAGTGTCTCCCAGCATGACTGTGGGCTAAAGTCATGCACTTTCTTATGGGCACCTAACGATTTAGGGCCTCGGTGTCATTCTTGAAAACCGTTTGATTTACTCTCTGAGGCAAAGTTGTAGATCTTTTCAAAAAGATCAAAAATTTTGAACATATAAAATCAAAGGAACTTCATCTTCAAGGTCAAAATCGCAAATGTCATCGAACAAATCTAATAGTGTGTGTAGGTAGCGTATACGTACTGTTGATTAAGGAGAATATCACTCATACACACTGTAGTCTGAGAAAATGAGAATTTTTTGCAAAAATGGTTTACCTGAAGGTTGTATTTATTTAGTATTTTTAATTTTCTATATTATAAAACTATATTCACGAGGCCGACCGATGCCTCGGCATTTACAAATATTGTTAAACTATTGTCTTATTTATTCATTTTAAAAGTAATATTCTGCTTATAAAGGGTGTTTTTTATTGGGGTATAGAACTTTAAGTTGGCATCACTTTTTTAACTGGCGGCCATTTTGTCAGCTGTCAAGTGATTAATATTTAGTTTGGTTTGCCATTTCATCATGAACAGGTTGACAAAAGAACAACGCTTGCAAATCGTGCAAATTTATTTCGAAAGTAATGGTTCAGTTCGCGAAGTTCACCGCAAGCTCCGTCCATTTTATGGTCGACATAATCGTCCATCAGAGCAATTAATTCGGTTAACCATGGATCGTTTTCGCACTACGTTTACTCTATGTGATAATACGCATCCGCAGAGACGTCGAACAGTGCGCACCGAAGAAACAATTGCCGCTGTAGAGCAAAGTGTTGAAGAGGACCCGAATGAATCGATTCGCCACCGTGCACAGCAATTGGAATTATTGAAGGAAACTTTCGATGAGCGCATAATTTCGCGGAATGGACCTGTCAATTGGCCACCAAGATCGTGTGATTTGACACCATTGGATTATTTAAACATTAATGGCATAAAGTTACCCTTCCAATAAAGCCAAATTGATGGACATTAAAACGATTTTCTTGTGTTTTATTTCAATTCGAAGTTCTATACCTCAATAAAAAACACCCTATAGCTGCAAACATCGATTTAATTACTGAAATGGTAAAACATTCTAAGCCAAATATGAAGCAATACTTTCTATGTTCTCTGTTAATGTATTTTGCAAAATTTATTTAAATGAATATAAGATTTTATATCATACGAGCATGTGTAAATATTGGTATACCAGACATCAACAAATTTTCACTTTTCATCATAAAATAAGAGTTTCTACAGCCAATTTTCTCACCCGGACATACTTTCACATACAAATTGTCATTTCGACTGCTCCAAGGTACAGGGAAGAAACTAATAGTCATTAGCGATATATAACATGGCTGTTAACATAACAGCGCCCCTAATGGATGATAGTGGTACAACTCGATTAACATCTCATTCCCTTAACATTAACATTAACCTTGAAGAAGATGCATATAACAGCCGGACAACATGAGAACTATTACATTTTACATTACATTATATTATTGTATTTAATTTTTTATCCACAATTTCTTAAAATATTTCTAATCTTTGACTTTGTTCTTCAAAGGAACAGGTAATATTATTATTATTAATTTAAACTATTCTTTAACGAAATACAATTACGGGGCCTAAATACGTGTCATAAAAACTCACTTTCAACATTAATAATAATAATAATAATAATAATTCTTCTTTATTTCTTTTCTCCACATCATTATAAAAATTATACTTTTAGTTACTATAGGTAATAATTTTAAACCAAAATAAATAAAGAAATATAGCTTGGTTCCATCGAACCGTGAGCTTGAAAAATCTTATGCTTAAATAATTAATTTAGTAATTAAATTCCCTAATCAACATCTGTCTATATACATAGGCTTCCTTCAGAAAATGATAAAGGTTCACCCAACAAAATCCTTCACATCCATTTAAAATATAAATTAATTCATTGTCTTCAATATTAACTTTTCTAAAGTTTTTGTACCTAATATGATTAAATATTGGACAGCGGCCGATAAAATGTGACAATGATTCGTGTTCTCTCATATTGCATATGGAACATAACTTGTTAGCTTCATCACGATACGGGTCACCGTTTAGATACATCAGATCACCTCTGGCTCTAAGAATAAACGAAATTTGTCTTTGATTGAAATTATCGTTACAATACGTTACACCAACAGCGGGATTTAAATACTTATAGAATCGTGTTTCGCTTTCTTGCGACTTTCGTACGTGATTATTATAAGCAATTTCATTTAATTGATCCAATAAGTTGTGACAAGCAATGTTCCAGTTACTTTTGCTGGTGTATATATTTTCAGACCATATATTATGTGAATCCAATCGATCTGATAGTTCCTTGAACCATGAAATATTTTTCCCTACTATTTTTAGCGAAAGTTTATGTGGCAGTCTGTGTGGCTCCAAATCAAATAATGTTTTCGTTACATATTTTAGATGCATTGCATACGTATATATATACCCTGGTTCATAACCAGTTTCCAAGGCAATAACGTAATTTGGTGTGTTTTCTGGAATTTTCAATATCCGTTTAATGAAATAGCGATAAAGTTTCTCAACTTCCTCAAAGTAACCGTACCCCCAAATCTGACATCCATAACTCTGCACTGAGCGGCATACCGAGAGAAACAATTTCCATTTGGCTCTTAGTGATATACCCTCTTTCCCTATGAAGTTCCTCCAAGTTGCATTCAAACAATTTTTGGCAGCATCATTTTTCCTCGCTATATGTTTCACGAATGCCAATTTTGGGGACAAAGTTATTCCAAGGTATTTGTATTCACTAACAATTTTTATGTGTTCTCCCTTATACATCCACTTCTCATTTGCCGATGTTCTACCACCTTTTTTGAAAATCATTATCTCCGATTTGTCCCGATTTACCTCCATACCCCAGTTGTCACAGTATAATGCCAAATTGTTTATCATATCTTGCAACTTTCCCGGCTCATCTGCTAGAATTACTATGTCATCGGCATACATTAGTAATCGAATATTTATATCATCGATGTATAGTCCTTCTCCTAGAGCGTCATGCATGTCATTCAGGTAAATGGCAAATAATACAGGCGATAGTAAGCATCCTTGTTTTACGCCCACACTGTTTTCAAAGTAGTCGGAGATCTCATTTCCATTCCAAACTGCAGATTTGGTCTTGGTGTATATGTTTTCTATGAATCGCACCATTTTCACCGAAAATCCATTCATATACAGTTTGTAAATTAATTTATCTCTGGGAACACGATCAAAAGCTGCTTTAAAATCAACGAAAAAGGCATACACCTTACTGTTCTGATTAAACTTTATATTTATTGTTGCAACTAGGTTGTATATATTATCTACTGTGGAATAGCCACTTCTGAAACCTGCCTGGTATTCATTCAGGATTCGATTTCTATTTATCCATTCGTTTATTCTTGTATTCACCATACCCATCATCAACTTGGCAATACAGTTCATAAACGAGATACCCCTGTAATTGCTTACTAGATTTGGGTCGCCTTTTTTATAAATCGGGAATATTATGCTTGTTTGGAATACGTCAAAATCATCGTACCCGTTGTAGATTCTGGAATATGCATTACACAGAGCAACCAAGAATGTGTCAGGGGCGTGTATGAAGAACTCATACGGTATTCTATCTTCTCCAGGTGCTTTATTCTCCTTTGTTTTCCTCAATTGAGATTTTATTTCTCCAAGTGAAAAATTTCTATCCAATATCTCACTTTCGACATTATTTGGTGCATATTGGATCTTGGATAGCTGAATGCTTGGGGATAAAAGGTCTTTAAAGTAATCTCTTAAAGCATTAGCATATATATTGCACCCTATTACATTTTCTGCTTGTCTTATCTCCCTTGCTAGCTTCCACCATGACTTGCTCTCTGAGATTTCTTCCATTTTGCATTCCAATTGCTCATAATACTCAATTTTCTTTTTTTCGCAAATTTTTTTATATTTTTTCCTTTGTGCATTGTATATTTCCTTGTGCACCAAATTGCTGCTAGATCTGAACATGTTGAGTTTTGCGTGCGTTTCTAATCGGGCTTCTAAGCACTCCCTATCGTACCACTTGCTTTTGAAGCATGTATTTCCATTGGAACTGCGATTTTGCTTTGGGTATGAATTTTTTATTATGTTTATAAATTCATTTAAAGTTGAGTTTGTACTTAGTTCCGCTACTTTATCACATAGCCTCTTCTGATACAAATCTTTAAAATTGTCCTTCCATTTCAGTTTTGGTAAGAGATTTAACTTTGTTTCTTCTCGATACTCCTTTCCTTTCGCCATCAGACTCAGTTTTACAGGAAAGTGATCCGACCAAATTTGATCTTCTACAGAGAAAAGCATCACATTTTCCAAAAGATCGATAGATATTGCACAGAGGTCAATCACCGAGCTACCATTTTTGTTCGTGAATGTAAACTCACCAGCTTCGTCACCCGCAAATCTACCATTAAGCACCACAAGACCATTATCATTGCAAAACTCTATATAATTTCGCCCAGACGCATTAACTATTGTATCCTTCGATCTTCTCCGTATGTTGCATACATTTGCGTTTTCCAATATCTCTCGTTGGAACTGCTGTTCTTCTCCAATTCGTATGTTGTGATCTCCTATAACAATTTTTTTTCTTTCACTACATTGAACGGCTTCTTTTAAACGTGAAAAATCGGCTGTCCAATTAGCTGTTCTTAGATATACTGGTATTATCTCAAATTGCAATGAATTTACTTGGCACAGTATAACATCTATGTTATTTCGATGTAATAATTCGTGTTTGAAGCCGTTCTCCTCTAAGTCCTTGCGAACTCCACAAATTTGTCCTCCAATACCTCTGCCTCTGCTGCTCTGCCTGGTAGCCGCCGTCCAATATGTTTTGAAGTCTCTAAATCTGTTTACATAATTTCCCTCATCTTTGGATTCTACATGCGTCTCTAGCAGGATGAAAATATCAAAGTTTTTTATGTATTGGAAGAACTCATTATGAAGGATTTTGTTGGCTAAGCCACAGATATTATACGCTACAATTTTTAAATTCGTGATATCTTTTATATTTTTCTCTTTTTGAGCATTTCCTGATTTTTTGTATTTGTGGTTTCTACTTTTTTTATATCTATTTCTGATTATATTCTCATTGTTTTGAATGTGATTAGGGGTTTCTATACGTTTTTTGGGATAATTTTACTTAACAATTCATTATAATCCAACTCTATTTGATTTATAGATTCGCCAAAAATATCGAATAAAAAATCTTTTCCTGTGATATCTCCGCATATCAGTTCTTTTTTTGAGTTCCACCAAAAGGACTTTCCTTCTAAAACGATCTGATCACTTCGCACTCCGATCTTTTTACCATTGTTGATTTTCTGTAATTCTTTCTTTAGTTGTAACATCACTCGTTTCTTTTCCAGACGATCACCACACAAGTCCCTTTCGATGAATATAGCCGAACCTGCCAATAGCTTCGTGGATTTGAGTACATCTGACACCATTTTTGAAGACGCCAGAGTAACGAGCACTACCATATTATCGTTAGTTTGATTTAGCTTCTTGACATTCTCTATTTCAATTTTGGAACCCAGCTTCAGATTGTTTTTAAAAAGCTTCTTCACTGCGCCAAAAATTGATTGCTGATTTCCGAGTCCCCTTATGACAACTTTCCTCTTGGCTAGTTCCTCCTCCAGTCGCATTAATCTTCTTTTGTCTTCGTCTTTGGATTCTTTAAGGATTTTAATCTCGGCTCTCATAGCAAGATTTTCATCGGTTAGCCGACGGACTTCTTCAGTTACACCTTCTATTTTATGCTTTACCTCCAATAAGTCTGATTTGGTAGGCAAATTCTCCAATTTGTTGTCAAGCAATTTCGACATTGACTCCTGCATTAAACTCATCAAGTCTGCTATAGGCATGTTCCCAACTGCCATTGAATGCTCTGGTGATAGTTCCATTAGTTTGCGTTTTGCTTTTTGTTCTACGGACCCCACTGTGTTGCCAGGAGTATTTGTATTCTGTTGTGTTATGTTTGACATACCTTAAGGGTTGTGAGAAACAAATATTTGTGTAATATTCGGCCGTCCGCCACGCACAAAATAAACGAATAATTTGTTTGAGATAAATTTAAAAAGTTTGGTATGACTTTAGGCGCAAACAGTCTTCTTCTTTCCTTTAGTGATTACTTTTCGTTTGAATGAATCGGGTTAATCTGGCAACGTTCCGAATACCGATTAGTTTGTGCGAAAGAAATAAACACAGCTGTTCAACAATCACAATGTAGGCACTCTTTCAACAATTTGAGTAATTTTACAAAATATACGCTTTCCAGTCTAATTTTACACATTTTGATAATTTATGGGATTTTAAAAGCGTGTGTACTCCTCCAAAACTATGGATCTTATGAATCACTTTGGTCTCCACTTATGACACGTCGATGTCTTTTGGGATTAAACATAAACGCGGTAAGTTTCGATCACGGTAACACAAGTAACAACAACTTTTCTGGGAGCACCCCAAGAATACGTCCTTTCCGTCAACTTTCCCAGATTAACATGAGAACTATGATTAACAAAAGTTCCCGCGATAATCGGATACATGCCGGAACGAAGTCTAATACAATTCAGACTTAAGGATTATCACCTCAGCTCCCTCTATAGCTGCTACAACAACAACAACCACAATTGGTCTAAAATCTACTATATTTTTGTGTTTTATTGTCTTTGGCGTTGGCGTTGGTATAATTTTATGTATTTTTAGAGCATTATATTTATATTTCTGATCGAATATCATATTGTTAATTCAAACCAATATGTCAATTACAGCAGACCTTCTGCAGAGCAACATCTTAGGCGTTATGTTATCATAGCCCGAACTCTTCTGGAACTTCAATAAATCAATAATATTTTCAACTTGAATATTATTTACTCTTTGAAGATTAATACAGCTTCTCTCAGGTATTATAGATCTAAATATATTTATATCATCATCAGGATATTGTTCAATATTACCTTTGAGTCCATTCGCGGATTTGACAAAATAATTGGTGAAAGCTAATGCTTGTTGGTCCCGAAACTATCACCTTCTTCTGTTAATATTACTATGAGTTGTTTCTTCGTACTACCAAGTTCCTTATTTAGAAACTGGCATGTTTTCTTAGGATCTCCGGCATATGATCTGAGTTTATGGATGTAGTAATTGTCCATCATTTGTTTACTAGACATTTTAATTATTTAACTATTCTTTTTAAATGCTCAGTAGTATTATTTTTATTTTTCCTTCGAGACTTCAGTAGGTTATTTTTATAATTTATTAGCGAGAGTAAATTTTCGGTTATCCACGGTGTCATTTTTTTGCGTATTGCCAAAGATTTAGTAGTTGTTATTGTGCTCCGAGACATTGCAGTTTTATAAATCTGGATACATTTTTCACATAAAACAGAAGAATTGTTCCTTCTAATTTTTGCCGCAGCTTGTATGAAAATATTCCACTGACTGCATGACTGTGGGCAAAACTGGGAAACACGGGTCTTTTTTGGTCCTTTATTTTTTCGTGTTGCACTGTATTATTTAAATCCTTTCCAATTTTTGCCGCAGTTAGTATGAAAATATTCCACATTGCGACGAAGACCGTGAGTGTTGCCTCACGATGTTTATACCCTCCACCTCCTGGAGGGGGGTATAGTAACTTTGTCATTCAGTTTGTAACACCTTGAAATATCGACCTGAGACCATATAAAGTATATATATTCTTGATCGTCATAAAATTCTAAGGCGATCTAGCCATGTCCGTCCGTCCGTCTGTTGAAAGCACGCTAGCATCTAAACGAAAGGAGCTAGAATGTTCAAATTTTCCATAAATGCGTCTTATAGTCGTAGATCGGTTGGGATTGAAACGGGGCGAAATCGTCCTAAAGGGAAAAATTTTTCCCTCACAAGGACTAAAAATACCCATTATAATCCCTAATATTTTAGCGTATTTAAGCATATTTTTTTAATATGTCTGTTTATATTTACTAGGAACACGAAATTCGGTGTGTACATTCCTCTAATTGAGTAGATACATAATATTAAAATATTTTTTTCCAAATTTGTACTTTTAAGGGGTAAAATGGGAATAGAGGGATAAAAATGGTACCAACCAAACGGCTGTACCTAGAATTATGAAATTCGGTCCATAAATTCCTCTGATTGCATATACAAGTAAAATACACGGATTTTTCACTTTTTGGGGTTAAAATGAAAAAAGGGGATAAAAATATTACCAATCAAATGACCGCAGCTAGAGTTATGAAATTCGGAGTATACATCTGACTGTGTAGACACTGAAAATAAACGGATTTTTCGAAATTCGTACTTTTTAAGGACAAAATAGAAAAATGGGATAAAAATAGTACCAACCAAATGACCGCAGCTAGAGTCATGAAATTCGGTGTATACATTCCTTTGACAGCGTAGACATGAAAAATAAAAGGTTTTTTCCAAATTCGTACTTTCACCGGATACAATAGATACGGAGGGATCAAAATGGTACCAACCAAACGGCTACACCTGGAATAATGAAATTCGGTGTATACATTCCACTGATTGCGTAGACACTTAAAATAAACAGATTTTTCGAAATTCGTACTTTTATGGGTTAAAATGAAAAAGGGGATAAAAATAGTATCAATCAAATGACCGCAGCTAGAGTCATGGAATTAGGAGTATACATTCCTCTGGCTGCGTAGACACGGAAAATAAACGAATTTTTCGAAATTCTTACTTTTTGGGGTTAAAATGGAAAAAGGGGATACAAATAGTACAAACCAAATGACCGCAGCTAGAGTTATGAAATTCGGAGTATACATCTGACTGTGTAGACACTGAAAATAAACGGATTTTTCGAAATTCGTACTTTTTAAGGACAAAATAGAAAAATGGGATAAAAATAGTACCAACCAAATGACCGCAGCTAGAGTCATGAAATTCGGTGTATACATTCCTTTGACAGCGTAGACATGAAAAATAAAAGTTTTTTCCAAATTCGTACTTTCACCGGATACAATAGATACGGAGGGATCAAAATGGTACCAACCAAACGGCTACACCTGGAATAATGAAATTCGGTGTATACATTCCTCTGATTGCGTAGACACTTAAAATAAACAGATTTTTCGAAATTCGTACTTTTATGGGTTAAAATGAAAAAGGGGATAAAAATAGTACCAATCAAATGACCGCAGCTAGAGTCATGGAATTAGGAGTATACATTCTGCGTAGACACGGAAAATAAACGAATTTTTCGAAATTCGTACTTTTTGGGTTTAAAATGGAAAAAGGGGATACAAATAGTACAAACCAAATGACCGCAGCTAGAGTCATGCAATTCGGAGTAAACATTCCTCTGACTGCGTAGACACGGAAAATAAACGGATTTTTCGAAATTCGTACTTTCAAGGGATACAATGGTACAGAGGGATAAAAATAGTACCAACTAAACGACTACAGCTAGAATGATGAAATTATAATTGCGTAGAAACGTCAAGGTTATACAAATGGGCGCAGCTGGAATCATGGAATTCAGTGTATACATTCCTCTGACTGCATAGACACGTCAAATAAAAAGTTTTTTTCCAAATTCGTAATTTTTCTTTTACGGCAAAAATTGCTTTTATTAATTTTGTTAAGTTATTTTGCACTACGTACGTCTGATAATGGATTTTCAAAATTTGTACTTTTGGAATTAAAATTGAATGGAAATACAACTAACTGAAACACCCACTATCTACCAATATTTATGGTATTTAAGCTTTTTGAAAATATATATGTATAAGAATATTTATTTTTTGAATTGACATATTGGTAGCCTTGCCTTATAAGCGTGGTTTGAAGTAATTAAAATATCATATTTATTTATAAAATTATTTTTTCAATATTTGTATTTGTTTTGGTTTGGCTATATTAAAAAAAAATATTTTCCTGTACTATTACTGCACTTCTACGAAAATCGACAACCTCTGTGGAATGCAATCCACGGTGGAGGGTATATAAATGTCGGCCCGGCCGAACTTAACGCCGCCGTAATCTGCCCCACCTTCTCAAATCTTCTGTTCGATAAACTCATTGTTTGGGCATTATTTCGTTGTTCAAGCGTAAATCTATTCATTTCGTTCTGCGGATATATGATGGAATGAGCTCGACATATGTATGTTATTTGTTACTGTCAAAATAACATATGATTCAAATATAAAACACTAGATTGCACATCTTGTATATTAATTTAAATTCGGGTCAACCAGCTTAAACAAAATATTAGTGTGTTACTCTTGAACTAAATATTTTCGGTTTTGGGTTATTGGCCTACTCAACTCAACCAGCGTGAGTATGTTCGTGTTCTGCTAGTGTCTCTAGTCTGCCACTTCCAAAGTATGCTTAAGTATATAGAGGGTATGTAGCACTCAGGGAATTGAATCTCTAACAAGAACACCACAATCCTTTCATTAATAACTTCCGATATGCTCATGCTGTGATAACATATCAACGCAATATTGAATTTCCCTGCCACAAACTACAACCACGTAGTGTGTCATAAAATTGCAAAAGAAACATTTCGCAATATTCGCCCAGAACTTTACACATTCTTTTGCAATATTCGCCTCGAACTTTACACATTTCTGGTTAATTTAAGAATTGTGTTAGAAAAAACTATAAAGTTTCAAATATAAAATCACCATAAACACTTTATGAGCACATTGGAATTGTCACAGAACACCAATAATGTTGCCCCAAATAGAGAATGGTATGGAAGACCTATTGAGTATGCCACTCCTTCTACTTCACTGCATGGCTATAATAAAAACAACAACAGCAGAATTCTTCCACATAGGGAACACTTTCATAAAAATTTAATAAAACCATAAAATAAACATGATAACGCTCTTCCGCGGTAAGCATAATGCTCGACTATATCAACCATAAATTGGAAATAAATACAAAACATTTTGGGCCAGCAAGAAAAAGTTTCTTCGCAACAAGCTTAATTTGTGGCAACATCCAACATATTCATACGTTTCTCCAGTGGCAGATTACAAGACAATCTGTAACAAAATCCAGCGAAATATGCGGCATAAAAACGACTGCTTCCCAGAGGGACTGAACAGGTAAATGATTTGTTCCTGTGTTTGTTCAGCTTGGAAATTTTCATGATTTATTTCGGCAAAAATATTGCAAGACAAATTGTTGGACTTGAATGGGAAAATTAATTGTTGTCCATTTTAGATTTTTGAACTTAAAAAATCCTACCATTTTCATCAATTGAGTGGAAACATTTTGAGAATTTAAACTTCGCATCGTCATCATTTGTCTGCAAAACAACCCTCTCTTATTCTAATAATTCATGAGATGTTAACGGGGAAACTCAGTCCTTGAAATGTTCGTAATTAGACTAATAGATACAGATGTAATGACTGCAGTTAGAACAAATGAAAGTGACATTAAGTTCGGTCGGGTATATCACTGTGATGCCTTTTGAATGTGGTCGTCATGCCCCAGAAATCATGACAAATGTAGTGTGTAACTAAGTCAAGTTCTAAAAAAGTAAAAAGTCGTTAAGTGTATGACAAAATGAATATACCCCCATAATAAGGTGGAGAGTATAAAATTACACCATAAAACGATTATACATTTTATTACCCTCCACCTAAGGATTGAAATATTCGTTGGAGTCCTCATAAAGTATATATATTCTGGGTCGTGTCCGTCTGTCCGTCTGTTGAAAGCACGCTAGCCTTCGAATTAAATGAGGTAGGAGGTTAAAATTTTCCCTAAATGTGTCTTATGGTTGAATATCTGTTGAGCTTGAAAGTTGGCGAAATCGGCCCAGAGTGAAAACAATTTTCCCATCAAGGACTATTTTTGAGAATTTCTCCGTTACAAGCACTTGAAATTTGTTGCGTGTATTTCTCTTGTAGCAAGAAAGCACCAGAAGGTAAATACAAGATTTAGAGGGACAAATGGGGATGAAAATGGTACGAATGATATGAGAGAAACATGAAGTTTGGAATGTACATCCCCCTAATTGCATAGACACTTAACCCATTACGGCCCTCTGTTCCCATATGAGGATACGTGTTTAGTGCGAAACATATGAACAACAATTTTTTCTGGGCGTTAATGGGTTAAAGTAGAGTGGGTTTTCAAAATTCGTACTTTTAATGGGTACAATTGGAATAGAGGGATAAAAATGGTACCGCTCAAATTCGGTGTATACATTCATCTGACGCGAAAAAGGGACAAAAGGGGATAACAAAATTAATTAAACAAAATTAAATTAAAATTAATTTTAATTCTTGAATGAAATGCATATCTTTAATTTCCTTTTCTGGTTTTGTATTTTAGCTTATTATATTATCTACAAAATATAAAACATTCAGAGTGGGGTGGCCATACGTTAAGAAATTAGGGCAGTTTTTCCAAAGTATTGCGTTATTTCAGCAAGACCATAATTTTTCATTCATATCTATTTTTGGAGAGGTATTGATCGTCAATTGCAATTTCAAGAACTTCTTAACCCATTGATGGTCGCACATATTTGTCAATGGGTGAAATGTGAAATAACAACTGACATATGGAGTCATTTGCACCGTAAACATTCTAGCTAATTTTTGAAAAAAAAAAACTGAAATGTTTGTCTTTCAATGAATAAGCGAAAGGAAGAATATCTGTTAAATCTTACTTCAAATTCCCCCCTTTGAACTTTAAATGGGTGTTAATGCTAAACCTATTTCAGTTCTATATAGTCTCTTTCTTAGGAGGGAAATCGCACAGAGTTATGAAAACTGATTATGTGCAGTTTTCATCCCATTTAAACATTGAAGGACCGAAATTTCAGATTAATTTTAAAAATTAGCTTTGCATAAGACACTCGAATGTGTTTACGATGCACATGACTCATATGCCAGTTGTTATTTCACAATTAACCCATTAAGGACCAACACATCAAAAAAAAATGTGCGACCCTCAATGGGTTCTTAAAATTGCAATTGGCGATCAATACCTCTCCAACGAGCCCCTAAAAACACAAATCGAACTAAAAATGTGGATGTTTTACGGATTTTATAAAAATTGCATAAAAATTATCAATGAAATCGCAATATTTTTTATATGGTTTGGTAAGGTCGGTGTCAGATTTTAATTTCTAGTGAGTTTTTGAACCACAAGGACATGTTTATTCTCAAAGATTAAAATCTGACGCGATCCAAAGTAATGATATGATGATATGATATCGACAAGAAGCCATCTCTTCAAAAAAAACCTGAGGTAACCAACGTTGGACCACTGCAAAACTTAAACCACACACTACTTTGAGCTACGGAAAACGGTATATTACCCGCAACCACTAGTAGAATGTATATGACAAATTTCATCAAAATCGATGAGGGTCTATATCCATGGTGGGTCGAAATCTTGTGGAGTTACCGAAGAGCTAGAAACATAAAATTTGGAATGTACATTAGAGCGTACCAGGTTACAAGTAAAAAAAAAAGTTCGCCGTACACCTTCGAATATGAAGTATTATTGAAAGGTAGTTTCAAAAAAATTTTTTTTATTTTTTTATGCCGAACGTAGGGGTCGCGCTTTTACATTTTTCTATATAACTTCTGCATTTATAAACGGATTTTAAAGTGTGATACATCGATGTTTTTGTCCGATTTTTTTGTCTTTGAAGTCATTGAGCTCAAACATGATTCATGATTTTATGCGAGCTTTAATTTTCGATTATTAGAGTGGTACATTAGGGTAGTAGCAACTGAGAAATGATGGGTAAGTACCAGAAGGGGGTGCTTGAGCTCAATGACTTCAAAGACAAAAAAATCGGCCTCGTCGAGACAAAAACATCGATGTATCACACTTTAAAATCCGTTTATAAATACAAGTTATATAGAAAAATGTAAAAGCGCGACCCCTACGTTCGGCATAAAAAAATAAAAATTTTTTTTTTGAAACTACCTTTCAATAATACTTCATATTCGAAGGTGTACGGCGAACTTTTTTTTTGAGGTACGCCCTAATGTACATCCTCATTGAGTAATTTTTCAAAATTCGAACTTTTAAGAAGTGAAATTGGAAAAGAGGGATAAAAACGGTACCACTCAAACCACTGAAGATGAAATCTCGATATTCGGTGTATACATTCATCTGACTGTCTAGACGCGAAACATAAAGAATTTTTTTAGGTGGAAAATGGAGCGAATGGTACCAACCAATCGACTGCAGCTATAATAATGAAATTCGGTGCGTACATTGTTTTGACTGTGTAGGCGCGAAAAATTAAGATAGCTTTCGATATTCGGATTCGATGTTAGAATCAAAATGGGACAAAACTGGTACCAAACGAACGGCTCTTCTAGATTCATGAAATTACATTCCAATGTGTACTTTTCTTATTAAAATAATAATGCGTGGTCTGCAGCTTAAAATGTTTCTTCCTAATGACGACTGCAAATCGCCTAATATTTAGGGCATGATGACTTCTAATTTTTACTATAAATATAGTGAATTATATAATATAGTGAATAATTACAGTGAAAAATCATCAAAATTATAATTCTTTAAATAGTTCATAAACACAAGGTATAAAAACAATTAAAAATCTAAGAAAAATAGGTTATGGAGAAATTTAATCTTTTAATTTTGTTTTGTAGTGTGAGATTGTACCATCAGAAAAAATTTTAAAAAATATATATTTTTTTGGATTTTTCATTGTTTTTATTAAAAAAAATTTTTATTAAAAAATTATAATTTTGATGACTTTTCACTGTAATTATGGTTGATTTTGTAAGAAACAAAATCGAAAAAAAAATCTTACAAATTAGAAGCCATCATTTCACCACTTTCAAACTCACACAGTCGCTTAAAAATAGACCTAAGCACACTACTTTCGAAAATCGAAATAAAAGATTTAAAATTGTAAAGACTTTAAAAAATCTAACCATGTTATAACATACTTCATCAATATTTTAAAAAAATATTTAGAAATTACATTCAAAGCAAGGTACATCACATTAATAGCGGTGAAGTATGTCAGGAGTTATAGGCGATTGAATGAACACACCTTTTGAAAAATGAAGTATTTTTTATCACTGTTAAACTGGTCATAAATCTTGAAAGAAATCTAGTTTTTTCCAAAATACGTATACAATAATTTTATGAGTAGAATACATGCACACATTTTCAAAACAATCGCAGCTATCGAGGTCAAAAACCGTACCGCTTGACATGTTATGACTCATATAGTAGTGGGTTTGAAACCGTTGACATATTGTTTGAAGTAGTAAAAAAATATAGTAATGTACATAAAGATATTACAATTTTCCTAACATGGTACCAGACTTCTATGTAAATTCGACAGCTTCTAATCTGCCGGTAATACAGTGGAATGCACCACGTGCTGAAGGGTATATAAGATTCAGCCCGGCCGATCTTAACGCATTCATAATTGTTTTTACTTGACCACAGTTTTCCATTTGGTAATCATAGGACTCTTAATTTACAAAGGAGGTAGATGTTTTAATAATTTATTTTCGCACTGTTTCACTTCAAATGAAAGAGAAGAATATCTGTAAAAAATACTTAACATTTGATGGTTCCATTTGTACAACCATTTCTAATGTGCATATTATATGTGTATATGGTCTTGTTCAGGTCCAAAATGTACTGTCGAACGGCGATATGGCTACAAAAAGGTTTTAAGCTCGAACAATGTCCCAGTCCAAATGAAAAATTTTAAATTTGTATTTTTTTTTCTAAAAACACTCCTAAAATTAGGAAACATTTTTTCGACTTGAAATTCGACTTAAAATAATGCAATCATAATTAATAAAGAAATCTGATGTCTCTTTCTTCCCTCCGGTTAGTTTCATTATTCGTATCTTCCAGGCTTAAGCTTGAAAACATGTCTACTAAGTAAAATTGAAATGTCATATGCAATATGTTTATTCTCTTACTGTATGGCCATCTGTCGACTCACGAATTTTTTACGTAAGTTTATCTTCTGGGAAGATGAAAAATCTCAGAAATATGAAAATTGAATTTCGAAAATCGCAGCTATGAGTCATATATTTTAACATTAATGAGTCATGCGAATGTATTTTCCTTTAACTGGCACTCCATTCATTAATCAATTAATGAGTTCATTCATAGTTTATGAAATTTAACTGTAGTAAACATTTGTTGCTTTGCCATAAAGCCAAGCGTCTATGCGTAACTCTTAATTGAAAACTTTTTTTGATTTCATCTCCAGGCGGAAAATGAAAAATATAGAAACTCGCTAAAAAAGTGTTGGTGGAACCAAACAACAGTCAACATGTGAACGAGCGAAAATCATAAATTTTAAATGCAAATTGTTGTTCTCTTGCCAAACAATAACAAAAGAACGCTCACACACATCATAAACATGAAATATAAATTAAAAATCATACAATTTATAAGTACGCACTCGTAGATACTCCTCCTACACCGCCACCACTACAGCGGGTACGATACGCGAGCAATTTCCATTCCTTACTCAAGTTACGTCACATTGCACAGTGGTTAGAAATGAAAGCGATCGACAAAGAATGAATATAAATAAGATATATTGTTGTACCAACGAATTATTAATATCGAGCAACATCATTCAAAATCAGAGCAATATTTGTATGAAGGACTTAAACACTGCACGGGCAGATAACACTATGCAAAACAAAATTTGCCAAAGGGCCAACTATAAAATTTTCTGATGTGTTTTGTATTTGTTTACTAAAAATTCTTCGCTAAAGTAACACCTATATTAAAGTAAAAAAGGAGTTAACCATATATACCCTCCAACATGGATTACATTCCACAGAGGCTGTCGATTTTTCGCAGAATTGTAGTAACAAAAAAAAACAAGTAAGGAAAGGCTAAGGTCGGGCGGGGCCGACTATATAATACCCTACACCACTCCCTGTGTATATACCTCGCTTCGATTACTAAACCCAGGTATTTCATGGGAGCAATTTTATGAAGTTCATATAAATTTTGCAGTTACTATAAATTCATCTTTAGTCAAATTTAATGATTATGGTAAATAATAAAGTAATTGATCCAACTTTCCAGCAGATATTCCGAGTAAAGTAAATATAACATGATCTGGAAAAATTGTCCAAGATCCAATGATAAATACAGATTATACAGCGGTAATAGGATGAATCGGACGGACATTTGAAGGGGGCCTATAACAACACTTGAGGCCTGTACCAAAATATGGCCCTGCATAGTTTTCACTCATGATATGTATTTCTAGTTGAAACATATAATGATCTGCAAAATTTGATGAAGATCCTATATAAGATGTAGTTAGCTGTAATAGAGCAGAATGGGTTATTCCAAAGAATGGACATATGGGCATCTCCCAAACAAGTAAGGAAAGGCTAAAGACGGACGGAGCCACTATATGATACACCCCACTTTCTATCTCATTACAATTCAATGCAGTAAAAAAGGAATCGGGAAGGATTTTAGAATCATACATTTGTGTTTGAAAGAAATATTGAAACCTGGAATGATTGGACCCGCTTTCACCATGTATGTGTATTGGTGAAATATAATGCAAAGTTTGGCCAAAATCGGTTAAACATTCGGGAGCAACATTTGTATTGGGTCTATATCTAAATCTGAACCGATCTTACCCACTGTTAGTTGGATTATAAGAAGTTGTGCCAATTTTAAAGAAAATCGGGTACAATATGTGGTTTCTACAGCGGAAAATGTCAAATCGGGACCGACATTTGTATGGGGGCTATATCTAAATCTGAACCGATCTTACCCACTTTCAGCATAGGTGTTTCTAGTTCGATAATAAAATGTTGTGCCAATTTTAAAGAAAATCGGGAACAATAAGTGGTTTCTAAAGCGAAAAAAGTGAAATCGGGAACGACATTTGTATGGGGACTATATCTAAATCTGAACCGATCTAACCAGCTTTCATCACAGGTATTTCTAGTTAGATTATAAGGTGTTGTGCCAATTTTAAATATAATCGGTTACAATATGTGGTTTCTAAAGCGAAAAAGGTGAAATCGGGAGCGACATTTGTATTTATTTCTACTATTACTACTATTAGCTATTAAAAAATACAACAAAATAATTTATTCCGATTTTGGTTCTATTTTTAATGTTTTTTTTTTCTTCGTGTCAGAAAAAAGATTTTTTTCAAACTGTTTTTTTCTCGCTGTTTCTATATGAAATTGTTATTACCCATTATAATTACCTTTAATAGAAGTACAAATATTAAAGGTTCATTCATTGGGTAATTGAGTAAAAATAAAATATAAAAAAGAAAATTCTCCACAACAAAATTTGTATGCTAATTACACCGTACGACAATTTTTACAAAAAGTCGTTACACTTGAACCGGATATGAAACTATACGTATGAAACAATAGGCAAAGTAGAGTTACTTGGCGTTTTTAGTTTTTCATTTCCTTTGCAGGATTAACAAATTACAAAGCACACAATTTTTCAAATAAATATTTTATACACATGTCCCACTCTATGATAACGGTATTAGTGTCAAATTGAAGAGGAGAATATCTGTCAAAGATACCTCAAATATCATGATTCTGTCTGTATAAGTTCAGCATTAATACCTATTTCAAGTTTACCCCTTAGTTTTTATACCATCCACCTCCAGGATGGGGGTATATTCACTTTGTCAGTCCGTTTGTAACACCTTAAAATATTCATCGGAGACCCTATAAAGTATATATATTCTGGGTCGTGGTAAAATTCGATATAGCCACGTCCGTATGTCTGTCTGTTGATAGCACGCTAGCTTCCGAACGAAATGAGCTATGGTTGCAGATCGGTTGGAATTGAAAGTGGGCGAAATCGGCCCAGAGGGAAAAAAATTTCCCTCACAAGGACTGAAAATACCCCTAATATTTAGAGTATTTCAGCCTGCATTTTGTATATGTCTGCTTGTATAATAATATTTGGAATGAACATTCCCCTTATAGCATAAAAGCGCACCATAAAGTGA
The DNA here is from genome assembly GCA_947397865.1 of Polietes domitor. NCBI lineage: Eukaryota > Metazoa > Arthropoda > Insecta > Diptera > Muscidae > Polietes > Polietes domitor. The sequence continues at coordinate 241,905,081 of OX377618.1, read as the reverse complement.
TTCTTATTCGTAGGGGACGAAATTAAACGATAACAGCAAGAAACGCGAAATTTGGTGTGTACATTCATCTAATAGAGTAGATACATAATGTAAAAGTATTTTTTCCAAATTCGTACTTTTAACGGGTAAAATGGGAATAGAGGAATAAAAATGGTACCAACCAAACGGCCGCATCTGGAATAATGAAATTCGGTGTATACATTCCTCTGATTGCGTAGACACGTAAAATAAACGGATTTTTGGAAATTCGTAATTTTTGGGGGTCAAAATGAAAAAGGGGATAAAAATAGTACTAACCAAATGACAACAGCTAGAGTCGTGAAATTCAGCGTATACATTCCTCTGACTGCGTAGACACGAAAAATAAAAGTTTTTTCAAATTCGTACCACAAGAGATATAATGGGTACAGATTGCGTAGACACGTAAAACAAAGAGATTTTAGAAAGTCGTTGAAAAAAAGGGGATAAAAATGGTACCAACCAAATGACTGCAGCTAGAATCATGGAATTTGTTGTATACATTCCTCTGACTGCATAGACACACGGAATAAAAAGATTTTTCCAAATTCGTACTTTTTTACTTTTACGGCAAAAATTGTTAAATCATGAAGATAAGTTATTTTGCACTGTGTACTGTGTAGATAATGGATTTTCAAAATTTGTACTTTTGTAATTAAAATAGAATGGAAATACAACCAACTGTAGCACCCACTATCTACCAATATTTGTGGTATTTAAGCTTTTTTGAAAATATAAATATTTGTAAGAATATTTACTTTTTTGAATTGACTTGAAGTATTATTTCGATATATATAGTGTAAACGTATTGGTAGCCTTGCCTTATAAGCGTGGTTTGAAGCAATAAAAATATTATATTTATTTATAAAACCTGTGGAATGCAATCCATGGTGGAGGGTATATTTGCCACAACATCTTATAATCCAACTAAAAACACAGTGGATAAGGTCGGGTCAGACTTAGATATAGCCCAATACAAATGTTGCTGCCAAATGTTTAAACTATTTTGGCCAAACTTAATAAATTCTATTTCACCTATAAATATACATGGTGAAAGCGGGTCACATCGTTCCAAGTGTCATTATACCCCCATACAAATGTCCTTTCCGATTTAACCGTTTTTGTCAAACATATACATTTACATGATACAAATATCCTTCCCGATTTCACTTTTTTACCGAACTGAATTGTAATGGGATAGAAAGTGGTGGGTATCATATAGTCGGCCCCGTCCGACTTTAGACTAATTTGACCAAATTTTTGACAGGCATATAATTTATGATGTAGATTCAAAATATGCTATAAAAACAATGGCATATGGGCACATATATAGGCAATTATTATATTGAGGAACTGTAGTATATGAATCCATCAAAAACTATAATTTTGATTTCAAAATTTGAGTTTCCTATCAACATTAAATCATGCGTGAACTTTGGGACACCATTTACCCCTAAAACCTATACTATACGTTTAGTGTATACCAATCGTTCCAATAAATATTTTTTTCCGTTCGGCTGTACTGTGCAGCAGCGTCGGCGGAGGCATATGAGAGCTCCATGCAAAGTGCGTATGTGTGTGTGTGCGTGAGTATTTCTTTAGCAAAGTGAAAAACAAACTTTAACGAGAAAAGGAAACCCTCGAAATGGAAACACATGCCAAAATATTAGAAAAATGAAAACGAAAGTTTGTGCCATTCATTCACTCGTTCATTCACTTCACTCCGTGTCATTCAATCATTCCGAGAAAAAGAAACAGGCAAACACAACTATACACTGTACATGTGAGAATGTGTTAATTTATATTAGGGTGGCGGTCGTATAAATCAATAAAAAATACTACAAAATACAATTCCATTTACCACACCTTGAAATATCGACCTGAAACCCCAGTAAGAATTTAATAATGTTTTCGCATATGTCTGTTTGCGCCGTGCTACAGTACTTTTTGGACCTTAACAAGACCATATACAAATGAAAATAGAGATAATGTGTAGAAAAATCGTGTATTCTGTTTTCCTGATCCTTTTTCCTTTTTACATTTATTTTTAATAATTTATTTTCATACTTTCGAGAGCCATACGTAGGCGATGTGGGTATCAAATTAAAGATACGAATGTCTGTTCAAAATACTAAAAACGTCATGCCCCTATCTGTATAAGTTTAGCATTAACAACTATTTAAAGTTTTCTTCCTTAAATAGTAAAAGATGAATAAACTGAATAAATAAGGAGGGAAATTTGAAATTGTTGTAAATACTAAACTAATACAGATAGAAGCATTATATTTATTTTTATCAGATATTTTACTCTTTCATTTGATACCCATATCACCTTTGCATGACTCGTTAAAGTATGAAAATAAATTATTTAAACATCTATAACCTTTGGAAATAAAAAGTCCTGTCAAAAGGAGAAAGGATCACCAATTGAAAAATTGATCACAGTTTTTGTACATACGAACTCTAGTTTCACGTGTATATTGTCTTGCTCAGATCCAATAAAATAAATGTAAATTTGTCGAAGGAGTTATATTCTCTTGATATTTGGTATGGTAAAATAAGAAATGGTACCAACCAAACTGTTGCACCTAGAATAATGAAATTCGTTGTATACATTCCTCTGGCTGCGTAGACATACAATATTTTATTTTCCAAATTCGTAATTTTAATATGTAAAATGTGAAAAGAGGGATACAGCTAGAATACAGATTTTTGCTGTGTGTTTGGTAAGTTCAATCCTTTCATGGTATGAAAGCGCACCATAAAGTGATCCATACTTTTAGGGGGTGAATCGACAATAGCTAATAAACTTCAATTCGGTGGGTACATCCCTCTAATCGCATGTACACGTAAAATAAAGTTATTTTCGAAATTCGTACCTTTAAGGGGTGAATGTGGAAAAAGGGATAAAATTAGTACCGACCAAATGGCTGCAGCTACAGTAACAAAATTCGGTATGTACATTCATATGACTGCATAGATGCGCAAATTTTCGAAATTTGTACTTTTATGTGTACCAATCAAACTGCGTTAACATTTTTGATAGCCCCTTGTGTTATATTCTGTAACAGTTTAAGGACGAGAACCACAATATTTTGATTTGCCAAAACCACAATGTCCAAAGACCACCCTAATATGTACGCACAAATATTTAACATATGTTCGTGTGTTGCGCCCTCAACATTTGTGTGTGTGTGTGTATGGGGTGCGTATGCGAGTTCGACGTAAAAGAACAATAATAAGAATAATTGTTAGAAAACAAAGACATTCACATTTACACAAATGTATTCTGCATGTATGTTGTGTATGCAAATGTGTATGAGCCTGTGGAAGTTTTTCATTTTTCTAAATAAAATTTTACATGTTCTAAAAAGGAGTGAAAAAGTTGAAAAAAAAAAAAAAAAATAAAAAGCAACTGGAGCAAAGAGTCGTCAGTCTGCAGCGTCTTTTGCGCTACTCTATGGAATGTCGAGCATATAACACTATGCATTGAGTTACACATTTTGTGTCCGGGGCCTAATTTTTTGTGTAAAAGATTTTAATAATAATAACTTTTTCAATTTTTGTTTAAAAAATAGAAAAAAGAATATGTGTGTTTCACATCTTCCATTTTTCCAAAATGAGATCGGTCAGGCAGTTACTGTGAATGGTCTTCGCTATGGCCCGAATTGGAAGACATGTATGTGGACGTATGTATGTGGTTTCAACAGGACGATGCCACTTGCCACACAGCTAACGAAACAATGGCTCTTTTGCGCAACAAATTCAATTGGCCGCCAAGATCATGTGATTTGACACCGTTGGACTTCTTTCTTCGGGGTTATTTGATAGAATAGGTGTACGTCGATAATCCAGCAACAATTCAAGAACTAAAGAGACAAAATTTGGACCATCGGATGGAGGTGTGCCGCCGGCGGCTATTTCCCCGCCAATATTATCATAATAAAAAGAAATGACAATAATTTCCCAAAAAATTAAATTAATTAAAATTTAACCACCCTTTATAAATATAAAATTTTAGTAATTTTAAACCACACAGATAAGGCAAGGCTACCCATATGTTTATACTATATATATATACTAGCTTAACCCCCGCCCGCTTCGCCAGGCAAACAAAAAAAATGTAAAATTAAAATCTGCTTTCATATTAATTTTTGTCCTGATCGGTAATATATGTACCAATTATAATCAAGGTACTTCCCTGAGATACGAAAGAAATGGATATGTTCAATGGAGAACGTTAGTTTACGGCGAATAATGGAAAAATGTCAAATATCAAATTTATTTTTTGTTAAGTGCGATTCTCCTCCTTTTCATTACCTAATCAAAAAACTTCATTCGTAAAAAGAAACACATAGAAATTCAATCAAGTTGTTCACTAATCAAACAACACAAAAACTAAAAACTTCATATAATTTCCGTTTTCTTGACTTAAGGCGGCTGTTGACGAATGAATATTTCTCTTTTGGTAACCTTTCTTTACTATTGTGCGAAGAAAATCCACAGAAAATGTGTAATTTTACAAATCAAAAATGTCCCATCTTTCAAATCCCTCCCATTTGTACATTGTCTAAGCAGTTTACAACTAAATTAACTCACACAACAATATAGGAATGTCGGTGTCGAATATACTCAAGAAAAGGTTTTAATTTCTTATGGAAGGGTCACGGCCACTTTCCGTCCATCTCGGTGTCGAATATACTCTAAACCCGGTTTTAATTTGCTATGGAAAGGGTCACGCCCACTTTCCGCTCATCTTTGCACAACTATTTACACTGGATCAACTCACACAAAATTTCAGTACTCTAGGTGTCATAGAACTTACCATATTCTATAATAGGTTTTAACATCGTATGGGAGGTGCCACACCCACTTTTCCAATACCGCCCAATTTTTGGTACAACTACGCACATTTATGCTAGTTATACTGACACCAAATTTCAGTATTGTAGCTGTAGAGTTTAACTTCGTACACTTTTCCAATACCGCCCGTTTTTGGCACAACTGTGCACATTGATGCTAGATGCACTTACACACAACTTCAGCACTCTACGTGTCATAGAACTGACAATATTCAATAATAGGTTTTAACATCGTATGGGAGGTGCCACGCCCACTTTTCCAATACCGCCCATTTTTGTCAAAACTGTGCAGAGTAACAATTATTGAACTTTCACAAAAATGTAAGACTCTAGCTGCAACAGTATTCCGAATATGCTAATTTATAAAAAACGAATAAATCCGCAATTTGTGTGGGAGGTGCCAAGCCCACTGAAAATATCAATAATTTATATAGCCTATTTTCATCAGCGGTTCTGCATGAACATACTGTGAAAATGTCAAGTAGATCGGTTCAGTAGTTTAGGCTGGTATAAAGAACAAACAAACTTACAAACACTGATTCATTTATATATATAGGGTCCGCCATCTAACTTTTTTTCAACTATTCAACCTTTGGACTATTATTTGTGGGCCATTTGAATGAAATTATTTTCCATTATTAACCGGAAGGCTTGTACTTTTAAATAAAAAAGAAATTTGAGAAAATATTCAGTAGTTTATTTATATCATTTTCAAAAAAAAGTTATTTGGCGGACCATATATATATATATAGATTGAAATAATAATTCAAGTCAATTCAAAAAGTAAATATAAGGCAGCAATCTTCAGAAAATCTTTATATTACGTGCCTACTCAAATAGAGGGATGTACGCACCAAATTTCATAATTCTAGCTGTAGCCGTTTAGTTGGTACCATTTGTATCCCTCTGTTACTATTGTATACCTTGAAAGTACGAATTTGAAAAACCTTTCTATTTTTCGTGTCTATACAGTCAGATAAATGTATACTCCAAATTTGATGACTCTAGCTGCGGCCATTTAGTTGGTACTATTTATATCCCCTTTTTCCGCCTTCACGTACGAATTTCGAAAAATCCCTTCTATTTTGCGCAATCAGAGGAATGTACACACCAAATTTCATTATTCTAGGTGCAGCCGTTTGGCTGATACCATTCTACCCCCTAAAAGTATGACTTTCTAATATCTCTTTATTTTAGGTGTCTACGCAAATAGTGGGATGTACACAACGAATTTCATAATTATCGTGGTAGCCGTTTAGTTGGTATCCGTCTGTTCCCAATGTATCCCATGAAAGTACGAGGAATGTATACTCCCAATTCCATGACTCTAGCTGCGGTCATTTGGCTGGTACTATTTTTATCCCCTTTTCCATGTTAACCCCAAAAAGTACGCAGTCTACGCAATCACCGAATTTCATTATTCTAGGTGCAGCCGTTTGGTTGGTACCATTTTAATCCCTCTATTCCCATTTCACCCCTTTAAAGTACGAATTTGGAAAAAATACTTTTATATTATGTATCTACTCAATTAGAGAATGTGCACACCGAATTTCGTTTTTTGTTTTTCTAGATGTTGTCATTTGATAGGTAGCATTTGTATCCCTTTTTGCCCCATTTCACCCCCTACGAATAAGAATCATTTTATGGTGCACGTTTCTTCTATAAGGGAAATGCGCACACCCAATATCAAGTAAATATAAACAGACATATTAAAAAAACGTGCTAAAATCGTCTAATTATTGGGCGTATTTTCAGTCCTTGTGAGGAAATGACCACCCTATCAATTATATTGCAAACCTTTGCAGCAACCCCAACACTGTGTCAGTCAATGCTATGTCGGCTTTAGGGTGCACAGATAACCGTAACATTTTCCATTCGAAGTGATTATTATGCTAATTTTTAATACTTTTGCTTTCCTGGCAAGGGCTTGCCGGTAATGAGTGAAAGTGCTGAGTGTGTAAGTGCGTATGGGAGTGTGTGAATGTCAGTGCGTGTGTGTGCGTGTGCGGTATGTGAATTTCGTCTTCCACTTAAGGATACACAAATTTAAATATTAAACGTAACACATGCATTGCTGACTGCTATTGTTCCAATTATAATTATTTTCTGTTACTGATGTCGTTGCTGTGTTGGCGGTGTCGCTGCGTCGTCGTTCCTGCTTTTTATGCCTTAATATTTATGCTGTTTAATTAGTTAAATTGTATGCGTGTAAACAATTTTTCGCTGTGTATTGTAATTAAAATTTGATTTTTGTGAATTTTTACAACCTCATTAATGAAATTTTATATTACAACTTTCAGTTGAGTTTTATGAAAATCATTCATTGTGTGTGTGTGTGTCCTTTCTTCGTTTTTTTCTTTTCTTTGGCGTACATATGTTGGGCGGCTATAATTTTTATGATTTTATTATTTTGCATATACATAGTATATTATTATAGGGGGAATTGTATTCTTAACTTTCTTAAATTAAATTGAAATTAAACAGACTGTTATATTTTGGAATATATGAGAAAACGCACGGTCAACTTTCCTTATTCTTTGCTTCCTCGTCAGGAAACTTTAACAATAGAGCATATGTGATTTTCTTTACGCATTCATATTTTAAATAGAAAATGCTGCAGCTAATGTATACAGAATGAATTAGAACAAGTAAGAAGGCGTTAAGTTCGGCCGGGCCGAATCTTATATACCCTCCCCCACGGAGTGCATTCCACAGCATTACCAGCAGATTAAAGGATGTCGACTTTACATAGAAGTACAGTACCATATTTCGAAAATTGTGATATTTTTATGCACATTATTATATTTATATACTATATATATACTATACTATATTTATATTTGTTTACTATTTCAAACTATAATGTATACTTATGCGCACAGTTTAAAATCGACGACTATATATAAATAAAATGCTGAAATTGTGAAAGTGAAAATGCCTAAATATTAGGCGATTGTCAGTCGCCATTAGAAAGAAGCATTTTCAGATACAGACAAAGTGATAAGAAAAGTATAAATTTTAAAGATATCCCCATTCTCCGCCCAAATGTACAAATTTCGAAAAATTTTTCGAGTCTTCATAGTCAGAATGTATACACCGAATTTCATGATTTCAACTTCAGTGGTTTTGTAGGTCCCATTTTTATCCCTCTTTTTAATTATATCCCTTAAAAGTACAAATTTCGAAAAATACCCTAAATATTGGGGGATAGAGAGTGTATTTTCAGCTACAGTCGTTTGGTTGGTTGTATTTCCATCCTATTTTAATTTTTAAAAGTATAAATTTTGAAAATACCTTATCTCTCACGTACGCAGTATAGGACAACTTCATGATTTTACTATTTTTTGTCGTAAAAACAACGCCATGATTCTATCAGCGGTGATTTTGTTGGTACCATTCTTATCCCCTTCTTCCAATTTTGCCCCCTCAAGAGTACGACTATCTAAAATCTCTTTACTTTAAGTATCTACACAATTAGAGGGATGTACACACTGAATTTCATCATTCTAGCTGTATTCGTTTAGTTGGTACTATTTTTATCCCCTGTAGCCATTGTATCCCTTGAAAGTACGAATTTGGAAGAAAACGTTTTATTGTTCGTGTCTACGCAGACAGAGGAATGTATACTCCGAATTTCATGATTTTAGATGCTGTCATTTGGTAAGTACTATTTTTATCCCCTTTTTCCATTTGAACCCCAAAAAGTACGAATTTTGGAAAGTTCTTTTATTTTACGTGTCTACGCAATCAGAGGAATGTATATATCGAATTTCACTATTCTAGGTGCAGCCGTGAGGTTGGTACTATTTTTTATCCCTTTAGCCCCATTTAACCCTTAAAAGTACGAATTTAGAAAAAAATAATTTTATATTATTTATCTACTCTATTAGAGGAATGTACACGCCATATTTCGTGTTTCTATCTGTTGTCGTTTGATAGGTACCATTTTTATCCCTTTTTTGTCCCATTTCGCCCCCTACAAATAAAAATCACTCTATGGTGCCCTTTTATGCTATAAAGGGAATGCGCATTGCAAATATCAACTAAATATAAGCTAATATGTTCAAAAAACATGCTGTAATACTCTAAATATTAGAGGTATTTTCAATCCCAACCGATCTACAACCATAAGACACATTTAGGAAAAATTTGAACCGCCTAGCTCATTTCGTTCGGCCGCTATCGTGCTTTCAACAGACAGACGGACATGGCTATATCGTCTTAGAATTTTACCACGACCCAGAATATATATACTTTATGGGGTCTCCGATGAATATTTCAAGGTGTTACAAACGGAATGACAAAGTGAATATACCCCCATCCTGGAGGTGGAGGGTATAAAAAAAAGAGTGGATAAAATTCAATATTACCAACTTGAAAATTTTGGAAATCACCGAAAAAACTCCGCTTTCAGTATGTGAAATTTCGTTAAGATATATTTTTCAGTTCAAAAGTAACAGCATTAATTTAAACGAGTAAAACGGCGTTAAGTTCGGGCGCGCCGAATCTTATATACCCTCCACCATGGCTTGTATTCCACAGAGGCTGCCGATTTTCGTAGAAGGACAGTAACATTACGGGGAAATATTACGTTTTTTAATTATAGCCAACCAAGACAAATAAAAATGTTGAAAAAATAATTTTATAAATAAATATATTTTTTTAATTATTTTAAACCACTCTTTTAAGGCAAGACTACCAATATGTTTATACTATACCCAGCAAAAAATTGAGGAAGTTCTTTTAAATAACTTCCAAAAAGGTCAATATGAATACTAAATGATTTGTTTTAGTTATTCACCACTCACAACAGAGTATAGCTGAGATGGCTAGAGTGCCCCGGTAGCAGCGGATTTTTTAAAACAGAAATGGAAACTAAAGAAAGATGGTTACTTTGCAACACTTTAAAATAACTTTGAAGTCTTTCAAATCAAGTAAGGAAAGGCTAAAGTCGGGCGGGGCTGACTATATAATACCCTACACCACTCCCTGCGTATATACCTCGATTTTATGTAGTTCGTATAAATTATACATTTAACGAATATCGAAAAATTGATGAAAATAACTTACATTATGTTACTCATACATATGGTGGGCCATATACAAACAAAATCGGTGTCATGCCATCTCATTGTAGCTGCGCCTAGTGAAAAATATATAAGTGAATCCAGAGTGTTATCAATAAATCGGAAGGTGCATATGAGTGGTGACAATATATTTACTTAATGGTTATACGGTCTATGGTAATGTGAACCCAGCAAAATTGGAAGTTCCGTAGGAATCACATTTGGATTTTGAATCCAAATGTGCATTTCTCCCCGCTTTGGAGGAAGTTCATTAAAAACTTCTAAAAAGTCTAAAATATGTTAATATCTTGTAATATTTTGCGAATAGCAATTTCGCAAATGAATGGGAACGAATTTTCAGTGTGGGATGTTTTTTTTTGCTGGGAAGGTTTTATTGAAAAACATGGGCCTATACAGTTCTGATTTACGGTAGGTATTCCTAGTTGAAATATGACATGATCTGCAACATATAATCTAGACCCGATGTGAGGTGAAGGTTCTAGATCGGCAATAGAGTAAAATGGGGACCATTTGTATGGATATATACACATATATCTGATTTGAATAGTAGCTGTTTCAAGTTGAAATATAACATGATCTACAAAATTTGATAAACGGCTGATGTTAAATATGGATTTTGGAGTGGTAAAAATAGAAAATGGGGGCCCATTTGTAAGGGCGTTATATTAAAAAGTAGAACCTTATAGATCACTTTCAAAGTAAGTATACTTATTTGATGATCTGCAAAATATTATCATGATGTAATATGTGTGTTCTAGGGCTGTAATAATAAAAAATGGGGCCCATATGTAAGGACGCTACATTAAAAAGTGGGTCCTTATAGATTACTTTCACAGTAGGAATTCTTAGTTGAAATATACGATGATCTGCAAATAAATTGGGGCCCAGTTGTAAGGGGACTATACCAAAACATGGACCCATATATTTTCAAAGTGGGTGTTTCTCATCTAAATATAACATGGTGTGGGAAATTTGATCAAGATCTGATGTAAAATGTGTATTATAGAGCAATAATAGTGTAAATCGGAGGTACATTTGTATGGGGGCCACTTTCATGTTAGCTATTTCTTGTCGGAATATAACAATGAAAAAAAAATTGTATTCTAGAGCAGTAATATGGTAAATTGGGGGATATTTGTATGTAGCCCATGTCTGAATCTGGACCGATTTCCTCCAAATTCAATACCGATGGTCGTTGGTAAATAATTGATCCAATTTTACGACAGACAAAATTAATTACAATTTATACTGTAATTACAAATTATACAGTAGTAATAGGATGAATCGTACCGACATTTCAAAGGGGACCTATAACAACACTTGGGGCCTGATCCAAAACATGAGCCTATATATTTCTCATTCATGGTAGTGAAATATATCATGATCCGATGTAAGACGTAGTTTTTAGAGGTGTAATAGAGTATGGGCCCCATTTGTATGAAGGTTATACCAAAATGTGGACCCATATACTTGACTTTCATAGTAAGTATTCTTAGTCAAAATATAATATATATAGCTGGCTTTCAAAATACGTGTTTCTAGTATAAGTGTAACATTGTGTGGAAAATTTTAAATTTTAGGAAAAAGTTGATTTTTCGACTTTTGGAAATATTTGAATAATCGATTTTTCGACTTTTGCAAATATATGAAAAGTCGACTTTTGAAAAATCGATTTTTCGACTTTGCAACTGGTGAAAATAAGTAAAAAAGACGACATTGCAAATGAATGAAAAAACGAATAGACCAAATCAAAACCAAATTGAGAGACATTTATATTGGATATATAAATCTGAATCGATCTTACCCACTTTTTGCATAGACGTTTCTAGTTGTTGTGCCCAGTTTTAAGAAAATCGAAAAAAGTAAAATCGGTATTCAATAACTTAAATTCATTGATGCACAAAGTCGTAAACAAAAGTCGACTTTTGGCAATGGTAAAGTCGATTTCGACTTTTTCCTCCCAAATGTCGATTAATCGATTAGTCGAAAGTCGGTTTAAGATAATCCCAAAATATTGATTTGTGACGTTGAAAAACCAAGTAGGATAACAAATAGCTTCGTTTGGAGCTTGATGTGTAACATCGAAGCCTCCTGTATATTTGCATCAAAAAATTAATCTTCGAATAAGTACATATGTATTCTGACAGCATCGCTGATTGAGACATAATGTTTATTTGTATACTTGTTTGCGAAAATTTTTGAGAAGATCAAAACAAACTTCACAATAATTGGGTAATTTAAATAATCAAGATCGGCGATTTAGTTAATTTTCATTAAAAATATGAAAATGAAATTAGAAAATAAGTAAATAGTATTTTAATTCTTATGGTTTAATGTTTTTGTGTTCAATAATTTCAAAAAAGTATGGAAATAATATAAAATATTAAATTTTAGCTTATAAATAAACAAGTAAGGAAAGGCTAAAGTCGGGCGGGGCCGACTATATGATGCACTCCACTTTATATCGGAATACAATTCAATTCAGTAAAAAAGTGAAAACGGGAAAATTTTTTGTAAGTTTCCTCATCACAGGTTTATATGACCTGGTCCAATTTGTTAAATCGAGAATAATATTTGTTTCGGGGCTATATCCAAACATGGAATGAAATGACTAACTTTCACAATAAGTTCTTCCAGTTGAAGTATAACGTGTTATGCTCAATTTTAAGAAATTCTCTGAAAGTGCGCGGATTCTGGGGGAACGAAATTTGTATGAGAGCTAAATGTAAATCTGAACCGATGTGACCCATTGTTAAAATTTGTGGATTCTAGAGCGGAAAAATTCAAATTGGGAACGAAATTTGTATGGGAGCTACATATAAATCTGAACCGTTCTAACACATTTTTACCACAGATGTTTATAGTTTAAATATAAGGTTTTTTGCGAATTTAGAAGAAAATCTGTTAAAATATGTGGATTCTAGAGTGGAAAAATTGAAATTAGGAGCGAAATTTGTATGGGAGCTATATATAAATCTGAACCGATCTGACTTATTTCCTATTTTATATATAAGATGTTTTGCCAATTTTGAAGCAAATATGTTAAAGTATCTGAACCGATTTTCTTCAAATTAAATAGCGTTCGTCCTTGTCCCGAAAAACTTCGTTGTGCAAAGTTTCGTTTAGTTCTGGCTACAATTGCGACCTGTATCGTGATTACAACAATATATGGACGGACAGACAGACGGACATTGCTAAATCGACTCAAAAAGTGATTCTAAGCCGATCGGTATAATTAACAATGGGCCTATCACTCTTCCCTTTGGAAGAGTGTATAAAAACGGTTTCACCGATTTTTCAAATTTTAAAACCCGAAACCCGGATTTTTAAAAATTGTAAATTTTTTAACAAAAACCGAAGAGAGTAGGTTTTTGACATCCCTAGTGTACCCCCATCCTGTAAGTGGAGGGTTCAAATTATTTATATATCTGTCGATGTGATTGAAGACAGATATATAGATAATTTGAACCGTCCAGCTCGTTCGCAAGCTAGCTTGCTTTCATCAGACAGACGGACATGGCTAAATCGTCCTAGAAATTTACCAGGATACAGAATACAGTAGAATTCATTTATAGCGACCTCGGTTATAACGACCATCCGTTTATAACGACGGATTTTCAAAGCAAGTTTGGTTCTTAATAGTTTGTACATGCGCAAGCATTCGCTTAGAACGACTCCGTTTTTAGCGACCATCTGCTTTTAACGACCAATTTGCACGTCTGCTTTGGAATGGACATTCGGTTATAACGACGATGTAAGTTCTGTGTACTAATTTTTATTTTTTTCATTCCATTTTTTGTCGTCAGCCAATACTAAATAAATAAACATATACTGCGGGGAATCACAGAATTTGTTTTCGACTATCCCAAATAGAGGTGCAAATGACAAAGAAGAAATATTCAAACCAGTTTGAGTCGTAAAAGCTGATGGACGCATAAACATTCACTTTTTAATTACTTTTTAATTAAGAATCTGTAATCCAGCTCAACCAAACGCAGGTAAGGTTGCGTGCTGCACTTTTACTTGGATAAATACTGAGTAAATATGTATGTATGTATGTACGTAGGTATGTATGTTTTTCCAGAATGGACGTTAAAAAACGTAAGGTATTCTCCATAAAAGAAAAGGCAGAAATTTTGCTGAAACTGGAAACTGGTTCTTCAAATGCAGCATTAGCGAAGGACTATTGCGTTTCGCATTCGACTATCAGTACGATATGGAAAAACCGAGACGCAATTCGTAAGAGTTTTGAATCTGAGAATATGCAAAGAAAACGTATGCGTTCTGCTCAAAATTCTGATATAGAACAAGCTCTTTTGCAATGGTTCAAGACGCAAAGAAATAATAATGCTATTGTAACAACTTCCATACTTCAAATGAAGGCAGAGGAAATTTCGCAACTGCTTGGAAAGGATTTTAATTGCACTGAAAGTTGGATCTACCGTTTTCGAGAGCGCCATAACATAGTTTTGGGAACAATTTCTGGTGAGGCTTGCAGTGTCGACAAAAATCAATGCAGCGACTGGCGAGTTTCTGTATGGCCTAAAATACGAGAGGGATATCAAGCAAAATACATTTTTAATGTGGATGAAGCAGGGCTCTTTTATAAGCTTCCACCCAACAAAACCCTTAAATTCAAAGGTGAGAAGTGCTGCGGTGGTAAACAATCAATCTGCTGGTTGGAGGTAATATGGATGGGACCGAAAAAAAGAAAATGCTTGTCATTGGAAAATCCAAAATGCCACGGTGTTTCAAGAATGTAAAATCATTACCTGTGGATTATAAAGGAAATAAAAAGGCATGGATGACCTCAGAAATGTTTGAACGCATTTTGCGCGATTGGGACAGCAGTTTGAAAAAAGAGAAAAGAAAGATTTTACTGCTTGTAGATAATTGCCCAGCACACCCAAATGTTCAAAATTTGTCATCAATAAAATTAGTTTTCCTACCACCTAATACAACGTCCGTCTTACAGCCAATGGACCAAGGGGTAATTAGATGTTTGTAAACCAATTATCGCAAACAACTTATGCTGAAAATTATTCGCGATGCAGCCAATAACACACAAAGCACCATTACTTTGTTAGATGCAATTGACATGGTGGCCTAAGCTTGGCAAAGTGTAAAATCAACAACAATAGCTAACTCTTTCCGACATGCGGGACTACTTCCAGCCGAAAGTGTGTGCCCAGATGCAGATTTCGAAGACGAAGATGATATTCCGCTTTCGTTGCTACAGGAAACATATAAAAATATGCAACAAGTAGCCGAATATATTGTCTGGGATGAGTTCGTAAATATCGATGACAACGTCGTGACATCAGAAGAGTCTTCATTGAGAGAAATAGTGGAGAACAAAAAAGAAAATGATGAAACTCACAGCGATAATGAACCAGATGACGAAGATGAGCCAATCAAAATTCCAACTAGGACAGAAACCTTGAGTGCGGTGCCCACATTAAAACAGTATTTACGATTTGGGGGTTCTGATATATCAGAGAGTTTATATAGTTCCGTTGAAATTATTGAAAGTAAATTATTAAAAGAAATTCTTGTAAATAGAAAACAAACCACAATTCTAAACTATTTCCAATCTCAATAAATATGAATATACATGATAAAAAAAACTTAAAAATATTGTGTACACTTATTTGGATACAACGACGTTCGGTTATAACGACGTATAATTTCGGTCCCTTGACGGTCGCTATAACCGAATTCTACTGTATATAATTTATGGGGTATCCGTTGAATATTGAAAAATGAATATACGATGATACGATCTGGAACCTCTATTGAGAGATTTACAGCTATAATGGTCTATTATTTCGTGCATTTTCGTCATAATATTTATGAAGCGAATTCATAAAAGGTTTTTCATAAATTTAGTGCATTTTTTCATAATATGTAGAAAAATTCAAAAATAAAATGAAATGTTTCAGAACATTTTTCTACACATTTCATATTTTATAAAACAAAATTTTTAAGTTAGTGAAACTTAGATTCATAAGATCAAAGAAAAATTTCATAATATTAAAGAAATAATTATGAAATATGTCATAACCAATAAAATATTTGTGTTATAAAATGTCTTCATAAATACAAGGAAGGATTTCATAGTTTTTATGAAATCTTTCATAACATACAACTAAATTTTTAGTGTGTCGACTTTTTCGGTTAAATGTTAGAAATTCTCATTTGTACTCTGTTAACTCTGACATACATAAGTATGAAGCCAGATCTAGGTTAAAGACATATTCATTGCAAAGACTCTCCCAATGATGGTGTGTGTTGATTTGTGTGTAGTGTTATATTGGAGACTTCAGTATACATTATGAAACTTTTCATAAAATTATTGAAGTTTCTTAGTAAAATCTATGCAAATTTTCATAAATCATATTATACAAGTAATGAACTCGTATGACAAAAGTTCATCGGATGAAGAACTGCATTTCGTAGTTTCTAAGACATTTTTCATAAATTCTATAACACTTTTCATTGATTTGTGCTTTATGAAATTGTTTAATGTGAAATAATTGTGTCATCATATACAACACTCGCAAGACTTTTTTTTTTTTTGGAAACTGTTTATAATTATTATCTGTCTCTCTATACTCTTTATTCGAAATTTGAAAATTTAAAAAGGCAGGCGTTCAAGGACAGATAACTTTGCGTTTGCAACAATCCGGATAAGGTCCATTGCTATTAATATGATCGCCCAGCTTGCAAGGTGCTTTGACATCTTGTACGCCACAACTGGAAGGCACAATTATCCCTGATATTAAGATTTGACTGAGAAATTGTTATTTTATTTCACCTACCCAACAACTTTGCCAAAACCATCTGCTCGGCTACAGACAAAGCGTTTACATTTTCCCGACAATTGACCTTCTTCGCCGGGTGCTAGAACTAAGCCGCCAAAGAAACATTTGCCAGGATGATCTAGGAAAAAGTAAAATCTATATGTGTGCTGAAGGCCTGTGTGTATGTATTACTTTACCTGGATCTTTGAAAAATCCCGCAAATTCTCCAGCATTGCTGAGAGCGACTAAAGCAAATAATAGTGTTGTGACTATCAACAATTTCATGTTGCTTCGAAGCGACGGATGGATGGTTTTCAACTAAATGAATCTGTTGGTGAAACAAGCTCAGATTCGAAACGAAATGTTTTGGAATGTTATCAGTAAAATGCACGCTCTAGTGTCAAATGCCACTCTGCTATTTTTTTTCACTCTTTTGTATGCTTCGCACAAGTGCTCATTGGTTGAGAATTTGATTATTGCCTCCGAAGGACAGTGATTCCAAACAACTGAAAATAAACGCATATAATTATGATTGCTTATAAAAATGCTCGATCTATGCTGAAACAAACACTGCACTTTTGTTAAATGATACCCTTCACAATAAAGGTATCAATGGCAAAAGTTCGAAAAAGTCAAGGAAAATAGTTTTTACTAGGTATGATTTTTACCGTGACTAGGGAATCTGACTACGAAATTCGAATCTACAATACTTTAAGTGACGGAGAGTTTAAATAAACACCCAACATCATCACTGTTAAATACAGGATTTTCCAACAAGAGGTGTTATTTTGATTCACCCGGTATTTCGGTTGTTGTCACTTTTGAAGCTTTTATTCTTTGACATTTGAAAAGTAGAAACTACGCCATTACTAAAAATGGAACGATAAACGCTTCAACAACGCATTGCAATTTTTAAAATTCATGAATGAAAATGATCCGGAATTCCATCGAAAAATCATCTTGATTGATGAGGCCCACCTCGGTGGCTACGTCAACAAGCAAAATTGTCGCATCTGGGGCTCGGAAAATCCAAGAGGATTTGTTGAGAAGCTTCTCCATCCTCATCGTGTGACTGTTTGGTGCGTTTTATGGTCCGGCGGGGTCATTGGACCTTACTTTTTCGAAAATGAGGTTGGATAACAGTTACGGTGAATGGATTGCACTATCGAGAGATTATTAATGATTTTTTATGGTCGGAGTTGGATGGTATTGATCTGGACAACGTTTACTTTCAACAAGACGGCGCTACGTATTACATAAGCAACGGACCATTGCTCTTTTACGGCAACATTTTCCAGACCATGTTATCTCTCGAAGAGGTGATCACAATTGGCCACCGAGATCTTGTGATGTAACACCTTGCGACTTCTTCCTTTGGTGCCACGTGAAAGATAAGGTCTACGCCAACAGACCAGCGTCGATTCAAGACCTCAAAAATAGAATTCGTGAGGCTATGGTAAATTTCATGAAAAGGATATGGTCCTGTAAGTGTGGTCGTGGTGCCCATTTGGCTGATATTGTCTTTCATTATTAACGGCATACCTTCATTATACCCTACACCACTTCGTGGTCTAGGGTATTATAAGTTAGTTTTCCGCCAAATGTTTGTAACACCAAGAAATAATTGAGCTAGACCCACCTTTAAGTATACGGATCGGCTTAGAATCGCCAGCTGAGTCGATTTAACGATGTCTGTCTGTCCGTCCGTCCGTCCGTCCGTCCGTCTGTCCGTCTGCTGTCCATCTAAGCTTGTTCGCACTCTACAGGTCGCAATTGTTGTCCGATTGTCATGAAACTTGACAGAAGTTATTTTTTCTGGCCAGGGACCATTGGTATTGAATTTGGAGGAAATCGGTTCAGATTTAGATATAGCCCCCATACAAATATCGGTCCCGATTTGACATTTTTCGCTCTAGAAACCACATATTGTACCCGATTTTCTTTAAAATTGGCACAACAGCTTATGATCCAACTAGAAACACCTATGCAAAAATTGGGTAAGATCGGTTCAGATTTAGATATAGCCCCCATACAAATGTCGCTCCCGATTTGAAATTTTCCGCTCTAGAAACGACATATTGTGCCCGATTTTCTTCAAATTTTCCAGAACATCTTATAATCGAACTAGAAATACGTATGCAAAAATTGGGTAAGATCGGTTCAGATTTAGATATAGCCCCCATACTAATGTCGCTCCCGATTTGACATTTTCCGCTCTAGAAACGACATATTGTACCCGATTTTCTTTAAAATTGGGACAACATTTTATAATCGAACTAGAAACACCTATGCTGAAGGTGGGTATGATCGGTTCAGATTTAGATATAGCCCTAATACAAATGTCGCTCCCGATTTGACATTTTCCGCTCTAGAGACGGCATATTGTACCCGATTTTCTTTAAATTTTGCAAAACATCTTATAATCGAACTAGAAACACGTATGCAAAAGTTGGATAAGATCGGTTCAGAATTCGAAATTTTTGCTCCCGAATGTTTAAACGATTTTGGCCAAACTTTACATATTATATTTCACCAATAAACATACAGGTGAAAGCGGGTCACATCGTTCCAGGTTTCAATATACCCCTATACAAATGTCCTTTCCGATTTAACATTTTTTGTCAAACACATACATTTACAGGATGCAAAAATCCTTCCCGATTTCACTTTTTTACCAAATTGAATTGTACTTGTTTGGGAGATGCCCATATGTCCATATTTTGGTATAACACAAATGGGGTCCCATACTGATCTATTACAGCTCTAGAAACATCTTACATCGGATCTTCATCAAATTTTGCAGATCATGGTATTTTTCAACCAGGAATACCTACCGTGAATGAGAAATATATAGGCCCATGTTTTGGAGGCCCAAAATGTAGTTATAGGCCCCCTTTTGAAATGTCGGTCCGATTCATCCTATTACTACTGTATAATTTGTATTTGTCTATCGGATAATTGGATCAATTACCATATTATTAACCATATTCATTAAATATGACTAAAGATGCATTTATAGTATAATTTATATGAACTACATAAAATTGCTCCCATGAAATAAATGGGTTTAGTAATCAAAGCGAGGTACATACGCAGGGAGTGGTGTAGGGTATTATATAGTCGGCCCCGCCCGACTTTAGCCCTTCCTTACTGGTTTTTATTATGAAATAAACATCAGATCATTTATCTCAAAAAATTACATATTTCTTTGAATACCAGAATAACACCTCTTGTTGGAAAACCCTGTAAAAACCAATGATCTAACTGATAATCTCCATAAGTGATAGAGAAGAGAAGACTGAAGAATGGCGGAGCATTTGCTCCGAGAACATATGGTTTACAATAAATGATGACGAAGAATTGGTTTCCTTATTCCCATGTATTATTAGTTTTATAGAAGCAGAAAGGAAAATGGTGAAAAAAAACACCGATATTCCTAGATATCTGTTTTACGAATATTTAAATTGTATACCAAAGATAACAGAAATTTTATATATATACTAGCAGTGTCCGCAGTTATTGTTATTACTTCTATCTTCTTCCATCTTTGTTTTTGGATAGTATTTATTGCATTTTCGTTTAGTATATCTTTCCAAAAAAAAAAAAACATTTTTTAAAAATCATGCGTTCTCGCTTTAACCCTAAAAACATGTACTTTATTTTGTACCACGTTTGTTCCTTTTCGTCCCACATCCTCCTTATAAGTACAAATTTTAAAATATCCATTTATGTGATAGGACATCATAATTTGACATAAATGTGTCTTATAGTTGTAGATAGGTTGGGATTGAAAGTGGGCGAAATCGGTCCAGATGGAAAAAATTGTCCCTCACAAGGACTGAAAATTCCCCCAATATTTCGAGTATTTAAGCATGTTTTTTGAATATGTCTGTCTGTTTATATTTGCTTGATATTTGGTATGCGAATTCTCCTTATAGCAAAACGTGCACCATATAGTGGTTCTTATTTGTAGGGGGTGAAATGGGACAAAAAGGGATAAAGATGGTACGTATTAAACGACAACAGCTAGGAACACGATATTCGGTTTATACATTCCTCTAATTGAGTAGATACATAATATAAAAGTATTTTTTCCAAATTTGTACTTTTAAGGGGTAAAATAGGAATAGAGGGATAAACATGGTACCAACCAAACGACTGCACATAGAATAATGAAATTCCATGTATATATATTTTTTTTTAATTAAATTTTCTTTCATAAAAAATAATAATTCACATAGTTCATTCGCGTCTCCGCGCCTTATAGGCTTAAATGGAGACTAGTTGGCAAAAATTTTCATGTTATTAAAATAAAATTTTAATGAATTGTAGTATAAAACACATTACACATATGAAACTTAACTTTGAAATACAGTTTACAATCATTAGTAAAATACACGTAATAATTATAAAAGTTAAGTTAAGTAGATACGATTTAACTTTAGATTTAAAGACTGATATTTTAGCAATTTGTTTGAGATCATGAGACAATGCGTTAAATTCATGAGTCTGCATCTTGACGGTACAAGATTTGAACGATGTCGAGTGTTCATCTGAGATTGTTCAAGGTGTTGATGAAAATGAATGAAAGAAATTCCAATTTGTTTAGCGGATATAAACATTAAGAGTAATATGTTATGTTTATATATTCCTTTTACGGGAAGCACGCCTTTGGCGTAGTTAGTAAACAGCCGTAGAGTAGAATAATCCATAGGTAAATTATACACAATTTTTAAAGTTTTAATTTGATTTCAGTGCGGTACAGTCCTTAAATGCATATACTACAGGAATATATACTAAATTACAATGAATTAGGGAATAATAATATATCTGAAGTTTGGTTTCGGTGGACAGTTTCGATCTAAATTTCCTCAAAACCCCAGTAGCAGCTGAAATCTTCTTCTTTAGCATTTATATAAACATATCCCAGGAAAGGTTAAACGTGAAGTGAATACCAAGATATATAACCGACTGCGACTTCGTAACAAGCTTTTCATCAATAAAAACCGCAATTTCTGGCTGTCTTTTTAATAAATAAGGTCTAAATCTTATAAATTTTGTCTTGTCCGCATTTATGTACAACTTATTAAGTCGGGCATATTCAAATAATATTGACGCATCATACTCAATCTCTTGGACTGTTGTATGTTTATAATTATACAGAAGGCTTATGCCATCAGCGAACATAAAAAG
The DNA here is from genome assembly GCA_947397865.1 of Polietes domitor. Taxonomy (NCBI): domain Eukaryota; kingdom Metazoa; phylum Arthropoda; class Insecta; order Diptera; family Muscidae; genus Polietes; species Polietes domitor. The sequence goes on along the minus strand of OX377618.1, from coordinate 241,883,118 downwards.
TTTCCCAAAGAAAGTGATATTTGTCAAGTCATTTATGTAAATTATGAAGAGCAAGGGACCAATAATACTTCCCTGGGGTACGCCACACTTCACAGGTTTGGTACTACTTCTACTTTTCCCAACTTTTACATATTGTCTTCTATTATGTAAATAACTAGCAATGAGTTTCACTGTTGAGTCTTGAATACCAATAAAATCAAGTTTTTTCAATAAAATTTCATGGTCAACAAGGTCAAACGCTTTGCTCAAATCGAAGAAAACACCTGCTACGCCAGTATAGCCTTTATCAAGACCATTACATATTTCATTAACAACGCTAACTACGGCTGCTGCTGTGCCATAACCCTTTCGAAATCCATACTGTCTGCAAGATATTATATTATGCCTTTCAAGATAACTTGATAATTGGTCAATCATAATCTTCTCAAATACTTTGTCTATGTTTGATAAAAGAGAAATTGGTCTATACAAACTGACGCTACGCGCACCGCAAGTCTTTGGTACTGGTATTATTTCGTGAATATTTAAGATATCAGGATAACTACCAGAATCAATCATACTATTAAAAATTCTGGTCAATATCATCGATATTAAAGATTGACGCATAGACAATATTTTTGTTGTTATATCATCATGTCCCGAACCTTTATTTTTAGGCATGAATTTCAATACAGATTCCATAGATGCAGTATCAACTTTTCGCAAATCTAAGGCCGTAGTATTGTAAGACATCGTTCGAAAGTTATTAAAATGGTCATCGACGTTTTCGACAATATTGTTGCGTATGTTTTGAACTGTTTCATCTGATTGTGTAGACACGAAACTTTTCGAAATTCGTACTTTTAGGGGGTAAAATGAAAGTAAGGGATAAAAATATGACCAACCAAACGGCGCATAGTGGACTATTTTCATACAAGCTGCGGCAAAAATTAGAAGGAATTTTTTGTTTGAATCTGCCCACAACCACGCCTACCTTGTAAGTTAAAATGAGAAAACGTCATAAATTTCTTATTTCAATATATATGTTAATACTAATCATGATCAGTAATTTCATTTGAGTACACAATCAAATGAAAATTGTCAGGGCCACGCCCAACGCCCAAATAAAAATTTTAGTTTTTTTCGATTTTTGATAAAAATTATTTCATTTTTTAATCGATGACAGACGGCCATTATAACTTTATAAATGACTTCAGATTAATATAGGCCCAATGTTTGCATGCGCCCGCATGCCATAAAATCATACATTCGTAAGGTTACATTAAACATATAATGGTACCCACTAAACGGCTACATCTAGAATGATGAAATTCGGTGTGTACATCCCTCTGACTGAATAGACTCGCAAAATAAACGATTTTACCAAATTCATATTTTTGTTACTTTTACTGCAAAAATGGTTGGAATCATCGTGTATTGTGTACTTGAGAGATAATTGATTATCAAAATATGTACTTTTGGAATTAAACTAGGATAGCTTAAAATACTTCCACTATCCCCCAATATTTATTGTATTTAAGCTTTTTTGAATATTGCTGCCTTATATTTACTTTTTGAATTGACTTAAAGTATTTTTTCGATATATAGTATAAACATATTGGTAGCCTTGTCCGAAAAGCATGGTTTAAAATAAATAAAAATTTAGATTTATTTATATTTTTCTTTTTCAATACTTTTAGTTGTTTTGATTTAGCTATAGTAAACATTATCCTGTAATGTGGATTGCAAGCCATGGTGGAGGGTATATAAAGTTTGGCCTGGACGAACTTAACGCCGTTTTGGCTGACTTGATTATATATTTTTTTGGTCCACTCTTCGTTAAGGCATTCCTTAATGACAAATAACATGTCTCTTACAACATTCCGGATAGGAAGCATGGGGGCTAATGAAATCCCCCAATATGCATGGCGATTTGACAGGTTGCTTATCACAACTGCAAAGAAGAAGAAGAACTGTCAATGCAGCAATGAGTCATTTTAAAATGATTTCTCTACTAACCCTTGCAGAAGTGCGAACCCATCATCTCCTTTACACGCGAAAATTGCACATTCTCCTAGAGGCTGACCTTGTTGACCTGGCCATAGAACTACATTCTTGTAAACACATTTATCAGGATGATCTGTAAGATATTCATAAACAATTTAAATTTCTATTAGGAGGATTAACGTGTTCGATAGTCCGTTCTTACCGGGATCATAGTAAAATCCTCCTAAATTACCGGCAAAACTTAGACAGAAGTGTGTCAAAAACACTGACAATATCAATAATTTCATGTTCAAGTGTAGATTGTTGAATGACGACTAATTGCAAGACAAACAATCTCATATAATTGTTTTCGGAACTTTTATCAAGAAAATGTTAATAAGTTCAGTTTAGCCGATCTTCGACGTTGACTCCAAGTGTCTCACAGTGCTTGATGCGTTCCAATCGCTACTTTTTTGATTGAGTTCTGCAAAGAACGTTCCAATCAAGATTCTGGCTTTGTGGTGGAATAATATTACTGTGGTTGCATTTCAAGTTCATAAATGTTCAAATAGCTGAAACGTTCATTATAATGTAAAATTATAATTAAATTATATATGTGCAAAATAATATAATTAAATTATAAATGTGCAAAATAACCTAACTTCACGATTAACGCAATTTTTGCCGTAAAAGTAAAAAGTACGAATTCCATGATTCTATCTGCGGCCATTGATTGGTACCATTTTTATCCACTTTTTCCTATTTTATCTTTACTCTACGTACTACTCTTTACTTTATTCTACGCAATAAGAGGGATGTACACGCCGAATTCCATCATTCCAGTAAGTTGTTTAGTTGGTACGATGTTTATCCCTCTGTACCCATTGTATCCTTAATGTATACGAATTTGGAAAGAAAACCTTTATTTTTCGTGCCTATGCAGTCAAAAGAAAGTATATTCCGAATTTCATGACTCTAGATGCGGAAATATGGTTGGTTAGTACCACCTTTACCCTTTTTTCCATTTTAACCCCAAAAAGTACGAATTTCGAAAAATCCGTTTATTTTACGTGTCTACGCAATCAGAGGAATGGATACACCGAATTTCATTATTCTAGGTGCAGCCGTTTAATTTGTACCATTTGTATCACTCTATTACCATTTTATCCCTTAAAAGTGCGAATTTGTAAATAATACTTTTATATCATGTATCTACTCAACTAGAGGAATGTACACACCGAATATCGTGTTTCTAGCTGTTGTCGTTTGATATGTACCATTTTTATCCCTTTTTGCCCCATTTCACCCCCATCGATTAAAAATCACTATATGGTGCACGTTTTTATTATAGAGGGAATGCGCATACCCAATATCAAGTAAGTACAAGCAGAAATATTTAAAAAATTTGCTTAAACACTCTAAAATATTAGGGAATATTATGAGTATTTTTAGTCCTTGTGAGGGAAAAATGTTTCCCTTTGGGCCGATATCGCCCAGTTTCAATCCCAACCGATCTACGACTGTAAGACGCATTTATGGAAAATTTGGACGTCCTAGATCCTTTCGTTTAGATGCTAGCGTGCTTTCAACAGACGGACCGACGGACGGACGACCATGGCTAGATCGTCTTAGGATTTTATGACGATCAAGAATATATATCGAGGACTTATATTCATAAGTGGCTATGAACAAAAACACAACCTTTCAGGAGAGCGAAAAACTGATTTTCTCCTTAATTTTAAGAGTTATTATGAATCATTCTTCTACAATTTAATCTAAAGAGGATTACTAATTGCTACGATTAAAAAGTTTTCGAAATTTCCTATTTTTCACGGTTTTATGGTTCATAGCCACTTTTGCACGTTTAAAATTGAGCACCATGAATTTTGAAATAAGCACATAGCCATTTATGCCCAAATATCTAAATAAGATTTATTGTAAACTCGATAAAATTTTTCATGAAATATTGCCAATGTTATGTAGAAAATGCATTTTCTGCGATGTACACAGCGAATTTAAAGATTCCAGCTTCATCCGTCAGATTGGTACCATTTGTATCCCCTTTTCCAAATTTTTTACAAAAAGTGGATATTGCGGTAGGGCATGTTAAACAACAAGTACAAAGTAGATATTTTTGGAAAATTTTCATTTTCGCGGAAAATATGGCTAAAATTATTTTCGCAAATGACATTTTTGTTTTTTGATTTTCTCGCGATCTAGCCAGCGGATCCGACTGTGTTTTTGTTTGTTTATTAAGAACCAATGTCGCTTGTAACATATATGTAGCCAGTCACGAAAATCGCTGCAATTGTTGAAAAATCCAAAATTCGCCGTTGCAATTTTATATTTAAACTTTCTCTGTTCAGGATTCTGAAACTTTTCTGACAGCAATCATGTGCCATAAAAATATTTTGGTATTCTCAATATGATAAATAGTCACGCGGGTTTTTCTAAAGATACTTTTCACAATTTATGACTTTACAGCCACTATTAATTCTATTTTAGCCTGATAACTTGGGAACCAAAAAGCTATTAACGGCGAAATGATGGAATGGAATGCTGAAAAATGTTTTAAACAGATGTTGCTCCATTTTTTATACCCTCCACCTCCAGGATGGGGGTATATTCACTTTGTTATTCCGTTTGTAACACCTCGAAATATTCATCGGAGACCCCATAAAGTATATATATTCTGGGTCGTGGTAAAATTCTAAGACGATATAGCCATGTCCGTCTGTCCGTCTGTCTGTTGAAAGCACGATAGCGGCCGAACGAAATGAGCTAGGAGGTTCAAATTTTTCCTAAATGTGTCTTATGGTTGTAGATCGGTTGGGATTGAAAGTGGACGAAATCGGCCCAGAAAATTTTTCCCTCACAAGGACTGAAAATACCCCTAATATTTTGTGTATTTCAGCATGTTTTTTGGACATATTAGCTTGTATTTACTTGATATTCGCAATGCGCCATCCCTTTATAGCATAAAAAGTGATTTTTATTTGTAGGGGGCGAAATGGGACAAAATGGGACAAAAAGGGATAAAAATGGTACCTTTCAAACGACAACAGATAGAAACACGAAATTTGGCGTGTACATTCCTCTAATAGAGTAGATAAATAATATAAAAGTATTTCGTCTAAATTCGTACCTTAAAGGGGTTAAATGGGGCAAAAGGGATAAAAATAGTACCAACATAACGGCTGCACCTAGAATAGTGAAATTCGATATATACATTCCTCTGATTGCGTAGACACGTAAAATAAAAGAACTTTCCAAAATTCGTACTTTTTGGGGTTCAAATGGAAAAAGGGGATAAAAATAGTACCTACCAAATGACAACAGCTAGAATTATGAAATTCGGTGTGTACATCCCTCTAATTGCATAGACACGTAAAATAGAGGGCTTCTTCGAAATTTGTAATTTTAAGGGATATAATTAAAAAGAGTGATAAAAATGGGACCTACCAAACCGCTGAAGTTGAAATCATGAAATACATTCTGACTATGAAGACTTGAAAAAGGGTTTTTTCGAAATTTGTACATTTGGGTGGAGAATGGGGTGAATGGGGATATCTTTAAAAGTCGACATCCTTTAATCTGCTGGTAATACTGTGGAATGCACTCCGTGGTGGAGGGTATATAAGATTCGGCCCGGCCGAACTTAACGCCTTCTTACTTGTTAACTATTTTATTTCTATTATTTTTATGTTCATAGCCACTTATGCAGTCACAAAATAACGTGTGAGTTGATAGCCAAATCAAAAAAAAATAAAAAAATGGCTTTAGAAAAAAATTTCTTCTCCAAATTTATATGACAGATGACATCCAAATCTGAGAATAGTTTGGCACCAAAAACTCATTTTCGAGAAAATGGTTCATAGCCACTTATGAATATAAGCCCTCAATACAAACGGAATGACAAAGTTAGTATACCCCCATCCTGGAGTTGGAGGGTATAAAAACATGAAATTCAGTGTGGATTTTTCGAAATTTGTACTTTTAAGGGAGGAAAGAGACAAAAAAGGGATAAAAATGGTACAATTAAAATAATGCAGCTATATCCGTGAAAATCGATATTTACATTTCTCTGACAACGTAGACTTGCAACATAAATGGATTTTTCCAAATTTGTACTTTAAAGGTGCGAGCGGGAAAAAGGGATCAAAAAGGTACCAACTAAAGTATTACAGCTAGAATCGTGAATTTTGGTATTTAAATTCCTCTCATCACATAGAAGCGCAATATAAACGAATCTTTGTGCTTTTAGGTTGAGTTAGGGTGCACAAAAAGGGATACAAATTGTACCAACTAAATTATTGCAGCTAGAATCGTGAATTTTGGTATGTTAATTCCTCTGACCATGTAGAAGCGCAGTAAAATTAGATTTTTCGAAATTTTAAGTGGTGTGCGGGATAAAAATAGTACTAAATTAAGTATTGAAGCTATAGTTGTGCCCTTTGGTGTGTAAATTCTTCTGGCAACTCAGAAGCGCAATCTAAACGGTTTTTTCGAAATGTGAGTTGGACAAAATGGGATAACAATGGTACCAACTAAAGTATTGTAGCTAGGATAGGGAAATTCGGCGTGTACATTCCTCCAACCACGTAGATGCGCAACATAAATGGATTTATTTGGAATTTGTACATTAAAGGGTCGAGCGGGAAAAAATGGATCAAAAAGGTAACAACTAAAGTATTACGTCTACAATCGTTAATTTTGGTATGTAAGTTCTTCTCATCACATAGAAGCGCAATATAAATGAAGTTTTGCATTTTTAGGGGAAGCTGGACAAAGAGGGATAAAAATGTTACGAACTAAAGTTTTGCAGTCGGAATCGTGAATTTTGGTATGTAAGTTCCTATGAACACGTTGATGTGCGGTAAAATTGGATTTTTGTGAAATTTGTACTTTTAAGGTGTGCGCGGGACAATGTGATAAAAAATGTGTGCAGCCCTTTAATTACGTAAACGCGGAACATAAATTGATATTTCAAAATTTGTACTTATAAGGAGTATGCGGGACGAAATGGGTTAAAAGTGATACCAAATAAAGTACATGTTTTTTGGGGAGAAGCGAGAGTACATATTACCTAGAGCAATTTTTCAAAATGTTATCACCGTCTGCATCTAAAAAAATGAGATCGATTGTTCGAAACCGAGTAGAATATGATAAAAATGATGATACGTTAAAATAGTGCAGTTCGACAAGCACATTTCTTTGACTGTAGGATGTTTCGAAATTATTATTTTAGATTTATCTATAGCCACCAAAACAAAATTCAATAAATACTATCCAAAAACAGAGATGGATAAAACAGAGCATTACGATCAAATTTCATTAGAAACATGATATAGGCCCGCAATCGATACAAACGTCCCTCCCGATTTTTCATTTCGACATCAATCACGTTTATAATTGTTTTAGATTAAGTACCAGGAGCACCATCCGGAAACTTATGGAGCGTCTTACTGATACTATTAACTATTAATAAAATTTATTGTATAAAAATCTATGTATAAATGTAAAACGTATAAATAATAAAGCGAGTTCATGAAAATGGGTTGTTATTGGACAAACCAGTCCGTGCACATTCTCGTCCAGTGTTTTCAATCGAAAACATTGTGCGCTGTGGCTGAGGATTTCCAAGAACATCCATCAACATCAACCAATCCTCGTTCTCAGGAACTGAACATTTCTCGCACTTTGAGAAGAATTTTGCATAAGGACCTCGGTATGAAGGCTTACAAATTTCAATTGGTCCAACAACTGATGCCTCATGACCATCTGATGCGTTTTCACTTCGTCCAATGGCCTGAAGATTGTTTGGCCGGAGATGAAGCATTTTACCGAAAAATCGTCTTTTCAGATGAAGCTCATTTCATTTCATCTCGGTGGCTATGCCAATAAGCAAAGTTGCCGCATATGGGGTTCAGAGAACCCAAACGTGACTATTGAGCAACCAATGTATCCACAACGAGTCACTGTTTGTTGTGGATTTTGGGCTGGCGGCATCATTGGGCCATGTACTGAACAATTGTGTTGATCGGATGAGGTACTGTGTGTGTATTCCACTATTAAATTACAAAGTTTAACCTTTCCAATAAAACCAGAAATTTGAAAAAATAATCATTAATTTTGTATAGCCGATTCTAATTTAAAATTTTTAATAGCCCACCATGTACATCATAAAATATTTAGTTATTATACACTGAAAGAATTTTCCTTCATAATATTTATAAAGCGATTTCATAAAAGGTTGTTCATAAATTTAGTGAATTTTTTCTTCATATGTATGAAAAATTCATAAATAAAATGAAATGTTTCATACAATTTGTTCATAAACATTTCATATTTCATATAAAAATGTTAAATTAGTGAAACTTAGTTTCATAAGATCAAAGAAAGATTTCATTGTAAATATAATAAAGGATTTCATACTTTTTATGATATGTTTCATAACTTACAACTACATATTTAGTGTGTCGACTTTATTCGGTTGAACGCTAGCAATTCACATTTGTTGTCTATTAACACTGACATAAGTATTTACCCTGATTTTGGTCAAAGACACACTCATTGCAATGATTCTCGCAATGATGGTGTGTGTTGATTGGTTAGTCAACAATTCAGACCTTTTTTGCTTTTTTGTTTATATTGGAAACTTCAGTATAAATTATTAATATTTATGAAACTTGTTCATAAATTTAATGAAATTTCTTTATAAAATCTATGAAAATTTGCATAAATCATATTATGATAAATAATGAACTTGTATGACAAAAGTTTATCGAATGAAGACCTGCATTTCATTGTTTCTAAGAAATATTTCATAAATTCTATGATAAAGGGTGTTTTTTATTGAGGTATAGAACTTCGAATTGAAATAAAACACAAGAAAATCGTTTTAATGTCCATCAATTTGGCTTTATTGGAAGGATAATTTTATGTCATTAATGTTTAAATATGTTTTCCGGCATGTGGCCGCCGCGGTTGACTCGAATATAGCCAATTCTACAGGTCCAATTTTCAACCACTTTTTCGAGCATGGGGGGGGGGCGAATCGATTCATTCGGGTCCTCTTCAACACTTTGCTCTACAGCGGCAATTGTTTCTTCGGTGCGCACTGTTCGACGTCTCTGCGGATGCGTATTATCACATAGAGTAAACGTAGTGCGAAAACGATCCATGGTTAACCGAATTAATTGCTCTGATGGACGATTATGTCGATAAAATGGACGGAGCTTGCGGTGAACTTCGCGAACTGAACCATTACTTTCAAAATAAATTTGCACGATTTGCAAGCGTTGTTCTTTTGTCAACCTGTTCATGATGAAATGGCAAACCAAACTAAATATTAATCACTTGACAGCTGACAAAATGGCCGTCAGTTAAAAAAGTGATGCCAACTTAAAGTTCTATACCCCAATAAAAAACACCCTGTACTTTTCATTGATTTGTGTTTTATGAAACATGTTTCATACAGTTTATGAAATGCTTCTTTGGCGACTTTTTAATGAAAATTTTCAATGAGTTTAAGACAAAATCATAAATATTATGAAGATAATTCTTTCAATGTACTACTGTTAATCAGAAGTTCCGTGAAACGTTCGTTACAAACGGTTATTTAGTTATTTATAACGTTTTCACTTGCGGTCAATATTTCAGCTATGGTAGTAAAAGTAGTTCGTTTGAGACAAATAACCTTTTCATGCGATAAACAACGTCCGAAAGTATTTTTTCTTTGAGTGTACAAGTAACCCGATAAGCTGTTACAGGCACATTCAAGCATCTGAACCTCCATAAGTTCTAAGCTCTCATTCGAATGACGTGACGTGCCGGGATGGGAATCTCTATATATATATATGCCCCCATACCAACCAATAACACGCAAATGGTTTTTTATGCACCCAAGTCGATGCAGTTCATTTTTAGTTATCATTCAACAGAGATTTAAATGTTTTCTTTAGTATTTGCAGATTTTGCTGATAACCTCCTAATGAACTTTTCAGCTAGAGTGCATATGTGATAACAAGAGCAACGCTCACTGTAGAAATAGGAATTTTGATTTCCATGAAATTTCACAGTGGAAATACTATGGAACATTTTTTTTTTTCGAAAAGAGCAAGGTTCTGAAACGGATTCTGATATAAGGGGTAAAAAAACGGATATACGTATCGTATATAAGTCATGTTAGAAATGAGGGTGAATATTTCCCCCTTTTGCACAATCTTATGATGAATCGGTAGAGGAAACCTTGTGACCCTTATATTTTCAGTATAGGGTGTGTACTGCAATTTAACTTAAGGAGTAGCTGGAATATTTTATGATTTTAGCAAAGCTTTTGACTTGGTTGATCACGAGATTTTGTTGCAAAAACTTATATTTTATGGCATTCTAGATAATGATCTGCAACTTATTAGAAGTTATTTGTCAAATAGGAGACAATTTGTCCAAGTTGGAGAGAGAAGAAGTTCAGCACAGCCTGCGAGTTGTGGAGTACCTCAGGGTAGTATCCTTGGCCCGCTTCTGTTTATGATATATATAAATGACATAAATTATCTCGGTTTATTTTGATCTGCTGTTATGTTTGCAGATGATATAGCAATTTCTACCCTTATAAATATGAAGAAGTGCTGAGAGTTCAAATGGAAAAAGATGCTGCTCTGATGTGCGAATTTGCGAGGCTGAACAGACTTGCCTTAAACTCTAGCAAGACGAAATTATTAAGATTTCGACCGTCCTTAACTAGGAATAATGACTTTGGCATTTTTGTAGATGGGAATTTTATTAGGGAAGACCATGAAATTAAATACTTGGAAATAAAACTAAAAAGTAATTTAAAGTGGGATGAACATATAAAATACGTAAAATCAAAAATTTCTTTTGCAATTGGATTAATCTTCAAATTAAGGAAGAAATTAGATACTAAGACAAGCTGTTGATTTATCAAGCGTTGGTCCATTGCCATCTTGAGTATTTTGTGGTAGTATATGGCCACAGAATGAGCAGTGATTTGAAATCACTTCAAGCTGCTCAAAATAAGGCTCTCAAATGTGTTTATAATTTGCATCTTCGTCAAGGCACAGTATCATTGTACCGAGACAATGCGAAAAATATCTTGCCAATACGTGGTTTATATAAAAAGGAATTACTAATGTACGTTTACAAATCCTTCAATCAAATTGGGCACAGATCCATTTCTTTTAATTTGAACACAAATGTATTCAATAGGGGAAACTCCTCGGATCTCAGAATAGTGAGACGTAGGCTTGAAACAATAAGATAGGTAATTGACTACGCAGGCAGTGTTGAGTTTAATAACTTACCCTTGCTTATAAGGCAAAGTAACACCTTGTCTATATTTAAAAAAAAATTTCTTCCTTGTAAATATTGAAATGCTTCTATAGTATTATTACATCAAATTTAAAGTATTGAATTGAAAATGAATTAATGTAGTTTAATTGTACCATATATATTTATATATAATTTAATAATACGTATATAAATTTGTAAATTTTAGTATTTTGTTGTCAACTTGCTCCAAAAAGCCATTATTGGTGCGGACACAAAATTTTTTTGTAACAAATTATATTGTAAATAAGTATTGAATTAAAAACAAGTAAGGAAAGGCTAAAGTCGGGGGGCCGGGCCGACTATATAATACCCTACACCACTCCCTGCGTATATACCTCGCTTTGATTACTAAACCCAGGTATTTAATGGGAGCAATTTTATGTAATTCATATAAATTATACAGTTACTATAAATTCATCTTTAGTCAATCCATCAGCTATTCCGAGTAAAGTAAATATAACATGATAATAGCTTAAAATCACCCTTTATATTATACACCCCACTTTCTATATCACTACAATTCAATTCGGTAAAAAAGTGAAATCTGGAAGGATTTTTGAATCCTGTAAATGTATGTGTTTGACAAAAAATGTTAAATCGGAAAGGACATTTGTATGGGGGTATGTTGAAACCTGGAACGATGTGACCCGCTTTCACCATGTACGTTTATTGGTGAAATATAATATGTGAAGTTTTGCTAAAATCAGTTAAAGATTCGGGAGCGACATTTGTACATCTAAATCTGAACCGATCTTACCGACTTTCACCATAGGTATTTTTAGTTGGATTATAAGATGTTGTGCCAATTTTAAAGAATATCGGGAACAACATGCGGTTTCTAAAGCGGAAAAAGTGAAATCAGGAGCGAAATTTGTATGGGGGCTATATCTAAATCTGAACCGATCTTACCCACTTTCAGCATAAGTGTATCTAGTTCGATTATAAAATGCTCTGCCAATTTTACAGAAAATCGGGAACAATATGCGGTTTCTAAAGCGGAAAAAGTGAAATCGGGAGCGAAATTTTTATGGGGACTATATCTAAATCTGAACCGATCTTACCGACTTTGACCATAGGTGTTTTTAGTTGGATTATAAGATGTTGTGCCAATTTTAACGAATATTGGGAAAAATATGCAGTTTCTACAGAAGAAAAAGTCAAATCGGGAGCGACATTTGTATGGGGGCTATATCTAAATATTTCCTCCAAATTCAATACCCATCGCCCTCTTAGTGTTTTAAGTAATATTGCTGAACACATCCTATACTTAAAATGTCAAAGGGTCACAAGGTTTCCTCTGCCAATTCGCCATAAGAATGTGGAAAAGGGGTAAGTATTGACACCCCTCTAAAATGGCATCTATATGTAAACTTTCAATAACACCGATACACGATATTCTTCTTTACCCCATTTATCAGAATCCACTGACAGAACTATGTTATTTTTTTGTGTTTCACTGTATAATTATCAATTGTTTCGGAAAATTTTACAAAACAACGGCTGCGGTAGTTTATGATGACACAGCTTCAATTTGAATTCCTCTACTGCACGATGGGGTCAAACACCAATTTGAGAGACAAAAAATTCATTTAAGTAACGTATTTCAGAAAGTAATAATGGCAGATTGTTGCCAACACTTTAAAATGGTAAAATATAAAAATTTTGGAACCAGGTGGCAACTCGTTTTTTCAAATCATGCTGCCAAAGTTACCACTTTTTCTCTTATCTCATTTTAGATATGTCAACTTAAAGTAATAAAGAAAGCACATCTGTTGTAAAACGGTAAGCGCACGCTACTACATTTTTTGTAAATTAGAAAATACTAACACAGATATTTAAATTAATCAAAAATAAAAAAAAAATTGTAATAATGTTCTTGCTAAGAACAATGTATCCCCAATATCCCCGAAACTTCACAGAAGCGTTTATAATTAATGTATAACATCAACTAATAAGTAAGAAAATGCTAAAGTTGGGCGTGCCCGACTATGTGATATCCTACATCACTCCTTGCGACTATACATGGCTATAATAAAATATAATATATATAATATATAGTAAAATTTTATGAATATATGCAATCATACTCCGACATATGCCGTGGTGGGGCCATATACCAACTTCTGAGACAAAAAGTCAATTTTTGAACTAACGCATTTCCTAAAAGTAATAATGGCAGCGTGTTTCGAAACATCAAGATAACTGCAGTACATTACAAATGTCTACCTGTAAGTGGGTGTGGCAGTAGATTGATCAACTTAAAATTTCGCTAGACATCTTCTGTAAGCACCATAAGTACATGTGCGGAATTTGAAGGCCTATCAGTTTCCTAAAGTATTTCCGTCAAAAAATCAACCACCATTCCACTGTAAGTGGGCGGGCGTGAGAATAAGTTGAGAAACTAAATTTTACTCTAAACAACTTTTGTAAGCAGCGTAATGTATTTTGCCTCAAAAAACTACATCCATCCCACTGTAAATAGGCGTGGTAGTAATTTGATAGACTTAAATCTTTTCTGAACAACTTTTGTAAGCAGCATAAGCATTTGTACGAAATTTAAAAGGTCTACCTGTTTCCTACGGTATTTTGACTCAAAAAGTCTACTACCATCCCACTGTAAGTGGGCATGGCAACTAAAAAATTTTACAGATGAATTTGGTAAGCAACATAACGACCTGTACGAAATTTCAAAGTTGTAACTGCTTTTTTTGCCTCTAAAACTGGTCATCTGCCCCACCGTGCACTATGACTTTCTTATCATTGCCTACAGTGCAAATTTCAACGTTCTACACTCTCTGTCTGGTAATCATATAAATATATTTCAATTCTGTTACTTTGGTATAGTTGATATTTTGTCAGTCGCCCGTCAACATGAAATTCTTCGCTGTGTTCGCTTTGTTCTTGGCACTAGTCGCCGTGTGTTTCGCTGACGAAGCGATAGGATATTTTAAAGATCCCGGTAAACTAGTGAAGAAAAAAGCAAGGAACACATTTTTCTCAATTAATTTTTCTTCGACATGTTACAGATCATCCTGGCAAATGCGTTTATGAGGGATTAGTTTTGTCGCCCGGTGAAGAGGGAAAAGTGAAAGGAAAGTGTATGCGTTTCATGTGTAGCAGCTCCGATGGTTTAGGAACAATTCAAGGGTGAGTGTCGGATAGAGTTGTAGAGTTCTAAGAATTTCTCTAAAATGAATACCCTCCACTTCCTACCCCATTAAAAGTGACTTCGCGAAAGAAAAGTGATTTCGGGAAAAAAAGTGATTTCGCGAACGATTTTTTGTATGGTTCCTACATATGTAGTCTCTACAGCGGAAAGAGTCAAATTCCGAGCGAAATAGGTATGGGACCTATATATAAATCAGAACCTATCTGAGTCACCTCCACCATAGATTGGAAGAAAATAGGTTAAAATATGTAGTCTCTAGCAAAGTTTGTATGGGAGCTATATCTAAATCTGAACCGATCTGACTCATTTTCTCAATAGATGTTTCTAGTTCAAATATAAGGTACCTTGCAAAATTGAAGCAAATCGAGTACAATATGTGGGTTCTAGAGCGGAAAAGGTCTAATCGATATTTGTATGGGGACAAAATCTGAACTTGGCCATTTTTTAGGATCGGACAATAATTGCGACCTGTACTTTGATTTCAAGAATAGTTGGACGGACAGACAGACGGGCGTTGCTAAATCAACTCAGACAGTGGTTCTAAGTCGTTGGATCTATCTCGTTTCCTTTTAGGTGTTACAAACAAATTCACAAAGACACAATAACCTAGTGGATGGCATAAAAAGAATTTTTTAGCAATATCCGTCTGTCTGTCTGTCCATCTACTTTTTTAATACAGGTCGCAATTATTGTCCGATCCTAACAAGAATTGCCACAGGTAAGTTTTGCGGGTTCTAGAAACCATAAATTTGTATCGATCTTCTTCAAATTTGGCGCAATTTGTCAACCCTTTCAAAATATATTTTTTTGAAAGGGAATCATATCGGTTTAGATTTAGATATAGCTCCCATACTAATTTCGCTCTCAATTTGACTTTTTCCACATATAGTGTCCATACAAAAATCGTTCCCAATTTCAATTTTTCCCCGAATTCAATTGTAATGGGGAAGAAAGTGGAAGGTATACATCCTTCTTTAGCCTTGTCGTCAACAGTAATATCAACAATGTGTATATAAAAATAAATTTTGAAAAAATTATTTTGTGTTAAAAATGGTAGACTTATCCAGTGTAAGTCAAATTTATGGTTATCGAGGCTAAGCCCAAAAAGTCAAAAGTATTGTATCAAATATGAACAAATATTTTTTTAAAGTAAAAAATAACTTTTTATTAATGTTTTTGATATCGCATCGTGTTATCCTATAATTGAAAAAATTGAAATCTGTCAATTAATTTCTAATAATAATAATCACCATTGAAATTATTTATTTTCAGTTGTGGTGTCGGAGTTGTTGGCCCTCCTTGCGAGTTGGGAGATTTTGTAAATGTTGATGCCCCCTATGGAGAGTGTTGCAAGAGACACATTATCTGTCCTTAAATTGCCGTAGCAGTGAGTTTCTAAAATTAAAATGACTAGAAAATAAAACTACCACGAGGAGAATGAAACATATGCATTTGTAGCTTAAACAATTAATATTATTATTATTAGTAGTGTTATTATGTGGTGGCGTATATGTTTGAATCAAAAAAATTTGAAAATGTCCCACACATTACTTTAGCTGATTTCCTTATTACAAATATTCAAAAAATACTTTTTGGCCACAGAAAGTATAAAAATATAGTATCAAAAATAATTTGTTTAAGATTTTTCGCAAATGGATGGTATTCTGATTAGTGTGTGAGTGTCATGTATTTGTACCTTTCCCAGAAGACACATACAAAAGAGAATAGGTTGATTGCCTTAAACCTAGGAAATTATTTGTATACCCTACAACTCCGAAGCATCAAGGAGGTGAGGATTGCTTCTCTCAGGGCTCGCTGCCCTTTACAACATTTTCAGTAGTGATATTCCGCAAACGCCCTCTGACGGTTTGCTCTTCGTATAAGCCGATGTCAAGAACATCGCTTTGTCAGGAGCAAAGGCTGATATCCCGAACTCAAGAGTAAACATCTACAGAGATTCTTTGATAGTGAAATATGGGAATGAACGTCAATAAGTGCAATGGAATTATATGATTGGTACTTCCGATAGAATTAAATATCTTCAAATTCCATGATCAATTTGAATTCTATATTTATTGGTCATATTCTGCCCAAAGTAAAAACTGTCTTCTGAAGATACGATGTACGGCTGTTAGAATGAACCTATTAATATAAGAAGAACTCTTTATTTCTCATAATATAGAATTTCATCCCACAAAATGGAAAACTTTAAACTTGACTTAAGTTAAGATTATGTGGTCCTGTTCGGGCTTACGGCACTTGTTGGTACCTGGCAATAATTTTGCAATTTCAGGGCATGGTAAAAATGTAAAATCGAAGTTGGAGAATAATCTCCAGTCTCCAGAGAATAAAAAGAAGTAAGGAAAGACTAAAGTCGGGCGGGGCCGATTATATAATACCCTACACCACTCCCTGCGTATATATCTCGCTTTGATTACTAAACCCAGGTATTTCATGGGAGCAATTTAATTTTTTTTAAATTCGGTTTTAGTCATATTTAACGAATTCGGTAAATAATAATGTAATTAATCCAATTTTCCAGCAGATATTCCGAGTAAGTAAATATAACATGATCTGGAAAAATTGATCAACATCGAATGATAAATACAGATTATACAGCGGTAATATGATGAATCGGACGGACATTTGAAGGGGGCCTATAACAACACTTGAGGCCTGTGCCAAAACATGCGCCTACATATTTCTCATCCACGATAGGTATTCCTAGTTGAAACATATAATGATCTGCAAAATTTGATGAAGATCCGATAAAAGATGTAGTTTCTAGAGCTGTAATAGAGCAGAATGTGGCCCTATATGTGTTGGGTTATACCAAAGTATGGACATATGGGCATCACCCAAACCAGTAAGGAAAGGATAAAGACGGACGGAGCCACTAGATGATACACCCCACTTTCTATCTCATTTCAATTCAATTCCGTAAAAAAGTGAAATCGGGGAGGATTTTTGAATCATGTAAATGTTCGTGTTTGGCAAAAAATGTTAAATTGGAAAGGACATTTATATGGGGTATATTGATACCTGTAACGATGTGACCCGCTTTCACCATGTATGTTTATTGGTGAAATGTAATATGCAAAGTTTGGCCAAAATCGGTTAAACATTCGGGAGCGACATTTGTATTGGGGCTATATCTAAATCTGAACCGATCTTACCCACTTTCACCATATGTGTTTTTAGTTAGATCATAAGATGTTGTACCAATTTTTAAGAAAATCGGGTACAATATGTGGTTTCTAGAGCGGAAAAAGTCAAATCGGGAGCGACATTTGTATGGGGGCTACATCTAAATCTGAGCCGATCTTACCCACTTTCACCATAGGTGTTTCTAGTTCGATTATAAAATGTTGTGCCAATTTTAAAGAAAATCGGGTACAATATGTGGATTTTAGAGCGAAAAAGTCAAATCGTGAGCGACATTTGTCTGGGTACTATATCTAAATCTGAACCGATCTTACCCACTTTCAGCATAGGTGTTTCTAGTACGATTGTAAAATGTTGTGCCAATTTTAAAGAAAATCGGGTACAGTATGTGGATTTTAGAGCGGAAAAAGTCAAATCGGGAGCGACATTTGTATGGGTACTATATCTAAATCTGAACCGATCTTACCCACTTTCAGCATAGGTGTTTCTAGTACGATTGTAAAATGTTGTGCCAATTTTAGAGAAAATAGGGTACAATATGTGGATTTAAGAGCGGAAAAAGTCAAATCGTGAGCGACATTTGTATGGGGGCTATATCTAAATCTGAACCGATCTTACCCACTTTCAGCATAGGTGTTTCTAGTACGATTGTAAAATGTTGTGCCAATTTTAAAGAAAATCGGGTACAGTATGTGGATTTTAGAGCGGAAAAAGTCAAATCTGGCCCGACATTTGTATGGGGGCTATATCTAAAACTGAACCGATCTTACCCACTTTCAGCATAGGTGTTTCTAGTTCGATTATAAAATGTTGTGACAAGTTTAAAGAAAATCGGGTACAATATGTGGATTTAAGAGCGGAAAAAGTCAAATCGGGAGCGACATTTGTATGGGGGCTATATCTAAATCTGAACCGATCTTACCCACTTTCAGCATAGGTGTTTCTAGTACGATTGTAAAATGTTGTACCAATTTTAAAGAAAATCGGGTACAATATGTGGATTTTAGAGCGGAAAAAGTTCAAATCGGGCCCGACATTTGTATGGGGGCTATATCTAAATCTGAACCGATCTTACCCACTTTCAGCATAGGTGTTTCTAGTACGATTGTAAAATGTTGTGCCAATTTTAGAGAAAATCGGGTACAATATGTGCATTTTAGAGCGGAAAAAGTCAAATCGGGAGCGACATTTGTATGGGGACTATATCTAAATCTGAACCGATCTAACCCACTTTCAGCATAGGAGTTTCTAGTTCGATTATAAGGTGTTGTGCCAATTTTAAAGAAAATCGGGTACAATATGTGGATTTTAGAGCGGAAAAAGTCAAATCGGGAGCGACATTTGTATGGGGGATATATCTAAATCTGAAGCGATTTCCTCCAAATTCAATACCGATCGTCCTTGGCTCAAAAAAGTAACTTCTGCCAAATTTCATGATAATCGGTCAACAATTGTGACCTGTAGAGTGCGAACAAACTTAGATGGACAGCAGACGGACGGACAGACAGACATCGTTAAATTGATTCAGCTGCTGATGCTAAGCTGATCCTATACTTAAAGGTGGGTTTAGCTCGATTATTTCTTGGTGTTACAAACATTTGGCGGAAAACTAACTTATAATACCCTAGTCCACGAAGTGGTGTAGGTTTTTTTATGTCGGTCTCAACCGGTTTTTCGTAGATCAAAAAAACATCTTTTTCTGTGAGAATTTATTTATAATATGCAACTTTTAATATTATCACGAGTCTCACAGAACGCTTTTTATTAGGACAGCAAATTAACTAAAAAACTTTACGAACACTGCAAAACTGTGAGTCTGAAATGGCGGAGTTCGGAAGGAAATTGATTATTTTTAGAGGTGTCATCATGATCCGGTCTGATACGTATATTATACTCGTCCTTGTACATATTATGACGTTTGCCTTAGGTCAAAGCTGTACGTTGTTCTAGTTTTACACTGCCCCAAGTTGCTACTTTGGGCGTTTTCGTTAGTAACGACTGAAAGAGTGATGAACTCCTTTCGAATATAAGAGAAAAGTGAAAGGTCCTTGTATTTTAAGTTGTCTAAAAATACGTATTTTATTAGCTTTGAATTTTAACATATGATTTATTTTCTTATTTTTTATGTAGAATGGGGTAATTTGTTCAGCTGTTTTTTCAAAATGATTACCTATTTTAGCAAGACATAATTTGTAGTTTTTACTGTGTTAGCACCTGCTCTAAACTGATATTTTGGGAAAAATAGTTCCAGTACGTAAAGTAATGATGGGGCTTCTCTTTGAACTTAAATTTAAACTATATATTATTGAAAAATCCCCAAATGACTTTTTTTGTCAAAGGACCAAAATGTTCCTCAAGCTAAGTCAGACAGGAATGTTTGGAGTAAAGTTCGAAAGATTTCAGTGTGTTGAATCTGATTGTGGCATCAGATTGTCCTATCCCAGAGAACGAATATGTACAATACGACACCAGTTTGGGGAATTGCCCCCTAATAAATTATTTTGTCCGGTTTTTTATAAAAAAGAAAACCGGTCAACCGGGATTTTTGAAATCACGGTTTTCGAAAAAACCGAAAACCCGACATTGAAGAATACTAGGTTATTTGATCACTATATTCCCCGCCAATATGTGATACCCTTCAGCCTTTATAAATATGTATTTTGTTCATCCAGGGCTTTCAAAGGAAAAAAGTTATGCTGTTCCAAGGTAATATTTTTTCAAAAAAATATTTTTTAATTGTATATTACAAACAAACTTTATTTGGCGCCATAATAAAGACATGAAAACATAATTTCTAATAAAATAAATGGAAATGAAAAACCTCTTAAAATGTGAGAGGAACAGTTGGACAAAGTCGACAAAAATTATGTTTTTTTCAATTTTCGAAATCTGAAGAAGGTGAAAATCTGTAAAATTAATTTATGAACAAATAAAAATGTTAAACAAGTAAGGAAAGGCTAAAGTCGGGCGGGCCGACTCTATGATACACTCCACTTTCTATCCGAATACAATTCAATTCGGTGAAAAAGTGAAAACGGGAAGGTTTTTTGTATCCTGTAAATGTATGTGTTTGACAAAAAATGTTAAATCGGACATTTGTATGAGGATATATTGAAACGTGGAACGAAATAGGTAAAATATAAAATGTATAGTTTGGGCAAAATCGGTTAAACTTTTGGGAAAAACATTTGTATTTGGCCTATATTTAAATCTGAACCGATCTTACCCACTTTCACCATAGTTTTGTTTAGTTGGACTATAAGATGTTATGCCAATTTTAAACAAAATCGGGTACAATATGTGGTTTCTAGAGCGCAAAAGTCAAATCGGGAGAAACATTTGTATGGGGGCTATATCTAAATCTGAACCGATCTTACCCAATTTCAGCATAGGTGTTTCTAGATGGATTATAAGATGTTGTGTCAAATTTAAAGAAAATCGAGTACAATATGTGGTGCCTAGAGCGGAAAATATCAAATAGGGAGCGACATTTGTATGGGGGCTATATCTAAATCTGAACCGATTTGCCTCATATTAAATAGCGTTCGTCCTTGATCCACAAAACTTAGTTTCGCCAATTTTTGTTAAGATCGGACTATAATTGCGACCTGTAATTTGATTACAACAATAGATGGATAGACGGACATTGCTAAATCGACGCAGAAAGTGGTTCTAAGCCGATCTGTATAATAAACGATCGTTTCCTTTTGGGTGTTACAAACAAATGCACAAAGACATTATACTCTCGTGGAGTGTATAAAAACAGGAACAAAAAAATAACAAGTAAGGAAAGGCTAATGTCGGGCGGGCCGACTATATGATAAACTCCACTTTCTATCGGAATACAAATCAATTCAGTAAAAAAGTGAAACGGGAAAATTTTTTGTATGTTTCCTAATCACACCTGGTCCAATTTTTCAAATCGAGAATAATATATGTATCGGGGCTATATCCAAACAAGTGACTAACTTTCACAATAAGTTATTCTAGTTGAAGTAAACGTGTTATGCTCAATTTTAAGAAATTCTCTGAAAATACGCGAGGGAACGAAATTTGTACGAGAGCTATATGTAAATCTGAACCGATGTGACCCATTTTCACCATAGGTGTACCTAGTTTAAATATATGATGTTTTGCCAATTTTGATGAAAATCTGTTAAAATATGTGGATTCTGGAAAGAAAAATTCAAATTGGGAGCGAAATTTGTATGGGAGCTATATATAAATCTGAACCTATCTAACAAATTTTTACCACAGGTGTTTCCAGTTGAAATATAAGTTTTTTTGCAAATTTAGAAGAAAATCTGCTAAAATATGTGGATTCTAGAGCGGAAAAATTCAAATTGGGAACGAAATTTGTATGGGAGCTATATATAAATCTGAACCGATCTAACATATTTTTGCCACAGGTGTTTCCAGTTGAAATATAAGGTGTTTTCCCAATTTTGAAGAAAATCTGTTGAAATATGTGAATTCTAGAGCCGAAAAATTCAAATTAGGAGCGAAATTTGTATGGGAGATATATATAAATCTGAACCGATCTAACACATTTTTACCACAGGTGTTTATAGTGGAACTGTAAGATGTTTTGCCTATTTTGAAGAAAATCAGTTGAAATATGTTGTATCTACAGTGAAAATCGGTCAAATCGGAAGTGAAATTCGTATGGGGGCTATATCTAAATCTGAACCGATTGTCTTCAAATTAAATAGCGTTCATCCTTGTCTCGAAAAACTTCGTTGTGTGTTTGGTTCTGGCTACAATTGTATGTATTGTGATTACAACAATAGATGGACAGACAGACGGACATTGCTAAATCATATATTATCGACTCAGAAAGTGATTCTAAGCCGATCGGTATAATTAACAATGGGTGTTACAAACAAATGCACAAAAACATAATACTCTCGTGGAGTGTATAAAAATTTAGCTTTTCTTTAAAGTGGAAAAATACGAAAAGTAGTCAACTTTGGGCTAATTTCTAAAATATTTCCGATTACCCAATTTCCAATGTTAATACAGTCGAACTTCCATATAGCGAATCTCAAGGGGACCAAAAAAATTCGTTATATAGAAAATTCGTAATATAGAATTATTTTAAAAAAATTTTATTTTTATGTATGTTGAATTTTATTTAAAATAATTGGTAATTTTTGTCTGCGTTTGATTTTTCAAAAGAAAATACCTAAAAAACACCACCAAAATCAGTTAAGAAATACCATCGGACTTAATCTTGTGTAACTCGAGAAAAAGCACTGAGAGCGGTGGCACATCTATACGGTTTAGTTGTCTATGATGTGAATCTCACACACAAAAACAAATAAAAAATGAAAATATGTGTGTGTATGGTGAGAGTGAAAAATGTGTTTATGTAAAACTCGTTATACGGAGATCAAAAACGCATGAGCATTCGAGTTACGGGCGTAGAAAAAATTCGTAGTAAAGAAATATTCGCTATAAGGAAACTCGTTATAAGGAGATCAAAACATACTGAAAATTTAACGAAATTGCAGTGTTCTGGAAATAAATTCGTTATATAGAGAACTTCCTTGTACGGAAGTTCGTAATAGAGAAGTTCGACTGTTTTTCAAAATAATCCTTGAGTTGTTGTCTAATTTAAATTCATTTCAATGGGGAATATATCAAAATACCGACCTATACACCTGACTTTCTCACTAGGTAAAATATATTATTTTAGAAGTGTAAATTCTATAGTAACTAAATCTAGTTTTTTATACTTTCTGAATACAAAGTAGTAAAAAGGCGTTAAATCCGATCTTCTTACTCGTTATTTTATATCCTCCACCTCCAGAATGGTGGTAACTTTGTCATTCTGTTTGAAATATCGACCTGGCTACGATTCTCATAAAAATATTGTATACGTATTTTTGGCAAAAAAATAGATTTTTTTCACGAATTATGGCCAATTTATGAGTGAAAAAAATACTTTTTTTCAAAAAGGTGTGTTCATTCATTCGTCTTTAATTCCTGAAATACTTGACCGATTCTAATGTAAAATACATTGTTTTGAAGGCAATTTTAATTACTTTGCGGCATAGCCGCATTGTATTTTTAAAGTTCTTACAATGTTATTTCTTTTATTTTGATTTTCGAAATGATTATAGTATTAATCCATTTGTTTTTTTTTTGAAATTTTAAAGTGAGTTTGGAAGTGGTGATATGAAAGCTTCTATTTTATATAAATCAACCAGAATTACAAATTATAATTTTTACATTAGTTCATAAACACTAGCTATAAAAACATTGAAAATCCAAGAAATCATAGATTATGGAAAAATTTGATATTTTTAATTTTTTTGTAGTGTATAACACATTAAAATCCGTCAAGTATTTCACTGTTAAATTGGTCATAACCCGTGAAAAAAATTCAATTTATTTTCAAAAATACGTATACAATATAAAAATGCATACACAAACTTTCAAAACAATCGCCGCTATCGAGGTCAAAAATCGTACCGCTTGACATGGAGTGACTCATATATTATTGATCGTCATAGCATCTAAACGAAAAGAGCTACGACGTCCAAATTTTCCATAAATGCGTCCTATAGTCGTAGATCGGTTTGGATTGTTCATTATTTGATTTCAACTCGAACATTGCTCTGGCTCAAGACATTTTTGCATCTATACATACATATTTTACAGAAAGAAGAAAAAACAATTAATAATAATTCTTTAGATTAGTTTTGTTCATTTTATTTAAAAAATTTCAAAATATAAAGTCTTCATCGCTTCCTGGGCAGGTAACATGCCTCTTACAGCACTCTCCATAGGGGGCTTCAACATCGACATAATCACCCATCTTGCAAGGAGGGCCTACCTCTTGGATACCACAACTGAATTGGTAAATATTAGTATTACAAATTAATTACTTAATTGTTTATGAATAATATAAATGTAAACTGAATTTTCTTCAATTTCAACTAATTTAATTTCGTTTTTATTTTGTATAGGATAAGTATGAAATGAAGGTTAGTTAGGTTGAAATAATTCACTTTCGCCAATGCTGAGATCCACTAATGAGTTATCTTCACACAGGATATGAAATGCATATAGGGCTTAATTATGTGCAGTAGTGTGTGGTTCTATTGCCTTTTTGATCGAAATTTTCTAATTTAATCTTTCAAAGTCGATTCTATCCTTTACTCACCCTTGAATTCTTCCAAAACCTTCAGAATTATCACACAAAAACCTCTCACACCGTCCTTTCAGCTTGCCCTCTTCACCGGGTGATAACACCAAGCCATCATAAACACATTTGCCAGGATGAGCTGTAACATTTCGAAGAAAAAATTTAATTAGCGATGTTTGTACTGTGACAAATTGTTCACTATTTTACCGGGATCTTTAAAGTATCCCGCCGATTCATAAGCCGAAGCGAAGGCGACAAATGCCAAGAACAAAGCGAATACAGCGAAGAGTTTCATGTTGACGGAGGGCTGACAAAATTTCAACTACACATTCATTCAACAAAATTGAATTTATATGCTTACCACACACTTGCACAGCAAAAAGCGATTGTAAAGTATGTGCCACAGTGGAGAAATTGGAAAGATTTTCGTTTTTTTTTTTCAAAATTAAAGATCACATCACTAAACTTAATCTCGACAATGCTTCCGCTATGCCTTTGAAATGTTTGATATTTTTTCTAAATAAAATCGTTATTCCTCTACTGTGCACTGTTCTTACAATAATAGGGTATGCACTAATCTTCAACTTACATATAGTTTGTGTACATAAATTATTGTTAAAATTTCGAAAATGTTGTTATCAGCAAAAACCTCAGCCTCAGGCAGCATGTAAATTAATACATTTCGAAAATATGTCAAGTGATAATGTCTGAGTGATCTGGATAATCTACACTGGACTCAATTATTGACCGAAAACACAAAACGGCGCAGCAGAGAGACGGAGTTCTTCAAGCAATGGAAACCTGATAATTAAATAATATGACTTGGGTAAAGCCAGTTGAAGACATTAGTTCATATGTTGTATATTAGGATGGGTCACAAAAATAAATTACAGCGGTCATCCCCGAGACCTAAATGCTCCTGAAGACAGCTGTAAAAAATATTTTTCTGTGTAATTTTTATACACTCCACGAGAGTATTATGTCTTTGTGCATTTTTTTGTATCACCCAAAAGGAAGCGATATAGACCCATTGTTAATTATACCGATCGACTTTGAATCACTTTTTGAATCGATCTGTCTGTCTGTCTGTCCATCTATTCTTGTAATGACGATACAGGTCGCAATTGTAGGCAGAACCAAATGAAACTTGGCGCTACCAAGTTTTTCGAAACAACGACGAACGAAATTTGAAGAAAATCGGTTCAGATTTAGATATTTCCCCCATACGAATTTCACTCCCGATTTGACTCTTTTCACAAATATTTTTACAGATTTTATTAAAAATTGACAAAACATCTTATATTTCCACTAGAAACACCCATGGTGAAAATGGGTCAGATCGGTTCAGATTTATACATAGTTCCCATACAAATTTCACTCCCGATTTGACTTTTTCCGCTCCATAAACCATATACTTTATCAGACTGCCTTCAAATTTGGCAAAACATCTTATATTTCAACTAGAAATACCCATGGTTAAAATGGGTCAGATCGGTTCAGATTTATATAGCTTCCATTCAAATTTCGCTCCCGATTTGACTTTCCCTGCTCTAGAAACCACATATTTCCACAGATCTTCTTCAAATTTGCCACTAGAAACACCCATGGTGAAAATGGATCTGATCGGTCCAGATTATATATAGCTCCCACACAAATTTCACTCCCGATATGACTTTTTCCACATATCTTTTTTTTAACATATCTTCTTCAAATCTTGCAAAATATCTTATATTTCAACTAGCAACATCCATGGTTAAAATGAATCAGATCGGTTCAGATTTATATGTAGCTCCCATTCAATTTTCACTCCCGATTTGACTTTATCTGCTCTAGAAACCACATATTTCCACAGATCTTCTTCAAATTTGCCAAAATATCTTATATTTCCACTAGAAACACCCATGGTGAAAATGGGTCAAATCGGTTCAGATTTACATATAGCAGCCATACAAATTTCGCTTCCGGATTTACTTTTCCGCCCCAGAAACCTAGTATTTTCACCGAATTTCTTTAAAATGAGCGTAACCCGTTATACTTGAACTGGAAGAACTTATTGTTAAAGTTAGTCACTTCATTCCATGTTTGGATATAGTCCGGAAACAAATATTCTTCTCGATTTGACAAATTGGACCACGTCATATTAACCTATGATTAGGAAACATACTGAAAACCTTCCCGTTTTCACTGTTTTACCGAATTGAATTGTATTCGGATAGAAAGTGGAGTGCATCATATAGTCGGCCCCGCCCGACTTTAGCCTTTCCTTACTTGTTTTATGTTGGATTTTTGTCCATTGTCAGCACTTTAAATAACATAGTTTATTCTTGTCTTTGGATAACTAATTCGTCGTTTTAGTGGACAAACGGCTTGATCTAGGAACGAAATATTTTGCAAATCATCGTTAAACAATCCAAACTATATTTTCATGGGGCGACTGGAAACTATTTCTCCATTTGTATGGACCGCGACCCAGCCTATTGTATATTAAGCTGGCTTCAAAGAAAACACGTGTATG
Organism: Polietes domitor; assembly: GCA_947397865.1. Classification (NCBI taxonomy): domain Eukaryota; kingdom Metazoa; phylum Arthropoda; class Insecta; order Diptera; family Muscidae; genus Polietes; species Polietes domitor. The sequence continues at coordinate 241,855,800 of OX377618.1, read as the reverse complement.
TTCTCGACTACAAAGCAAGTGTCATTTAATTTTTGACCAAGTAGTTCTGCCTTGTCACCACGCGTTCGAGAGATGGCCGCTATTCAAATAAACTCTGAAAATCTGTAAGAAATTTAATGTAATTGAGAAAAAATAGCGATTCACCAAAATCTGTAAATAGTAAATGAACATAGACCCAACGATTTCACTTTCACGGTTGGTATTCCTAGTTGAAATATAAGGTGCGCTATTAAATTCTAGTAATCACAGTCAGAGATACAAGCCGACCGATTTTAAGCCGACAAGCCGCCGCACGTTTCTGAACGAGCCGCGCCGCCGATTTCATCGGCCCATATAGACTTCAACCACGCCGCCGATAGTTTTTTTAGATCTGAAGGAGGTCTAACTCCGTCAAATCTTACTACCAAAATAGACAACCCACTTAAAACTACAAAAGAAAATATAACTGTCGACTTAGATACCCTACTACTGTGAAATATATGGATCTTTCTCTAAATTTGGTATATGATGACGTAAGTAAGTTGAATGATTGTATTTTGATTTGAAAGTCGCATTTCTTTGGCCACTCTTGTGTAGGACAAAAAAGCCACAAATCTTGCAACGATGATCTTCGTCGACACACTCATTTATATTTAGGACAAAAAATTGCACTGTCTTCCGACTACAATACCATTTGCACTGTTCGGACAATTTTGGAGCATGGACCTTAATATTGTGCTTCTTTGGTGTATCAAAATAGGTAGAGCTTTACCATTCATTGGAAGGATTATGATATTCAGAATGTCTGGTCAAATATCTCACATGAAAAGCTGTAATTGCTAAATTCCCTTTTTCCAAAATTGGCATATAAATTTCGTAATAGGGGTAATCGAATGACAGAACGAGCCGGTAAGTCAGCCGAAAGCCGCCGCCGCCGACCTCTTTTGGATAGCGCCGTCGATAATTAAGGGTCGGCTTGTAACTCTGATCACAGTACAAGTTGCAATTATGGTTCGAACTAAACAAAAATTGTCACAAGTAAGTTTTAGGAGCCAAGGACGAAAGCTATTTAAGTTTATGAAATTGGTTCAGATATAGATATAGCACCCCCATTATATGTTGTATGGGAATTTTAGGAGTTCAATTTGGATATGCTAGTACCATACCTATTTTTTGAGGTTCAAAAAAAATTCGGATGGGCCGACTATATAATACCCTACACCACTCCCTGCGTATTTACCTCGCTTTGATTACTAAACCCAGGTGTTTCATGGGTCCAATTCTATGTAGTTCATATAAATTATAAAGTGTACTATAAATTCATCTTTAGTAAAATTTAACGAATATGATAAATAATATGATAACTGATCCAATTTTCCGGCAGATATTCCGACTTAAGTAAATATAACATTATGTGGAAAAATTAATCAAGATCCAATGAAAAATGCAGATTATGACATTTGAAGGGGGCCTATAGCAACAATTGGGGTCTGTGTCAAAACATGGGCCTATATAGTTCTTATTCGCGGTAGGTATTCCTAGTTGAAATATATCATGATCTGTAAAAGTTGATCAAGATCCGATGTAAGATGTAGGTTCTCGAGCTGGAATAGAGCAGAAGGGGGCCCCTTTGGGTTATACCAAAGTATGGACATTCATGTATTCTTAGTTGAAATATAATTTAATCCGCGAAATTTGAAAGCTTCCGATGTAAGATGTAGATCCTAGAGGGATAATAATAAAAATGGGGGCCTTTTGTAAGGGAGCTACATTAAAAAGTGGTCCCTTATAGATGTCTTTCAAAGTAGGTATTCTTTATTGAAATATAACATAATATTGTATCGAGATCCAATGCACGATGTGTGGGCTAGGCTGTAATAGAGTAGAACGGGTCCCAATTTGTATGGGGGTTATACCAAAATATGGACCCATATATTTGACTTTAACAGAATGTATTATTAGTTGAAATAAAATATAACCAGCTAAATTTGATAAACTTCCGATGTAAAATGTGGGTCCTAGTGGGATAATAATAAAAATGGGGGCCCACTTGTGAGGGCGCTACATTAAAAAGTGGGCCCTTATATATCACTTTCAAATCAAGTATTATTTATTGAAATATAACATGATCTGCAAAATGTTATCAAGATCCAATGTATTATGTTGGTTGTAGAGCGATAATTGCGTTAACTAGGGACCCATTTGTATGGGGGCTATACCAAAACATTGACCTATATAGCTGGCTTTCAAAATTGGGTAATTTGATCAAAATCCGATGTAAAATGTGCATTTTAGAGTAGTAATATTGTAAATCGGAGGTACTTTTCTATGGGGGCTATATTAAACCATGGACCCATATGGTCCACTTTCCCTTTAGCTGTTTCTAGTTCAAATAAAGGGTGATTTTTTAAGAGCTTGATAACTTTTTTTTAAAAAAAACGCATAAAATTTGCAAAATCTCATCGGTTCTTTATTTGAAACGTTAGATTGGTCCATGACATTTACATTTTGAAGATAATTTCATTTAAATGTTGACCGCGGCTGCGTCTTAGGTGGTCCATCCGCTTAGTCCAATTTTGGCATTTCCACGTTTTTGAGTAACAGAGACCCAATTGGTGCGAACGGCGACGAATCGAAAATTGGTGGTCATCATTAACACTGGCCGATACAGCTGCGATATTTTCTTCAGTTCGCACTCTACGTAAGCGTGTTGGTGGTTTAATGTCCAACAATGTAAATTTGGTGCGAAATTTAGTCACAATAGCCCGAATAGCCGCTTCAGTGGGTCGATTAAACTGACCATAAAATGGAAGCGCGCAATGAACTTTCTTAACAGAGCACGCATTTTGATAATAAAATTCAATAATTTGCAAGCGTTGTTCGTTTGTAAGACGATTCATGATGAAATGTCAAAGCATACTGAGCATCTTTCTCTTTGACACCATGTCTGAAATCCCACGTGATCTGTCAAATACTAATGCATGAAAATCCTAACCTCAAAAAAATCACTCTGTATAACACGATACGGAAAATTTTGTCATGATCCCACGTAAAGTGTGTATTCTAGAGCAGTAATAGTGCAAATTATAGAGATATTTGTATGGAGGCTATAACTAAATCTGAACCGATTTCCTCCAAATTCAATACCGATGGTCCTTGGCCAACAAATAAATAACCGCCAAATTTCATGACAATCACACAACAATTGCGACCTGTTGAGTGCGAACAAACTTAGATGGACAGCAGTCGGACGGACATCGTTAAATCGATTTAGCTGGTGATTCTAAGGCGATGAGTATACTTAAATGTGGGTCTATCTCAATTATTTCTTGGTGTGGCAAACAATTGGACGAAAACTAACTTATAATACCCTAGTCCACGTAGTGGTGTAGGGTATAAAAACATGATCAAATATCAAGTCATAGTGGATTCCAGGCACTAGTATAGAAGTTAACAAGTAATAAGGCGTTAAGTTCGGCCGGGCCTCCACCATGGAGTTCATTCCAAAGTATTACCGGTAGATTAGAGGCTATCGATTTTACAAATTTGTTTATTATTTAAATAAATTTCATTGCTTCATTATTACATACTATGATAGTGTTATATTTCAATTAAGAATACCTAGTTTGAAAGTGAGCCCACTTCTTAATGCCGCACCGTTACAAACGGCCCCCATTTTTATTATTACCCCTCTAGGGCCCACATTTTACATCTGCATTTTTTTTCAAATTTTGCACATTATATTATATTTCAACTAAGAATGTCAATGTCAATAAAAATATAAGAAATCTTAAAAAATATATACAACAGAGTATGTGTGATATCGATTTTTAGTGCACCAAGTTAATATTTTCGCGCACTAGAACTAGATGATGCCATGAAATTTTAAAAATAAAAATGTCCTTTCGAAACTCGGTTTTAAATTCTGCGTATAATTCCCCAATGACAATGAAATGTTTAAAGCTTTTCGTAAAGTATTTTCCCAGCGTGGACGCATCTTTTGTCGATCGACATAAGAAGTAATGGATATATTTCTCTTCTTTTTGAGAGTTATGGCTAACTAGCCTCCTGGATGAAATGAATGAAAGACACCCAATTATTTTAATTCACATAAGGGTCATAACTTCAAAGTTTCGATACCTTAAGACAGCAGAGACCAAACTACGAATTTTTTCAAATGCAGATTTTTGGTTATTTTAATGAAACACGACAAGTTCTATCATAATCGACAAATTATTATAAATTCGATTTTATTTTATTATTGTTCTTAAACAATCAATAAAAACGGCATTCTGGGGCAGATCAAGGACAGATAACATGTCGCTTACAGCACTCTCCGTAGGGGGCATCAACGTTAACATAATCTCCCAATTTGCAAGGAGGCATAATTGCTTGAGTGCCACAACTGAAAATAGATCATTTCATTGGTTAGTACTACAGTGTAGTTAATAACAAATTAAAATATTAAAAAAAATAATTTTAAAAATAAATATAAAATATAATAATAATAAATAATAAATATAAAAGTAAATATAAGGCAGAAATCTTTAAAACAGCTTAAATTACCTAAATATTGCGGGATAGTGGGCATTTTTGCTGATATGGACTGGGTGCATCGAATTTCATGATTTTATCTGCGGCTATTTGGTTGGTACCATTTTTATCCCCATTTCCCATTATAGCGCCTTGAAAATATGAAATTCGAAAAAATCCCTCTATTATATGCGCCAACGCAATTAGAGGGATGTACACACCTAATTTCATCGTTCTAGCTGTAGGCGATTGGTTGGTACCAGTTTTATCCCTATGTTCCCATTTTTTCCCTTGGAAGCATGAAATTTGGAAAAAATCATTTTATTTTGTGTATCGATGCAGTCTGAGGAATGTATACACCGAATTTCATTATTCTGGGTGCAGCCGTTTGGTTTGTAATATTTTTACCCCTCCTTGTCCATTTTACCCCTTGAAAGTACGAATTAGAGGAATGTACACACCGAATATAGTGTCTCTAGCTGTTGGTTTTTTCAGTCCTTGTGAGGGTAAAATGCGGACATGTGGACCGATTTCAATCCCAATTTGGACGTCCCAGCTCATTTCGTTTAGATGCTAGCTTGCGTTCAACAGACTGACATGGCTAGATCGTCTTAGAATTTTATGACGATGAAGAATATATATACTTTATAAGGTCCCAGGTCGATATTGATTGAATATGAACGCCACTAGCGTATTTGGAAGGAAAATTGAAGAATTGATTATTTTTAGAGGTGTTTTCAAGAGCGATTAGTTCACAAGCCGTTTGACCGAACGAAGAAATATTTAGCATCTGTGAACAATCCAGTATTCATTTCTGGGTGTGGTAGCAGAATTTTTCAGCCATCCAGCCTTATGCGTATATTATTCTCATCCTTTTAGGTAATATCACGTTTTCAAAGTTGCTCTAGTTTTACACTGGTCCAAAGTTGGTATTTTTTTTTCATATTTTTTATTTTTATGTATTTTAGCTTATTTTACTCTCTACAATATATTACAATTGCAGAATGGGTAATTAGTTCAGAAATTATAGCAGTTTTTCAAAATGATTATCTGTTCTAAACTGATATTTTAGGAAAAATAGTTGCAGGACGAAAAGTAATAGCGGGGTTTCTCTATATATACTTAAATTAAACTAGTAAATAAAAAAAAAAACATTTTTTTCAAATCCATGCTTTATGCAAGCAGAATTCTATTGGGCCTAGAAATTCTTTTTTATTTATCTTTTGTAGAAGGAAAAATTACTGCAAAATTTCAGTTTTTTATCTGCCATAGAACGGCATATATTCGAAAATGGGTTTTAACTTCGTATGGGAGGTGCCACGCCCACATTTCCATTACCGCCCATTTTTGTCACAACTACGCACATTAATGCTAGATGCACTTACACAAAATTACAGTAGGTGTAATTTTGGTTTTAACTTCATATGGGAGGTGCCACGCCCACTTTTGCATTACCGCCCATTTTAGGCGCAACTACGCACATTGATGCTAGATGCACTTACACAAAATTTCTGCACTATACGTGTCATAGAACTGACACTATTCGATAATATGTTTTAACTTCGTATGGGAGGTGGTACGCCCACCATTCCAATACCGCCCATTTTTGGCAGAACTATGCACATTGATGCTAGATGCACTTACACAAAATTACAGCACTCTAGGTGTCATAGAACTGACTATATTCAATAATAGGTTTTAACTTCGTATGGGAGGTGCCACGCCCACTTTTCCAATACCGCCCATTTTTGGCACAACTATGCGAATAGATGCTAGATGCACTTACACAAAATTTCAGCACTCTAGGTGTCATAGAACTGACAATATTCAATAATAGGTTTTAACTTCGTATGGGAGGTGCCACGCCCACTTTTCCAATACCGCCCCTTTTTGGCACAACTATGCGAATTGATGCTAGATGCACTTACACAAAATTTCAGCACTCTAGGTGTCATAGAACTGACAATATTCAATAATAGGTTTTAACTTCGTATGGGAGATGCCACGCCCACTTTTCCAATACCGCCCATTTTAGGCACAACTATGCGAATTGATGCTAGATGCACTTACACAAAATTTCAGCACTCTAGGTGTCATAGAACTGACAATATTCAATAATAGGTTTTAACTTCGTATGGGAGGTTCCACGCCCACTTTTCCAATACCGCCCATTTTTGGCACAACTATGCACATTGATGCTAGATGCACTTACACAAAATTACAGCACTCTAGGTGTCATAGAACTGACTATATTCAATAATAGGTTTTAACTTCGTGTGGGAGGTGCCACGCCCACTTTTCCAATACCGCCCCTTTTTGGCACAACTATGCGAATTGATGCTAGATGCACTTACACAAAATTTCAGCACTCTAGGTGTCATTGAACTGACAATATTCAATAATAGGTTTTAACTTCGTATGGGAGATGCCACGCCCACTTTTCCAATACCGCCCATTTTTGGCACAACTATGCGAATTGATGCTAGATGCACTTACACAAAATTTCAGCACTCTAGGTGTCATAGAACTGACAATATTCAATAATAGGTTTTAACTTCGTATGGGAGGTGCCACGCCCCTTTGTCCAATTGGTCAAATTTTTCCATTTCCTTGTATTGTCATCGAAAATGATTAAGTGTGCAAAATTTGAGCAAAATTGGTTGAGAAAAAAGCTTTCAAAAATTGATTTCAAATTTTGTGGCACACAAACATATATAGAAAGTAACCTTATATAAAGCATGGAAAAAATATATTATTAAAAACTGTCCTATGAATTTTGTGGCAATGTTCCACAAGCTAATTCCTACCCCAATGGGTCAACATTTTCTGGAATTACCCTATAATGAATAAATTCCCTATTTTATACTGTTTCAAGTCCGACCGTTTTTTCATAAAAAGAAAAACATTCCCGGTTCGTTCGAAACCCCCGAAAAACCGACATTGCATAAAACCCGATTTTTTTGATCACTCTAGTTATGACACATTTCATAATCATTAAGAATTGTTTCTTTAATAATGAAATCTTTCTTTGATCAAATGAAACTAAGTTTCATTAATTTAACAATTTTGTTTTGTGAAATATGAAATGTTTATGGGAAAATTTTATGAAACATTTCATTTTATTTATGCATTTTTCATACATATTATGGAAAAATCCACTAAATTTATGAAAACCCTTTTATGAAATCGCTTCTTAAATATTATGAAGGAAAATTCTTTCTGTGTAGTTGCTAATAAAAGCTTATTTTCATTGTAATACACTGTTTATATTTCTAAATGAAATACTAGAAATTGTTTAAGCTATTTTTTCTTGTCATTTAATTTAAAGATATTACCTTAACAAAAATCATTTAAATACTCACCCTTGCAATACTCCAAATCCATCGGCTTCGTGACACAACAGACGTTGACATTTCCCTTTTACTTTACCCTCTTCACCTGGTGATAACACTAATCCCTGATAGACACATTTACCCGGATGAGCTGTAATATTTCCAATAAAATTTGGAATTAAAATATATCACATATATATAAATATATTTTACCGGGATCTGTAAATAATCCCCTCGATTCAGCAGCCAAAGTGACGGCGAATAGTGCCACGAACAAGACGAATACGCTGAAGAGTTTCATGTTTACGTGTTAATGGTTGAATCTCAACTAATCGACGAGTAGCTTATGTCTTTCAAATGCAGGAGAAGGAGAAAATGCAGATCCAAGATTAAAATTCTTTACACTCTGTTTAATAATACACATGTCACACGGAGCGGCGATAAGAACGATTTATCACTGAAGCAGCAGCGCAGTGGTGGATGTCGAAACAATGTTCAAAATTCAAATTTGTCAAAAACTAAAAAACTGTTAAAATACATTGAAATCTAATGCTTGTTTTGCTTAATAAAATTCGTTAAAATATGTGAATTTCTATGGGCCAAATCTTAATGGTCTTTTCAAGACATGGAAACATTCAATATATGATCTGCAAAATAGTATCAAGATCTAACGTAAAATGTGGGCTCTAGAGCGCATAGCGGTTCAGAATCAAAATCCATCGGATATATTTTAGAAATCGGCCCAAAGTTGTCTACTTTTTCTATTCGATTTTAAAGAAAATTGAAATTTTTATTTTTTTAGAACATAATTCTTTACGTAGTTGTTCATAATGCGAAGAAAAAAATTTATTTTTATCAGAACAAACGGCTAAAGCCAGAATCATGAAATTTTCAAGGTAGTTCCCAAATATGACGTAGACGTCGACTAAGAAAGGGTTTTACTAAATTCGTACTTTTAGGGGGTAAAATGGGACAAAAAGGGATAAACATCCTGACTAAACGGCAGTAGCTAGAAACATGAAATTCGGTGTATTCCTTGCACTGACCTTGCAGATGAGCTACAAATAGGGATTTTTCGAAATTTGTACTTTTAAGGGTGGAAAGAGACAAAAAGGGATAAAAATGGCACCAATTTAAATATTGCAGCTATATTCGTGAAAATTGGTGTGTAAATTCCTCTAATAACGTAGAAGCGCAATCTAAATAGATTTTTTCGAAATTTTTACTTATTAGGGGTGAGCGGGATAAAAATGCTACCAATTTAAGTATTGCAGCTATAGGATAAAAATTTTACCAACTAAAGTATTACAGCTAGAAATTTGATATGTAAATTCCTCTCACCACATAGACGCCAATATTAATTCATTTTTGTACTTTCAAGGCACAAAAAAGCATACAAATGGTACAATCTAAAGTAAAATCGTGAAATTTGATATGTAAATTTCTCTGATCATGTAGAAGCACAATTAAATTGGATTTTTCGAAATTTGTACTTTTAAGGGGCGCGCGGGACAAAAATGTATAGAAATTGTGTACAACCCTTTAATTAAGTAAAAGCGGAACATCAATAGATATTTCAAAATTTGTACTTATAAGGAGGATGCGGGACGACAAGAGATAAACGTGGTACCAAATAAAATACATAATTTTAGGGGAAGCATTAACACATGTTAGCTATAGGGATTTTTCAAAATGCGTAGTTTTTGGGAAAGAGATGCAAAAAGTTGTAGAGTGGGCGCCTGCATCTAGAAACATGAGATCGATGATATAAAAGGCTCTGTGGATGTAATATTTTGTTCAAACTGGGTAGAAAATGATATAAATTATACATACGAAGGAAGTTCAGCACATCGACAAGCACATTCCTTGACTGTATATGAGTGCTATCTAATAGGAGGTTTCCAAATTACTATTTATTTATATCCACCAAAAGAAAATTAAATAAAAACAAAGTCTGATAAAAAAAATAATAAATAACTGGCTTTTACGCGTGCGAAGCGTCGATTACTGCTAGTGTATACATATTTGGAAAGGTTGAAGGGTTCCCCGTTTTTGTAGGGTAACTTTTGCCTGCACGAAATTGCATCCTTGGAGATAGGATACATTTAGTGCAAAAAGTAAGATTTTTTATTTCAAAAACTCAATTTAGACATTTCGCCTCATTAACTTCAGAAAATTAGGTACGCAGATAAAAAGATGAGCAAATTTCCTTTATCCTCATGCTAAATTTTATAACAATCGGAGATTTCTAAAATATACCAGATTTTCCGATTTTTAATGTTAATATCTCAAAATATTTATTGGGACCTTGTCTAATTTTGGTTTTTTACAGAACTCAAAAACTCTACTAGAACAAAAGTTATTGAATTTTTGCCGATGGATTTTGATTCTTAACCACTGTGGAGCGGTAATAGTGTAAACTGGGGCCCATGTGTGGGGGCTATACCTAAACATGGATGAAGTTGAAATATAATTTCATGTGGGGAATTTGATCCAAAAAGATATAAAATGTGCATTTTAGAGCAGTAATAGTAAACATGGACCCATTTAGTCCACACTGTTTCTAGTTCGAATATAACCCAGAAAAAAATTGGAAGTACTTCCGTAGGAAGCTTATTTTAATCAGCATTTCAGAAAGTTATTTTAAACAACTTCAAAAACGTCGATAATGTGTTAACATTCCTTAACATTTTACGAATAGCATTTTCACAAGTGAATGGGAACGAATTTTTAGTATGGGTCCGCTTTGCACCCAGAAGGTCTCGGGTTCGAATCGTGGCTCGGGAATTTTTTATAAGTAAACGATCTTTAATTTTGTATAATTTTAACAATTTAAAGTATTTATTTATTTATTATGAATTACAATACAAAGTAAATTTATATTCTAATTTTGGGTCCAGAGATTGAGCCGGGGTGACTAAGGCCATTGTAGCTAGTTATTGTAGCGACAGACCAGAGCCTCTGGTGGGAATCGAACCCACAACTCCCACGCTGATATCCGAGCACAATTTAAAATATTTTGCTTAAAAAATACAAATTTATTGTTTTATTAAAGTATCTAAAATATTTCATTTTTTATACTACATAATATCAGTAGAATTAAGTAGTGTTAATTTATTTAATACTAAATTAATTTATTACTAATTTAATATTCAATTTAATTAAATCCAAATGTGCGTCCAATCGGAAAAATCGTGCACAAATTTGAGCAAACCGGGTCTGTGGAGATGTGAAAACACCAGTGCATGCTCGTACTGTTCGGGATAGTGTGGCTGAAGAGCCGTCCACCTCAACTCGTCGTCGTTCCCAGCAACAATTGCAACTCTCACGCTCGTCGTTGATGAACATTATGCATAAAGACTTGCATTTACACGCTTACAAGGTGCAATTGACTCAAGAACTGGAGCCTCTTGACCATTCTAAACGTCGTCAATGGTCAGAATTGTGGCATGAAATGGCAACAGTGGATAATCAATTTTCGAAGAAAATCATCTTCAGTGATGAGGCACATTTTCACCACAGTGGATTCGTCAATAAGCAGAATTGCCGCATTTGGGCGAATGATAATCCAAGAGTGATTCTCGAAAAACCAATGCACCCACAAAGAGTGACTGTTTGGTGCGGTTTATGGGCTGGCGGCATCAGTGGGCCGTATTTTTTCCAAAATGAGGTCGGCAGGCCCGTGCGCAGGATTTTCCCCTGGGGGGGGTTTTCAGCTACACTCATAAAAAAAGTTAGTTGAGTTAAAATTAATTAAAATTTAGGAAAAAAAGTACATTTTTACTAAATAAAAGTAGAATTTTGCTCAAATTTTTCTAATTCTAAATAAATTGTTCCTAAAACCAATTAAATTTTTACTAAATTTAAGCAAAATTTTCCTAAAACTAAGTAAATTTTTACTAAATCTTAGTAAAATTCTGGTGAAAATTTCCTAAAACTAAGTAAATGTTTACTTAAATCAAGTAAATAATTACTCAAACTAAGGACAATTTTGCTCAGAAAATTTAAAAAAATGGCTTTAGAAAAAATCTTTTCCTAATTTATATGATAGATAACATCCAAATCTGAGAATAGTTTGGCATCAAAAACTCATTTTCGAGAAAATGGTTCATAGCCACTTTTGAATATAAGCCCTCGATATATATTTTGAAGAAATATTACACAAAAAACGATAAAATTCCTCGGCGGTAAGCCCTTCAGTCCCGCATTTTTTCTATGATAAATACAGAAATTCGATATGCTTTTTGACAAAGTATGGGTCTAAATAGGATGTCTAAAGAGTTTTGGGGTTTTTAATTTATATAGGACATGAGTAACAGGATGTTTACTCAAAATCTTTATACGCATATTCCGATTAAATAAAAAAATATTTGGAAATGTTTCTTCATTTTTATAACCTTAAATATGTATAAATTCGAATAACAAATACAGTTTTTTTGTATTCGATGAAATGCAAGAAGAAACAACTATAAATTTTAATTCAAAAAAAAAAATAATTGGTATTTTAGAGTTTCGTTTTCCTACGTAGATCCAAGTTACTGAATTTGTTGTTTGTCTTTTGAATAATACTTGTTACATATATACAAAAAATACTAACTCCGAAAAATATTTGACATAAGTGATAAATATAACATACATTTCAGTAAGTTAAAACTCATTTCTTATTGTTTCGCAACTTTAAAGTAGATTTTAAAATAGAGACCTACACGTAGAGAAAAAATGTATTTCGTAGAAACGACATTTTAAGCACGTAAACATCGTTTTCGAGTTTCTTTTGTGGGAAAAATTAGTTTGTTTGCGGTAAACATGTCATCAGTTGTTGTAAATGAGTAAAGAGAAATGAGATTATGTATATCAAACAGTTTTCTTCGTTTGTCGAAATGGATTTGTATTATAATTGCACACTCCCAAAACATTGGAAGTAACAGAAACCGTTGTTGTTGCATCTGTGATGAAAATGGGACACATCGGTTCAGATTCAGATACAGCTCCATAAAAATATCCAATCGCAAATGTTAAATCTTAGCGCTCTACAAGCATCAAGCTAATTATTTGCTTTTTTAAGAATATTTTAGATTTCATTATGATATCATTGTGATTCTACACTTTTTTAAAATTACTAAAAGATTTTGTTATTAAATTTCCAAACTTTTATTGCAGTACACAATTAAAAGTTCATAAGATATAGCTCTAGTCAAATGTCAAGATGTGGTATCGGTTAATAAAAATGAAAATTTTCCGAACAATTTGGTGTCCATTAGTGAAATTGACATTACACAATCTTTAAGTTGGCACAATTCGTTTAGTTTGTTTGTATTTTTCATAACCTTTGTCCGAAATTCAAGAAAAAGTCCACGATTTTTTATGTAATTTTCGTGTTTTCGCGATTTTAATGCAAAAATACCATTTCAGAAGAGTTATTTTAAAAAGTCTTTAAAAATTCTATATTTTATTGCTTCAGAAAGTCTAGAAGGTTCGATGGTTCGAAACCTCTCTGGGGGGGGTTTGAACCCCCAAAACCCCCCCTGCGCACGGCCCTGGAGGTCGGTCAAGTAGTTACTGTGAATGGTCTTCGCTATCGTGAGACGAACTTTTTATGGCCCGAATTGGAAAATAGGGATGTGGACGATATGTGGTTTCAACAGGACAATGCCACTTGCCACACAGCTAACGAAACAATGGCTCTTTTGCGCGACAAATTCAATGGCCGTGTTATCTCACATGGTGGCTATGTCAATTGGCCGCCAAGATCATGTGATTTGACACCATTGAACTTCTTTCTTTGGGGTTATTTGAAAGAATATGCGTACGTCAATAAGCCAGCAACAATTCAAGAGCTAAAGGATGAGCTAATTCGGCACATTAACGGCATAGAACTTCAGCGTCATCGAAAATTTGGACCATCAGATGGTGGTGTGCCGAAGAGGTCGCGGCGGTCATTTGTCCGATATTTTGTTCCATACATAATTGAACCATACCAACACTATTATAATAAAAAGAAGTGACAATAATTTCCTAAATAATTTGTGTTCTATTCAAAATCAACATCGGCCGTTAAAATGTAACCACCCTTTATGTTTAAGTCTTTCAAAATAAAGGACATCCCTTCTATGACATGTTAAATTCATTAGGTCCCAATTTTCACCTCATCCGAATCACAAGATGAACATATTTTTCGCTTCTTCGGGTGCTCTCTTTTTGCTGGGAACAAAGTCCTGAAAATTTTATCAAGATCTAACGTAAAATGTGTTTTCTAGAGCTGTAATAGGGAAAATTGAAGGGATATTTGTATGGAGACTATAAGTGATTTCCTCCAAATATCGATTAAATCCATTCTGCTGGTGATTCTAGGCCGATCGGTATCTAATAAGGTTGGTCTAGCATGACTATTTCTTGGCGTTACAAACATTTGGCGGAAAACTAACTTATAATACCCTATTCCACGAAGTGGTCTAGGGTATAAACACAATAGAGGCTTTCATATAATACTTTACATAGAAAATAACATAAAGATTACACTCATTATATATTTACAATTTGGGGATACATAACTCGGCAGCACGACAAAAAAATCTTTGAAGTTTTTCGTAAAATAATAAAGAGCATTGAGTATATTTCTCTTCCTCTTGGGAGTTATGTCTAACTAGCCTGGGGAATGAAATGAAAAACAATCGATTTTCATCAACAACAACAACATTTCCCCACCTTAAGGCAGCATAGACCAAACTCCGATTTTTTTCAAATGCTGATTTTTGGTTATTTTAATGACAAATTATTATAAGTTTGATACTATTTTTTATTTGTTTATAAACAATCAATAAAAATGACATCCTGGGGCAGATCAAGGACAGACAACATGTCGCTTACAGCACTCTCCGTATGGGGCATCAACGTTAATAAAATCTCCCAACTTGCAAGGAGGCATGACATCTTCAAGGCCACAACTGAAAATAAATAATTTCGTTGGTTAATATTGTAGTGCATTAATAGCGATTTCTATACAATAATACAGAAAAACAAGTAAAAAATGCGTTAAGTTCGGCCGGGCCAAACTTTATATACCCTTCACCATGGATTGCAGTCCACAGAGGCTGTCGATTTTCGTAATGTAATATTACAGGAAAATATATATTTTTTTAATATAGCCAAACAAAACAAATAATATATATAGAAAACATAATTTTATAAAAAAATATAGTATTTTTAATTATTTCAAACCACGCTAATTTCATATCTAAATAATACTTCAAGTCAATTCAAAAAATAAATATTCTTATATTTATATTTTCAAAAAGCTTAAATACAATAAATATTGCTAGTTACAGTTGGTTGTATTTGGTTCTATTTTAATTCTAAAAGTACGAATTTGGAAAATTCTTTTTATTTGCGTGTCTATACAGTCAGAGGAATTTATACAACGAATTCCATGATTCTAGCTGCGGCTATTTGGTTGGTACTATTTTTATCCCCTTTTCCCCCTTAAGAGTACGTCTTCTAAAATCTCTTTATTTTATTTATCTACGCAATTAGAGGTATGTACATACCGAATTTCATCATCCTAGCTGTATTCGTTTAGTTGGTACTATTTTTATCCCTTGAAAGTACGAATTTGGAAAAACCTTTTATTTTTCGTGTCTACTCAGTCAGAGGAATGTATACTCCGTCTTTCATGACTCTAGGTGCAGCCGTTTGATTGGTACCATTTTTATCCCTCTATTCCCATTTTACCCTCAAAAGTACGAATTTGGAAAAAATACTTTTATATTATGTACCTACTCAACTAGAGAAATGTACACACCGAATTTCGTGTTTCTAGCTGTTGTCGTTTAATATGTACCATTTTTATCCCTTTTTTATCCCCATTTCATCCCCTGCGAATGGTGCACGTTTTTGTTATATATTTGAAAAAATATGCTTAAATTCTCTAAAATATTACAGGTTATTGTGGGTATTTTTAGTCCTTGTGAGGGAAAAAATTTTCCCTTAGGGCCGATTTCTCCAGTTTCAATCCCTACTGATCTACGACTATTAGACGCATTTATGGAAAATTGGGACTTCCTAGATCCTTTCGTTTAGATGCTAGCGTGCTTTCAACAGACGGACGGACATGGCTAGATCGTCTTAGAATTTTATGACGATCAAGAATATATATATCAAGGTGTTACAAGAGATGGAGCGTATAACAATAATAGAAATTCAATCAAAATCGGTCCAAAATTACTGACACAGCTCCCCTACATTATAAGGCATCCATCTGTGAGCTGAACCTAATATAGTACGGCAAAATTAGTCCGTTCATGCTCCATAACTGAAACCGACGCTTCTCCAATTGTCTATCTTTCAATTAAATAGTTTAAGTTTCCCCAGATTCATTTGCGGAAGTTGAAAGAACATTTAGCTTAACAAATTTGTTTAAAAACAAATATCCTAAAATATCCTCTAAAATAAACCCCATTCGTACACTTTCAAGACCTTCTTTTTTCCCTCAAAATTTATTACCCGTACAATGACGCTTGAATAAGTATATTACAGTTTATACTATTTCTCGTGTACTTCGTAATGTAAAACAAGTAAGTAACAAAGTAAGTAAAGTCAAAAGTCGGGCGGCGCCGACTATATGATACACTCCACTTTCTATCCGAATACAATTCAATTCGGTAATAAAGTGAAAACGGGAAGGATTTCTGTTTAAATGTATGTGTTTGACAAAACATTTGTATGGGGGTATATTGAAACCTGGAACGAAATAGGTGAAATATAGTATGAATAGTTTGGCCAAAATCAGTTAAACATTTGGGAGCATCATTTGTATTGGGGCTATATTTAAATCTGAACCGATCTAGCCCACTTTAGCCACAGGTGTTTCTAGTTAGATTATAAAGTGTTAAGCCAAATTTGAAGAAAATCGGGCACAATATGTGGTTTCTAGAGCGACAAAAGTCAAATCGGGAGCGGCATTTGTATGTGGGCTATATCTAAATCTGAACTGATCTTACCCACTTTCACCATATGTATTTCTAGTTAGATTATAAGATGTTGTGCCAAATTTAAAGCAAAGTGTTTACAATGTGTGGTTTCTAGACTGGAAAATGTCAAATCGGGATCGATATTTGTATGGAGGCTATATCTGAATCTGAACCGATCTTACCCACTTTCTGCATAGGTGTTTCTAGTTGGATTATAAGATGTTGAGCCAAATTCAAAAAAATCGGTGTGGTTTCTAGAACGGAAAATGTCAAATCGGGACCGTCATTTGTATGGGTGCTATATCTTAATCTGAACTGATTTTACCCACTCTCTGCATAGCTTTTTCTAGTTGGATTATAAGATGTTGTGCCAAATTTTAAGAAAATCGGGTACAATATGTGGTTTCTAGAGCGGAAAATGTCAAATCGTGACCGACATTTGTATGGGGGCTATATCTAAATCTGAACCGATTTTACCCACTTGCTGCATAGGAGTTTATACTTAGATTATAAGATGTTTTACCAAATTTAAAGAATATCGGGTTTAATATGTGGTTTTTAGAGCGGAAAATGTCAAATCGGGAGCGACTTTTGTATGGGGGCTATATCTAAATCTGAACCGATATGCCTCAAATTAAATAGCGTTTGTTCTTGATCCACAAAACTTACGTGTGCCAATTTTTGTTAAGATCGGACTATAATTGCGACCTGTATTTGGATTACAACAATAGATGGAAAGACGGACATTGCTAAATCGATTCAAAAAGTGATTCTAAGTTGATTGGTATAATTAACAATGGGTCTATCTCGCTTCCTTTTGGATGTTACAAACAAAAACTCTCGAGGAGTGTATAAGAATTGAGTATATTTTAGTAAAATACGTGTAAGGTGAGGAAAATCCTTTTATCGACTTATGAAACCTCAGAAATTTTATGAACCATTTTTTTTAATTTTGTCATTTAATTTAAAGATATTAACTTTGCAAACTTTGTACGTTCTGTTCAATTTCAAAAATCGTTAAATACTCACCCTTGAATTACTCCTAATCCATCGGCTTTGTGACACATCAGACGTTTACATTGTCCTTTTATTTTACCCTCTTCACCAGGTGATAACACTAATCCCTGATAGACACATTTACCAGGATGAGCTGTAATATTTCCAAAAAAAAAATTGAATTAAAAAATTACACTTTGATAGATATTTCACTATTTTACCGGGATCTTTAAAAAGTCCCCTCAATTCATCAGCCAAAGCGACGGCGAATAGTGCCAACAACAAAACGAATACGCTGAAGAGTTTCATGTTTACGTGTTAACGGATGAATCTCAACTAATCGAAGAGTAGCTTATGCCTTCCAGATGCCGAAAAGAGAAAATGTAGCTTCGCACATGCCACACAGAACGGCGATAAGAAAGATTTATCTCAGCAGCAGCACAGTGGTGGATGTGGAAATATTGTTGAAAATTCAAATTTGTCAGAAACGAAAAAACTGTTAAAATACAGTGAAATGTTTTTCTTAATAAAATTTGTTAAAATATGTGATTTCTAGGGCGGAGAATGGCATACTGGGAGTGACATTTGTAATGGGGCCAAATCTTAACTGATTTTTCAAGACATGGAAGCCATCAATATTCGTGCAAATATAACAGTGGCAATGCTGTGAATTGTGATTAAAAATTGGACCTTCCGAAGAGATACTACATACGGCGAAGTCGTAGCCAATATTTGAATGAAGTTATTTTTAACAAGGAATAAGGGTCGGCTTTGATTAAAATAAAACCAATATAACACAAATAATCCGACACTAAGTAGAATTGAAGAATCATCTAAATTCCATACAAATGCTCTCTAAGAGAGAGGGGTAAATATTAGGCTGGGTCGCGGGCCATACAAATGGAAAAACAATTTCCAGTCACCCCACGAAAATAAAGTTTGGATTGTTTAATGATGATCTGCAAAATATTTCGTTCCTATATCAAGCCATCTGTGAGCTAAACGCTCCTGAAAATAACCTTAAAAATTATGTTTTTGCGGTGTAATTTTTTTGTGTTACATTTTTTCCCAAATTTTTTTCTGAAATAATAGTCCCTTGAATGAACTTTAAATAAAAATTTTGATTCTTGTCTTAGAGTAATTTATTGGTCGAATTATTGGACGTTTATAGTAATTTTTTGTGGATTTTTACAGTGACTACTGAAAACATTTTCGTATTTGTATCTTATAAAAAATAAATATCTGCAGTCAATACCTTTCGAATGATGCCTAAATGATGAACATCGGAAGGAAATTGACGCCGCAGCACTAATTTTTTTAAAAAGTGGAGTCAGTGACGTCATTTTTCGCCCGTTATTCATCATTTAGGCATCATTCGAAGGGTATTGATTTGTTTTTGATTACACGTCTTACAAAATGTTTCCAAGAAATATGAGGTTTTAGCTGTCGCTTTGAAAACCAATATAAACGCCCAATAATTCTACAAATGAGTTATTCTAAGACAAGAATAAAAATTTTTATTTAAAGTGCTTTCAAGGGTCTATTAATTCAGAAAAAAATTGGGCAAAAATGCAACTTAAAAAAATTACACGGGAAAAACATGATTTTTAGAGGTGTTTTCAGAGCGTTTAGCTTAGCAGATGGCTTGACCTAGTGACGAAATATTTTGTAGATCATCATTAAAAAATCCAATCTTCATTTCTGGGGGGTGACCGCTGTAATTTATTTTCGTGACCCATACTCCTATATATATATATGTCGTTTTAACCGACTGAATCTTATTTACTTGTTACTTCTAATTTTTTTCCGTTCCCAGATGAATGTTTCATGATGTTGTAAAAGGAATTAAAAAACGACTGTACACTAGAGCGTACCAGGTTACAAGTAAAAAAAAAAAAGTTCGCCGTACACCTTCGAATATGAAGTATTATTGAAAGGTAGTTTCAAAAAAATTTTTTTTATTTTTTTATGCCGAACGTAGGGGTCGCGCTTTTACATTTTTCTATATAACTTCTGCATTTATAAACGGATTTTAAAGTGTGATACATCGATGTTTTTGTCCGATTTTTTTGTCTTTGAAGTCATTGAGCTCAAACATGATTCATGATTTTATGCGAGCTTTAATTTTCGATTATTAGAGTGGTACATTAGGGTAGTAGCAACTGAGAAATGATGGGTAAGTACCAGAAGGGGGTGCTTGAGCTCAATGACTTCAAAGACAAAAAAATCGGCCTCGTCGAGACAAAAACATCGATGTATCACACTTTAAAATCCGTTTATAAATACAAGTTATATAGAAAAATGTAAAAGCGCGACCCCTACGTTCGGCATAAAAAAATAAAAATTTTTTTTTTGAAACTACCTTTCAATAATACTTCATATTCGAAGGTGTACGGCGAACTTTTTTTTTGAGGTACGCCCTACTGTACACTCAATCCTATGGTGGAGGATTGAGCGTCCATCCATAGGAGGAACGTTAAAATTATAACCTTTGGAGAGAGGCCGCAACATCTTACCACATATTTGAGTAGAGGAGCTCAAAATAAGAAAAATATTGGTCGGCATGTTATCGATACCTCGCTTAGTTATCGAGTTATCGGATGTTAAAGTTTGAGTTGAGTAAAGATTCGTGCCAATGGATTCAAAATCTAAAATTAGAAGAAAATTTCGATAATTTTTTGTTACCGATAACGTTCTTGCTATACGGAAATTATCGATATATCACCAAAAAGATAAAAACAATGAAATATTTACTAACATTTTTATTATGGCCGCCATGCTTTTTTACGATTTTTATCTGTTTTGATGAATTTTGTGTATTTTTATTGGACTTCAATCCGTAAAATAATGAGAGATTGTAACTGGAATGACCAAAACTTTTATTTCTGCAAAAATCTAGTATTAATAAAAACTTCAAGAGCTCATTCATTTATTAACGGATTTTTAAATACGAAACGGGGTTTTACTCCCTACTAAATGTGATATTTAAATAAATTTACAAGTGGTACGTCTACAAAAGAAAATAATGTGTGAAATCATTCCCAATGTTGAAAACCTTTCCAATAAATCCAGATATTTGAAAAAATAATCAGTACTTTTTTATAGCCGATTCTAATTTAGGGGTTTAAATGGCCTACCCTATATTAAAAGCTTAATGATATTTTTTCCATTTTTATTTTTATTCACAATGAAATACGAAGAGAGAAATAATTTTTTTAATGGAAACTGAATTCAACTTAAACTGTTGCGGCCTTATGCCATTATTTCTGTTCGTGTTTTCCTGAAACTTTAATTGGGAAATGGAGATGGTTTGGTTGAAGTTTTGTCCTATTGGAGATCTCAAAGGCTTTTAATGTCCTTTTTAAAAAGGGAGTGCTAATAACCCGTTCAAAGGGGTGCCGTAAGGACATATGATTTAAACATATCCCTAGATTTCCAACGTTGTTAATATAAAACAAATTGATTGATGGGAGGATTTTCAAATATACGATTAGAAATAGAAATGTTATAAAAAAAACTTCGCAATTTCGTTAGGCGCGGGTAGAAAAATTTTAACACATGATTCCCATAGGCATAAACAGTTTCAGTTCTCTAATTTCATATCGCAAATCAATGTGTTGCCTCCATCTAATCACTTCACTCAAGTGAGTGCAGGACTCAATCCATTTATTTATTATTGTATGTATACGAGGATGTGTCTTTGATTCGGTCATTTTAATTCTTTTTTCACCAATGCAGCAATAGCGATTTTTTTCCATTGCTTGGCCTTCTGAATTGTATTTTTGGGCCAATCATTTCGATTTTTTAAAAGTTGTCCACAAAGATAAGATAGTTATCGATTTATTTTTTATTTTTCATACTTTCACCTCCGGTAACTCGATAGCTAAGCGATAAGGTTTCCTTCTTCTTGTTATTTTAACGTCCGATGACTCGATAACTAAGTTGTGTATTTGGAGGTTCTCTTTCCAAAAATATATTGAGATTTTGGTGCCTGGTATGTAATAATCTTACCAACCTTTTGTTCCACTTTTAAAAACTCTCAAAGCTAAGGATTGTGGACTAAATGCATCATCGGACCAATTCCTGACCTAAAACTAAACAATGTTTTGTACATATTTTACCATAATATTTTACATTTTTATACATAATTTATATAACTTCTAAAAATAAGATTATATATGTTTCAGCTTTTGGCCACAGGCAATAGGGCTGCTGTTCTTTAAGCCGGTATAACAAGCTGCGATAACAAAAACGTAGTTAATTTTTTACTCAAAAAATAAAAAAATATTTTTATACACTCCACGAGAGTATTATGTATTTGTGCACTTGTTTGTAACACCCAAAAGGAACCGAGATAGACCCATTGTTAATTACACCGATCGACTTAGAATCACTTTTTGAATCGATTTAGCAATGTCCGTCTGTCCGTCCGTCCGTCTGTCCATCTATTATTGTAATCACGATACAAAATCGGTTCAGATTTAGATATAGCCCCCATACGAATTTCACTACCTATTTGACTTTTTTATACCCTCCACCGCCAGGATGGGGGTATACTTACCTTGTCATTCCGTTTGTAACACCTTGAAATATCGACCTGAGACCCTATAAAGTATATATATTCTTGATCGTCATAAAATTCTAAGACGATCTACCCATGTCCGTCCGTCCGTCTGTCCGCCTGTTGAAAGCACGCTAGCATCTAAACGAAAGGAGCTAGAACGTTCAAATTTTCCATAAATGCGTCTTATAGTCGTAGATCGGTTGGGATTGAAATGGTGCGAAATCGGCCCAAAGGGAAAAATTGTTCCCTTACAAGCACTAAAAATACCCATAATAATCCCTAATATTTTAGCGTATTTAAGCATGTTTTTTGAATATGTCTGTTTATATATTTTCTTGATATTTGGTATGCGTATTCCCCTTATAGCAAAAACGTGCACCATAAAGTGATTCTTATTTGTAGGGGGTGAAATGGTGCAAAAAAGGGATAAAAATGGTACATATTAAACGACAACAGCTAGAAACACGAAATTCGGTGTGTACATTCCTCTAATTGAGTAGATACATAATATAAAAGTATTTTTTCCAAATTCGTACTTTTAAGGGTAAAATAGGAGTAGAGGGATAAAAATGGTACTAACCAAACGGATGTAGCTAGAATAATGAAATTCGGTGTATACATTCCGCTGATTGCATAGATAAGTAAAATACAAGGATTTTTCAAAATTCGTACTTTTTGAGGTTAAAATGAAAAAAGGGGATTGATCCAAATAGTACCAATCTAATGACCGCAGCTAGAGTCATGAAATTTGGAGTATACATTCCTCTGAGTGTGAAGACACGGAAAATAGACGAATTTTTTAAAATTAGTACTTTCAAGGGATACAATAGTATAAAAATAGTACCAACTAAACGACTACAGCTAGAATGATGAAATTCTAATTGCGTAGAAACGTCAAGGGGGTAAAAATGGTGCCAACCAAATGGGCGCAGCTGGAATCATGGAATTCGGTGTATACATTCCTCTGACTGCATAGACACGCAAAATAAAAAGTTTTTTTCCAAATTCGTACTTTTTTCTTTACGGCAAAAATTGGTTGAATCATGAAGTTAGGTTATTTTGCACTATGTACGTCTGATAATGGATTTTCAAAATTTGTACTTTTGGAATTAAAATAGAATGGAAATACAAGCAACTATAGCACCCGCTATCTACCAATATTTATGGCTTTGAAAATATAAATATAAGAATATTTTTTGAATTGACGTATTGGTTGCATTGCCTTATAAGCGTGGTTTGAAATAATTAAAATATTATATTTATTTATAAAATTAATTTTTCAATATTTGTATTTGTTTTGGTTTGGCTATATTAAAAAAATTATATTTTCCTGTAATATTACTGCACTTCTACGAAAACCGACAACCTCTGTGGAATGCAATCCATGGTGGAGGGTATATAAAGTTCGGCCCGGCCGAACTTAACGCCTCTTTTACTTGTTTAATCTAGATGCCACATATTAACAAATTTTCTTCAAAATTGGCAAAACATCTTATTTTTCATGCAGAAAATGTGCTGAAATATGTCAGATCGGTTCAGATTTATACATAGCCCCCATACAAATTTCGCTCCCAATTTAAGTTTTTCCGCTCTAGAAACCACATATTTTATCAGATTGTCTTCAAATATAACAAAGCAGCTTATTTTTAAACTAGGAACACCTATGGTGAAAATAGGTCTGATCGGTTCAGATTTATATATAGCTCCCACACATATTTCACTCCCGATTTTACTTGTTTCACTCTCTAAACCACATATTTTAACAGATCTTCCTTAAATCTGGCAAAATATCTTATATTTCAACTAGAAACACCCATAGTGAAAATATGTATGTGGGATCGGTTCAGATTTATATATAGCTCCCACACAAATTTCGCTCCCGATTTGACTTTTTCTGGTCTATAAACTACATATTTTTACAGATATTCTTAAAGTTTTCCAAAATATCTTATATTTCCACTAGAAACACCCATGGTGAAAATATGCCAGATCGGTTCAAATTGAGATATAGCCCCCATACGAATTTCACTCCCTATTTGACTTTTTCACTCTAGATACCACATATTTCAACAGATTTTCTTCAAAATTGGCAAAACATCTTCTATGCCAATGTGTGAGATCGGTTCAGATTTATATATAGCTCCCATAGAAATTTCGCTCCCAATTTGAGTTTTTCAGCTCTAGAAACAAAATATTTTATCAGATTGTCTTCAAGTTTGGAAAAGCAGCTTATATTTAAACTAGGAAAACCTGTAGTGAAAATAGGTCAGATCGGTTGAAATTTATATATAGCTCCCATTCAAATTTCGCTCCAGATTTGACTTTTTCTGCTCTAGAAACCACATATTTTAACAAATTTGGTAAAATATTAAATTAAATTAAATTAAAATATTATATTTGTACTAGAAACACCCCTGGTGAAAATGGGTCAGATCGGTTCAGATTTATATATAGCTCAATAGCTCACATACAAATTTCGCCGCCGACTTGACTTTTTCCGCCCCAGAAACCACGTATTTTCACCGAATTATATAACATGTTATATTGTGAAAGTGGATCACTTCATTCCATGTTTGGATATATCCCCGATACAAATATTCTTCTCGATTTGACAAATTATGTCAGGTCATATCAGCCTATGATTAGGAAACATACAAAAATTCGGATAGAAAGTGGAGTGTATCATATAGTCGGCCCCACGCGACTTTAGCCTTTCCTTACTTGTTTCACATTATCTATATTCTTGTCAGATAAATATTTGTTTGAAAACAAATTTTCAAAAACAATATTTTGTGTTGACTTTTTTGGACTTAGCCTCGATAACCATACATTTTAACTTACACTGGATAATTATGCAACATTTTTAATTTATTGTTGTTGGCGACAATTTTAAAAAAGATTTTTTTATTTAAATTTTTGTGTTTGTCTCCCACGGTATGTCGAAGTGTCTCAGATAGACACGTTATATGAGCAGCACATACAGCAAAACCGGTTCTTTTTTGTATTTCGGTTGGATTTCGATTTTCAATTACTTATTATTCAAACTTAAGCAGCTCACTGACCAACACAATTATCTCATAGCAACCATCACGTCGTGGAATTATGTACATAACAGGGATTGATAGTCGGTTTGCTTTATCAATACATTTCATTCCATTAGTGTTCATTGATTAAAAAATATTGTTTCTTAGGAACACTGTTTAAATAGGGTATCGGCAAATGCTACAGTAGATTGTTTGCCCTCACGAATTCATATAAATGAATACATAATTCTCGAATATGTTTTTCACAGATGTGTATTTTACATATATAAAATTGAAATGACTGATAAGAGAATCGAACGATAGGTCAAATGCTTTCAAACATGTTTGTTCAAATAAATAATGTGATTAGCTGTTTGATTTCGAACATTTGGTTGTATTATACAAATTCCCAGGAGATTCTTGTTTTTCACGACAATACCTACAAGAATAATAATGTCACTTGCCAGAGTTTTCTACTTCGTTCTTTTTATACACTCCACGAGAGTATTATGTCTTTGTGCATTTGTTTGTAACACCCAAAAGGAAGGGAGATAGACCCATTGTTAATTATACCGATTGACTTAGAATCACTTTTTGAATCGATTTAGCAATGCCCGTCTGTCTGTCCATCTATATTCTACACAGAACCAAATGAAACTTTGCACAACGTAGTTTTCGAGATAAGGACGAACGCTATTTAATTTGAAGAAAATCGGTTCAGATTTAGATATAGCCCCCATACGAATTTCACTCCCGATTTGACTCTTTTCACTCTAGATACTACATATTACAACAGATTTTTCTTCAAAATTGGCAAAACATCTTATATTTCAACTAGAAACACCTGTGGTAAAAATGTGTTAGATCGGTTCAGATTTATATATAGCTCCCATACAAATTTCGCTCCAGATTTGATTTTTTCCGCTCTAGAAATCACAAATTGTCTTCAGATTTGACAAAACATCTTATGTTTTAACTAGAAACGCCTGTGGTAAAAATGGGTCAGATCGGTTCAGATTCATATAGCTCACATTAAAATGTCCCTCCCGATTTGACTTTTTCTGCTCTAGAAACCACATATTTTAAAAGATCCTCCTCAAATTAGGCGAAATATCTTATATTTGTCCTATAAACAGCCATGGTGCAAATGGGTCAGATCGGTTCAGATTTACATATAGCTCCCATACAAATTTCGCTCCCGGATAGACTTTTTCCGCCCCAAAAACCACGAATTTTCACCGAATTTCTTCAAAGTGAGCATAACACCTTATATTTGAACTGGAAGAACTTATTTTGAAAGTTAGCCACTTTATTTTTGGCAAATCGGACCAGGTCATATCGATGGCTTAATTCCAGAGTATGCTAAGTCGACTTAGCATGTTTTGCTGGAGTTCGTTTTTTTTTGTATTCGGATTGATGTGACTTGAGTCCTGTCAAAAGCTCGAACTAAAGTTTTAAAAAATGTCCATTCCAAAAAGGGCTAAGTACAGTTAGTACTGTTTAGAACAGAACTGTAAAATATTTTTCAAAACTAAGTAAACATAGCATTCTTTAGAATGGAAATTTATTTTTGCTATGCTTTCTAAGCCTACTTAGCATACACATGATACAATTTTGAGTGTCGCTATGTTTACTTAGCATGTTATTCCCCGATTAAACAAAAACATTTCGCACGTGTAAGTAAACATAGGACAGTTTAGATTGGAGAAAGTTGTCAGCGTATAAAGTGTAGTTGTTTTGTGAATTTCTAGAAATTTGATAAGTTTGAGTATTGATACATTTGTGAAATTGACTTTAAATAAATCTAAACTTATTCTCCTATAAAATCTATTGCTTAAAATTTAATTAAATTGGTGTAAATGAAAAGTTACTATGGAAATCTTTGGTAAGTAATTTAAAACAAGTAAAAACGGCATTAAGTTCGGCCGGGCCGAACTTTTTATACCCTCCACCATGGATTGCATTCCACAGAGGTTGTCGGTTTTCGTAGAAGTGCAGTAATATTACAGGAAAATATATTTTTTTTAATATAGCCAAACCAAAACAAATACAAATATTGAAAAAATAATTTTATAAATAAATTTAATATTTTTATTATTTCAAACCATTATTTACTTCAAATCAAAAAATAAATATTCTTATATTTATATTTTCAAAAAGCTTAAATACCATAAATATTGGTAGATTAGTAGGTGCTACAGTTGGTTGTCTTTCCATTCTATTTTAATTTCAAAAGTACACATTTTGAGAATCCATTATCAGACGTACATAGTGCAACATAACCTAACTTCACGATTCAACATTTTTTTTGCCGTAAAAAAAAATTTTCGAATTTGGAAATAAACTTTTTATTTTGCATGTCTATGCAGTCAGAGGAATGTATACACCGAATTCCATGATTCCAGCTGCGCCCATTTGGTTGGTACCATTTTTACCCCCTTGACGTTTCTACGCAATTCGAATTTCATCATTCTAGCTGTAGTCGTTTAGTTGGTACTATTTTTATCCCTCTGTACCATTGTATCCCTTGAAAGTACGAATTTCGAAAAATTCGTTTATTTTCCGTGTCTACGCAGTCAGAGGAATCTATACTCCGCATTGCATGACTATAGCTGCCGTCATTTGGTTGGTACTATTTTTATCCCTATTTTCCATTTTAGCCCCAAAAAGTACGAATTTCGAAAAATCCGCTTATTTTACGTGTCTACGCAGTCAGAGGAATGTATACTCCGAATTTCATGACTCTAGCTGCGGTCATTTGACTGGTACTATTTTTATCCCCTTTCTTTCATTTTAACCCCAAAAAGTACGAATTTTGAAAAATCCGTGTATTTTACTTGTCTATGCAATCAGAGGAATGTATACACCGAATTTCATTATTCTAGGCACAGCCGTTTGGTTGGTACCATTTTTATCCCTCCGTACCCATTGTATCCCTTGAAAGAACGAAGTTAGAAAAAAACTTTTATTTTTCATGTCTACGTGTTCAAAGGAATGTATACTCCGAATTTCATGACTCTAGCTGTGGTCATTTGGTTGGTACTATTTTTATCCCCTTTTTCTATTTTGACTCCAAAAAGTACGAATTTCGAGAAACCAGTTTATTTTCCGTGTCTACACAGTCAGAGGAATGTATACTCCGAATTTCATGACTCTAGCTACGGTCATTTGATTGGTACTATTTTTATCCCCTTTTTCATTTTAACCCCAAAAAGTACGAATTTTGAAAAATCCGTGTGTTTTACTTGTCTATGCAATCAGATGAATGTATACACCGAATTTCATTATTCGAGGTAGAGCCGTTTGGTTGGTACCATTTTTATCCCTCTATTCCCGTTTTACCCCTTAAAAGAACGAATTTGGAAAAAATACTTTTATATTATGTATCTACTTAATTAGAGGAATGTACACACCGAATTTCGTGTTTCTAGCTGTTGTCGTTTAATATGTACCATTTTTATCCCTTTTTTGTCCCATTTCACCCCCTACAAATAAGAATCACTTTATGGTGCACGTTTTCGCTATAAGCGCATACCAAATATCAAGCAAATATAGACAGACATATTGAAAAAACATGCTTAAATACGCTAAAATATTAGGGATTATTATGGGTATTTTTAGTCCTTGTGAGGGAAAAATTTTTCCCTTTGGGTCGATTTCGCCCCATTTCAATCCCAACCGATCTACGAGTATAAGACGCATTTATGGAAATTTTGAACGTTCTAGCTCCTTTCGTTTAGATGCTAGCGTGCTTTCAACAGACGGACGGACGGACATGGCTAGATCGTCTTAGAATTTTATGACGATCAAGAATATATATACTTCATAGGGTCTCAGGTCGATATTTTAAGGTGTTACAAACGGAATGACAAAGTTAGTATACCCCTATCCTGAAGGTGGAGGGTATAAAAAGTGTTAGTATATAAAAGATTATATACAACGAAATATTTATATAGAACCCGATATGGACGAATTTGTTTCAACTGTGTCGCCTGGAGTATCAACTAATGTAGATTGTGATGATACTTCTCTCGGTATGTAAAATGTTATATTTTTTGACAAAACATTCTGCAAGTGAATGATTTTTAGATTTGATTTCAGAACCATTCCCCGGCAGTTCGAGTGAATATGAACCAAATGATAGTTCGCCTGACTCAGATGAGTTAGCTCCATCATATATCCCTATCACATCAAAAGTGTCAAACAGAAAGTTTAACAAGAGCTTTAATACTACACCCGAAAAAATATTACGTAGGAAAAGACCTCAACCATCTGAATGGCGCAAAAACAAAGCAAAATCCCTTAAAACTGAAGGTAAGGAATATGTTAATCGAGCTGGCGATGTGAAAAAGGCAAAAGAGTTAAAAAAAGTTGTGGAGAATCGTGTAGAATGAAATGTACACAAAGGGTATCCGAAGAATGCAGAATGCTAATTTTTAATAAATTTTACAATATTTGTAATCAAGATCTACAATGGGCATACATCTCGAATTTAATAACATTATGCGAGAAAAAAGTTGTGAAAAATATTGTAAATTCACGCAAAACAGAATCGCGTAAGTACTTTCTTCCTATTTTGAAAGATGAAAAGGAGATGAGGGAAACTGTATGCAAAACTATGTTCCTCAATACGCTGTCAATATCCCATACAACTGTTTATACAGTAGTACGAAAAATGCATTCGAATGGAGGATCCATTTCACCTGACAGAAGAGGAACGCTGAATAAAATAAATGAAAAAGTGGCTGGAATACGAGAAATAATAAAAGAGCACGTCAACTCATTTCCATTGGTGGACTCTCACTATTGTCGCCAACATTCAAGAAAGATGTACATAGATGGTGATATAACATCAGTAGCACAAATGTACCGTTTGTACGAGCAATGGTTTGACGAAAATGGCTATAAGCCAGACAATAAAGCAACATTAAGACAATATCGCGATACTTTCCACGAGTCATTTAATTTATCATTTTATATTCCAAAAAAAGATCAGTGTGATATATGCGAAAAGTATAAAAATTCGAATGAACATGAAAAGAAAATCATTGAATCTGACTTTAATCATCATTTATTTTGCAAAGTCAAATCTAGAGAGCTAAAAGCCATTGACAAAAATGAAAGCTTAATAACCCAAATGTTTCCACTATATGCTTTGATTTTCAGAAAATCCTATCGTCGCCTTGCGCTGAAGTAAGCACATTTTATTATAAAAGAAAGCTACACGCGTATAATTTCACCGCCTTTGAACTTAATACTCAACAAGCCTCTTGTTTTGTATTGGATGAAACAACTGCAAAGAAAGGAGCAATAGAAGTTGCGAGTTGTCTGTTCCGATTTATATCAACCAAAACTGAAAAGAGCGGTACAAACAAATACAATTTTTGGTCCGATAATTGTGGTGGGCAAAACAAGAATAAAATTGTGTTCTCATTTTATGTGTGGATTTCACAAAAGCTTAATATTGATGTAAGTCACAAGTTTCTTGAAAAAAGGTCATACACAGAATGAGGGTGATAACGTACATGCGTTAATTGAAAAGACCAACAAACACAAACGTATATACACGCCAATGGAGTGGTTCTCAGTAATTAGAAATGCTAAGAAAACAGAACCACTGTATAATGTAATAGAAATGGAAACTGACGACTTTTTAGATTTCAAAAAATTTTCTTCATTTACAAATTGGACAAAAAATGAAAACGTTAATTTGAATAAAATGAGAGAAATTAGAGTATACAAAGAAAATAAGTATAAACTCTATTACAAATATGAATTTGACGAAGATTTTAAAGAAATATTACTCTACGACGAAACGAAGCGCCGATGAAAGGAAAAATTGATTCCACAATTCATCCCAAAAGCATACTCATCACCATTTCCAATAGCTGAAGAAAAACGTAAAGATCTCATAGATTTATGTGATAAGAATTTAATTCCAAAAATTTATAAAAACTTCTACATGCAGCTGAAGGGAACAGATGGATGCGCATATGTGGTCACATCAGATACTGAATAATTTTAATTATATATGTTTATTATCAACCTTTAACTAATACAATTATCAAAAATGTGTGAATAACAATTACTTTCAATTTGAATTATTAATTTTTGTTTTACGTTAAAATAAAATTTATAACACTCTATATAAATTGTTTTTGTAACATATTTAAACATATGCTAAGTAAGTTGTTACATTTTCATTCTCCAAACCATAATATGCTATATGTACTTAGACGACCAATGCCAGAAAAACTTCCGATAAAAGATGAACAACGCAAAAAGGTTTTTTTCATTCTAAAGTGGTCTAAGTCATTTTTAGCCATGTTCTGTTATCACTATTTTGAATTAGTACATACTAAAAAAATTCTACAACAAATATGATTTTAACACCGAAAAAAGTGAATTTCTATCTATTTCTATTTAGCCTTTCCTTACTTGTTTTATAGCACAGTTGAACCCCGAATTATAGATTTTTGCAACAATTGCAGCTTTTTGTGTGACTATATATACACGTGATATTGGTTCTTTAAATATACGCATACAAAATCAGTTTAGCCATATCTCCAACAAAAAGAAAAATTTTCCAAAATGAAATCAATTTTTTTTGTTATCGCGCTCTATCGGTCTTCTTAAAAAGCATGGATGGATTTTAACACTAGAAATTTGTTGAATAGCTTTATTTACAAGTTTGGTGTCTTTGGTGACCGCTACTGAAATTTTCCGGCAAATGTTTTCGTTGAATATTTTAATCCTTAAATGTCCTTTTGAAGGGACTTTTCTTGATTTTCTCGAAAGAAGATCAAAGAGAGATAAAGAGAGGAGCTAGAGGGTTAAGATCTTCCACAAAAATAATCCTCATAAGATTCCACAATATAGTTCTGACAATAAGAATTCTTTAAGGCATTAACTTACAACACTTTTCTCAGTTAGCATAATGATCATTTCGACCAAAAAATTAAAACTTTGATTCACTGTAAAAAGAAACTCAGACCAGCTGGTCTATAAGTTTATTCTACAAAAATGGTCGACTCAACATGTCCTTTCAGAATTATAGGGTCGCTATTCTGTTCCAATCAAAAAATCTAAATTTGTTGGACAGTGTAATTGAAAAGTACTTGAAATAGCATTTTTTTAATTTTCAACTATTTCGAGCCATATTCGGGTTCACTAAATATTAACCAATTGATCCCAACTTTGATGTTCGACAATGTTCAACATGAAGGAAAACAAGTAAGAAGAGCATTATACCCTCCATCATTGTAAAAATAATTTTATAAATACATCATTGTAAAAATAATTTTGTAAATAAATTTGCATTCTATTGAATATAGATGCAAAATGGTCTTGAGCCAGGACAATATCCCAGTTCAAATCAAATATTGATTACAGACCAAAAAAATACAAACGAAAAAACTAAAACAAATGAGCGTTAGCACGACAGAAGTATTGCTTTGTAACTATACCTGCATATACACATACTTACATATGCAACTCAATGAGGTGCTTGTAAGATGGCATGTGTACTTTATTACTTGGTGCGATTTTTTAAACGCAATTTCGGCAAGTGGGTTGTGCTTCTCGTTCGTTTGTGAGAATCATCTCCTTATAGAGGCCGGGTTTGATTTTGAAAAGTGGCTGCGAAGCCACTTGAAAAGACTTTTGACATGGTCGAAATCATGATCGTGACCATGCCATTTGTAAATGAATTTGCATTCTATTAAATATAGATGCAAAATGGTCTTGAGCCAGGACAATATCCCAGTTCAAATCATAAATATAAAATTTTAATTAGTTTTACCAACGCTTATAAAGCAATGCTAACAATATTCAAAAATTAAATATAAGGCCGCAATCTATAAAAAATCTTAAATACCCTAAATATTGGGCGATAATGCATGCATTTTCAGCTTTAAATTCGTTTACCACTCACGTACACAGTACAAGATAAACTAACTTCACGATTCTACCCATTTTTGTCGTAAAAGCAACATAATAAAGTACGAATTTGGAAAAATCTTCTTATTTTACGTGTCTATGCAGTCAAAGGAATGTATTCACCTAATTCCATGATTTTATCTGCGGCCATTTGGTTGGTACCACTTATAACCCCATTCCCCTTTTTAGCTTTTAAAAGTACGACTTTCGAAAATTCGTTTTATTTAACGTGTCTACGTGGTTACCCCTTAAAATTACGAATTTGGAAAAACTACTTTTGTACCAAATTCGTGTTTCTAGCAGTTGTCGTTTGATAGGTACCAGTTTTATCCCTTTTTGTCCCATTTCACCCACTACGAATAAGAATCACTTTATGGTGAACGTTTTTGTTATAGGAGGAATGCCCATACCCAATATCAAGTAAGTACAAGCAGAGATATTGAAAAAACATGCTTAAATTCTCTAAAATATTAGGGATTATTATGTGTATTTACAGTCCTTGTGAGGGGAAATTTTTTCCCTTGGACCGATTTCGCCCAGTTGTAATCCCAACCGATCTTCCACTATAAGTCGCATTTATGAAAAATTTTGACGTCTTAGCTCCTTTCGTTTAAATGCTAGCGTGCTTTTAACATACGGACAGAGGAGGAGGGTATAAAAATAATTTATATGAACTAAACAGAAAAATTGTTGAGTTTCTTAATGTAGGATCATTCATCAGCCACCCTGTATTTGTTCTCTAGAGCAGAAAAAGTCAAATAGGGAGTGACATTTTTATGAGAGGTATATATAAATCTGAACCGATCTGACTCACTTTCACCATAGATGTTTCTAGCAGAATTACAAGGTACTGTGTCATGTTTGATGCAAATCGAGAAAAATATTTGGTTTCTAGAGCGGAAAATTCAAATCGGGAGCGACATTCCGCCATAGATGTTTCTAGTTGAAATATTAGGCGTTGTGCAAATTGGAAGAAAATCGTTTTAAATATGTTGTCTCCGGTAGAGATGTTTCCGGTGGAATTATAATGAACTGTGCCAAATTCGAAACAAATCGATGAAAATACGTGGTTTCTTCTTAGTATGGTAGCCATATCTAAATCTGAAGCGGTTTGCTTCAAATTAAGTAGCATTCGTCCATGGTCCGTAGAACATACTTGTTCCAATTTTTGTTAGGATCGAACAATAATTAAATGAATAGATGGACGGACGGACATACGGACATTGCTAAATCGACTCAGAAAGTGATCTGTATAATAAACGACGCACAGTGGGACCTTTTGACTTTTTCGTTGCAAAAATCATAACTTCTGAAATAGGCATAGGTTGTACGGAAGACATCATAGGCTTTAAAATGAGACCACGAATTTCATCCAACACTTACTGGGACCTTTAAAATCAGACGTGGAATATGGACTTTCTTTATTTTCAAAAACATAACATTTCGTGTTATTTTACATTTACTTTTTTGTTACCAAACTAATCATTTTTCATTACATTTTGATCTAACATAACATATATTCACATATTTAGTAATATAATTATAGATAACTAACTAAACGCTGCCCGCTTCTCCAAAAAAAAAAAACAAGTAAGGAAAGGCTAAAGTCGGGCGGGGTCGACTATGTGATTCGTTAAAAAATTGAAAACGGGAAGGATTTTTGTATGCTTTCTAATCATAGACTAATATGACCCAATTTGTCAAATCGAGAAGAATATTTGTATCGGGGCTATATCCAAACATGGAATGATGTGGCACATTTACACAATAGGTTCTTCCAGTTCAAGTATAACGTGTTATGCTCAATATGAAGAAATTCTCTGAAAATACGTGGTTTCTGGGGGGGGGGAAAGTCAAGCTGGGAGCGAATGTAAATATAAAGCTATATATAAATCTGAACCGATCTGACCCATTATCACCATGGGAAAGTGGAAACATTAGATATATGTGGTATCTAGAGCACTAAAAGTAAAATCGGGAGCGAAATTTGAATGGGAGCTATATATAAATCTGACCTATATTAACCAAAGGTGTTCCTAGTTTAAATATAAGATGTTTTTGCCAAATTTGAAAACAATCTGAAAAAATGTGTGGTTTCTAGAGCAGAAATGTCAAATGGGAGATATATATAAATATGAACCGATCTAACACATTTTCACCACAGGTGTTTCTAGATGAAATATAATATGTTTTGCCAATTTTGAAAACACTCTGATAAAATATGTGGTTTCTAGAACGGAAAAGTTGATATTGGGACCGAAATTTGAATGGGAGCTATATATAAATCTGAACCGACCTGACCTATTTTCACTACAGGTGTTCCTAGTTTAAATATAAGATGTTTTGGCAAATTTGAAAACAATGTGATAAAATATATGGTTTCTAGAGCAGAAAAAGTCAAATCGGGAGCGAAATTTAAATGGGAAATATATATAAATCTGAACCGATCTAACACTTATTTGATCACAGGTGTTTCTATATTAAATATAATATATTTTACAAATTTTGAAAACAATCTGATAAAATATGTGGTTTCTAGAACGGAAAAGGTGATAATATAAATCTGAACCGATCTGACCATTTTTATCATGGTTGTTTATATTGGGAAAATAAGATGTTCTACCAAATTTGATCCAAATCAGTTAGAATATGTGGTATCCAGCGTGAAAAGAGTCAAATCGGGAATGAAATTCGTATGGGGGCTATATCTAAACCGAATTTCTTCAAATTAAATAGCGTTCGTCCTTATCCCGAAAAACTTCGTTGTGCAAAGTTTCGTTTGGTTCTAACTACAATTGCGACCTGTATCGTGATTACAAGAATAGATGGACGGACAGACGGACATTGCTAAATCGATTCAAAAAGTGATTCTAAGTCGATCGGTATACTTAACAATGGGTCTATATCGCTTCCTTTTGCGTGTTACAAACAAATGCACAAAGACATAATACTCTCGTGGAGTGTATAAAAACATGCACCGAAAAATCAAAATACTGGTTTATATTGTTTTTTTTTTCGTGCTCAGTAATATACAAGGTGGCGCAAAAATAACCTTCCGATGTTTTTTGGCTGTAATTTAAAAAAAATGAAATAAATAAATAATCACCAATATTCCGCGTTCTGGAGCAGTGTAGCGTAACATTGTTTATTAACGTGTATTTCGCATGTGTTTACTACACAAATGTCAAAACAGAACTGACATTAGGGGCCAATCGCAAAATTTATAGCATTTTCTGATAGGAGGATTACTTTTGCGCCACCTTGTATATGTACTAATTTTTATGAAGGTATTCTCAAAAACAGTTTTGCCACGTCCCTCCCGCCCCCGTGAGTTTTTTAGTATATAGCCTGTGAAGTTCCAAAAAGAGACAAACGTTTTTATAGTATTAATAGGGATATATATATTTTATTTTAAAAAAAACGCATAAAATTTGCAAAATCTCATAGATTCTTTATTTGAAACGTTAGATTGGTCCATGACATTTACTTTTTGAAGATAATTTCATTTAAATGTTGACCGCGGCTGCGTCTTAGGTGGTCCATTCGGAAAGTCCAATTTTGGGCAACTTTTTCGAGCATTTCGGCCGGAATAGCCCGAATTTCTTCGGAAATGTTGTCTTCCAAAGCTGGAATAGTTGCTGGCTTATTTCTGTAGACTTTAGACTTGACGTAGCACCATAAAAAATAGTCTAAAGGCGTCAAATCGCATGATCTTGGTGGCCAACTTACCGGTCCATTTCTTGAGATGAATTGTTCTCCGAAGTTTTCCCTCAAAATGGCCATAGAATCGCGAGCTGTGTGGCATGTAGCGCCATCTTGTTGAAACCACATGTCAACCAAGTTCAGTTCTTCCATTTTGGGCAAAAAAAAGTTGGATATCATCTCACGGTAGCGCTCACCATTCACAGTTACGTTACGATTCGCATCATCTTTGAAGAAGTACGGTCCAATGATGCCACCAGCCCAAACTGTGACTTTTTCTGGATGCATTGGTAGCTCTTGCAATGCTTCTGGCTGATATTCACTCCAAAATCGACAATTCTGCCTATTTACGTACCCATTGAGCCAAAAATGAGCTTCGTCGCTGAACACAATTTCTTTCTTTCTGAACTTTCTTAACAGAGCACGCATTTTGATAATAAAATTCAATGATTTGCAAGCGTTGCTCGTTAGTAAGTCTATTCATGATGAAATGTCAAAGCATACTGAGCATCTTTCTCTTTGACACCATGTCTGAAATCCCACGTGATCTGTCAAATACTAATGCATGAAAATCCTAACCTCAAAAAAATCACTCTTTATTTACTTTATGTGGGAGGTGCCACGCCCACTTTTCTTATTCCGCCCACTTTTTTCCACAAATTTGCACATTAATACTCAATGAACTCACATACAATTTCAAAATTAAGTTTGCAATATAACGGAATATGTAGGGTTCTAATTTTTAGAGCAAAATCTTTCAAATCCCGTCCATTTGTATCTAGCCTATGTAATTTAAAACTTAATGAACTCACAGAGTTTCAGGAAACTCGGAGTCTTGTAAGAGAAAATACTCTATAAATGGTTTAATTTCTAATTTTAATGCGATGTGTCACGCCCTCTT
This sequence comes from Polietes domitor, assembly GCA_947397865.1. Taxonomy (NCBI): domain Eukaryota; kingdom Metazoa; phylum Arthropoda; class Insecta; order Diptera; family Muscidae; genus Polietes; species Polietes domitor. The sequence goes on along the minus strand of OX377618.1, from coordinate 241,817,866 downwards.
CAAGTACCCAAGTCATTTTGTCCCAAGTACCCAGATTAATAGTGGATGGATTCACATAAAATTTCAGAAATCTCTGTGTCACAGAAATGAATATATTTGATAATAGATTTTAAATTCGTATGGGAGGTACCACGCCCCTTTTCCAATTCCGCCCATTTTTTACAACTTTCCAAATTAATACCCAATGAACTCTCACATAATTTCAAGACTCTGACAGTCATAGTACTTCAAATATGTTGCTTTATAAAATACGAAAAAAATACAAATGTATTGGGGTTGCCACACTTTTATTGTAATAACATGCGAATAGGCAAGTATCGGCATCCAACTTTAATTGAATACGGTAGAGTAATGAGTACTAAATCACCTAAAAGTAATGTCTTTCAAAACTTATCAAAACTTTTTAGTTCTATTCCACCGAAGTTGAAAAACGATCAAAATATAGTGTTTTCTTTACCGCGATTTTTGTGCAACTAAGCCTCGGAAACCACCAATTTTTGTTTCACTTTTTGTTTTTTCTTGAGTTCTGAAGAAATTGATCAACTTTGAGCGGCTATATAAATCACAATTTTTGGCCGATTTCGGTTTTCGTATTTTTGATCGGTAATAAGTTCTCTTTCAATTGGTATTATCAGCTTTACCAAAAGCTTTTATTAAATTTTTGAGTTTTGCCACTGATTCCTGGCAGAGGGCCCACAGTGCGACGGGTCTATCTTCGTTTCCTTTTGGGTTTTATAAACAAATGCACAAAGACATAATACACTAGTGCAGGGTATATATTGGAAAAATTTGATAAAAAATACTTATGAAAACCATTGTGCAAATATTTATAATTGTGGAGAAAGTTTAGATTTTTTCTAAAACTGGATTCGTAATTCTTGTTTTCACGCCACCGTTTGTGCGCCCTGATTAATATTCTGAGTTCCAAACCTAAAGAAAAAAAACGTTCATACATGTTCCCTGGTATTGATCTAGGATTTATTGTAAAATTTCTCCAAGTAATTGCATTTTATATATGGATGTCTTTCCAGCAAATATTTCTCAGGGCTTATGAGGTCTTGTAGGCGGCTCTGGTCTCTCGGGACAGATGACTTTTTTCATGCAGCAGTGGGGAAATTCACCGTCTGGATCAACTAAGTCCCCCCACCAACAGGGCGGCTCCAGAATGATGATGTTGTCATCACAACTGTAACATTTGGGATTTTAATTTTTTAGCACGAACTTTATCGATCTAAACTAATTTACTTACTTCCGAACTTCACCTTTGAGATCGTCGGCGCAGCTGAAGCGTTCACATTTTCCCTTGGGCTGGCCGTGCTCGCCGGGTGATATAATCAGATCCAAATAAACGCATTTGCCAGGATGTTCTGGAAAAGTTTAAATAAATAAATTCTAAATAGAAGACAGCGAATATTCTGTTTTACCAGAGCTTTTGTAAGACTTATTGTATCCGCCAGCAAAAGTACCACCGACCAAAAGGCCAAATAATAAAGTGAACGCAAATAATTTCATGTTAACACACAAACGGACCACTTTCGACTACTGTAGAGCGCTACGAAAATTGATATTTATGCAAATTGCACACATTGCACAGATTGCACACATTTTGATAAGATAACAAAAAAACAACAACGAGAATGATCATACAAGTATTTCGAGAGTTCTAATCACTTAATTATTTTTAATTAAAATGTTCGAGAACTGAAATTGCCGTAGGCGGTATGTACCGACTTTGAAATAGATTCTAATTTTATCACTAAAATAATATGGAAGAGGAGACAGATATAGAAATTGCGAATAAATTCAACATGAATGCCAACATTCCAAATTCGTACTTTCAAGGGATACAATGGGTGCAGAGCGATAAAAATAGTACCAACTAAACGACTACAGCTAGTAAAATAAAGAGATTTTAGAAAGTCGTACTTGTAAGGAGGGTAAAATGAAAAAAATAGTACCAACCAACTGGCCGCTACTAGAATCATGGAATTCGGTTTATTCATTCTTTTGACTACATATATAAGCAAAATAAAAAGATTCTCCCAATTTTTTTACTTTTACAAATTATTGAATTTTATTATCAAAATGCGTGCTCTGTTAAGAATGTTCATCGCGCGCTTCCATTTCATTGTCAGTTTAATCGACCCACTGAAGCGGCTATTCTGGCTATTGTGAGTAAATTTCGCACCAAATTTATATTGTTGGACATTAAACCACCAACACGCTTACGCTCAATTATTGATTCGTCGCCGTTCGCATCAATTGGGCCTCTGTTACTCAACAACGTGGAAAATTTTGCGGAGGGATTTAGGTGTGATGCATTTCAAAACGTAACGTAAAATTTTTGGTGAATGGGCTCGTGGAAAGTTGGCCGAAGATCCACTTTTTTTTACCGAAAAATTGTGTTCAGCGACGAAGCTCATTTTTTGGCTCAATGGGTTCGTAAATAGGCAGAATTGTCGATTTTGGAGTGAATATCAGCCAGAAGCATTGCAAGAGCTACCAATGCATCCAGAAAAAGTCACAGTTTGGTGCGGTTTATGGGCTGGTGGCATCATTGGACCATACTTCTTCAAAGATGATGCGAATCGTAGCGTAACTGTGAATGGTGAGCGCTACGGTGAGATGATATCCAACTTTTTTTCGCCCAAATTGCAAGAGCTTGACTTGCATGACATGTGGTTTCAACAAGACGGTGCCACATGCCACGCAGCACGCGTAACAATGGACTTATTGAGAGGCGAGTTCGGTGAACATTTTATTTCACGTTCGGGACCGGTCAATTGGCCGCCTAAATCGTGCGATTTGACGCCTTTAGACTACTTTTTGTGGGGCTATGTTAAAGCTCATGTCTATACAGACAAGCCCGCTTCATTGGAAGACAACATTGAAGCATTTATTCGAGAGATACCGGCCGAAATGTTGGAAAGAGTATGCCTAAATTGGACTAAGCAGATGGACCATTTGAGGCGCAGTCAAGGTCAACATTTGCATGAAATAATCTTCAAACATTAAATATATGGGTCGATTCAAATAAAGATTTCATTAATTTTTCTGAATTTTATGTGTTTTTTTGTTTCGAAAAACTTTCCTATAGCTTTTAAAAAATCACCCTTTATAAGTATATTTTTGTTTTGAATTGGCTTGAGGTATTATTATTGGTAGCCTTGCCTTATAAGCGTTGATTGAAATAATAAAAATTTTATATATATTTATAAAATTATTTTTTCAATATTTTTATTTGTTTTATTTATTAAAAAAATACATTTTCCTGTAATATTACTGCACTTCTACTATTACTGCACTTACTTGTTTAAAATAGAAATAGAAATGCAAAAGTGGTTTCTTTGCCACAAATTAAAATTAACTTTTAACTCTTTCAAAATAAAGGACATCCCACCTATGACAACTCCATGTTGATCAAAAGCAGAATTTTCACAACTTCTTGGGTTGCTCGCTTGTTGCTGGAAGGCGGTCTTTTAAAAAAATAACATTTATGTGATTTATTTTTCCGGTTTTAGTAATTGTGGGATTTTTATATGAGATGATTTGCATTAGGCACCCAATTCAAATTATCTCTGCTCTAAACATGTGAAATTTCATCAAGATAGATAGAGTGCATGAAGTGCATCACGCTGTTGGCCCTGTCTGACATTAGCGGTCTTTAAAAAAAATATAATTTTTATGATTTATTTTTCCGGTTTTAGTAATTGTGGGATTTTTATATGAGATGATTTGCATTAGGCACCCAATTCAAATTATCTCTGCTCTAAACATGTGAAATTTCATCAAGATAGATAGAGTGCATGAAGTGCATCACGCAGTTGGCCTTGTCTGACATTAGCCATTCCTTACTTGTTTATTTAATATTCCCCTCGAACATTGGTACCATTGGCCGATGTGATTCTAATTAATTAATATGACAAATCGGCAGGCATATATCTAGCTGAGCTGTATACAAATCTGTACCGGTTTTCTTCATACACAATAACGTCCGTCCCTGACCTAAGGAAACTGCGATATTTTGATAACGAGCCTTAGAAAGACAGACACACACAGACATTGCTAGCCGTTTCATGCCCAATGTTGCCTACAACATTGCGAGTTAGTCCTATAAAATCTTTAAAATCACATATTTTGCTGAATTAATAAATTTAATTTGTGTGTACATAGGTAACAAACAGAATTCAAAAGAGAACCACCAAATTCGGTAACTTGGGTCTGGAAGACGTAGGAAAACGAAAACAAAAGTGAAGTCTCAAATTTCAATTATTTGACTATCTTGTATTTTAAATTGTTTAGAATTTCTTCTTATTTTTATAGGATTTATTCGATTACAAGAAAAACTCTGATTATTATTCGAAGTGATACATAATAAAGATTTTTAAAATGAAGAAACAATTCAAAACATGATTTTTATTTTACCGATATCTGCATTATAACGATCTTAAGAAAAATCCTGCAACTCATGTCCTGTATGAATTAGAACCCCAAAACTCTATATAAATCATATTTAGATCATCAAATCATCATCAAAAATCATATAAATTTTTTTATATTTATTAAGAAGAGAGGGTTAAATTGCATCAGATCGATTTTTTCTTCGTATTTCAAACAGTGCACACTGGGGGATAAGACAACAAGATGTTATTATGATAATTGTAATCTTAAGTCTTAAGTCTTAAACACATAGGACGTTTACCTTGGAGATCTACAATTTGTTTGTTTATTCATTTGCAAAAACTGTTTAGATGGCGATAAAAATGAAAGGATTATTCTGGAAAAAACTATAGAAAGCATGATAGCGGAATTGTGTTAATGTCAGCATGTGTTTTTAATTCATGGGAGAAAGAATTATTACCTATTTTTTCATATCCCCCAATGTGTATTAATATAAAACCTGTTTCACAGATGCCACTTTGTGCGAAATAGAAGCTTAACTTTGCATTAGATTGATATCATCGCAATACATTAACTTAAGTACTAATTAATGTTAATTTCATTGATAACACTATACAACAAGAACATTTTTTTCTCTTCAACAAGAATATGTTTTTGGTGTATAGAAGTATACTTCAACACAAACATTTTGTATGTATATCTTTTTTACACTTTTCGTCGAAGGTACATTTAATATTTACACTATTCATACATCATTATCATTAACTATAAGATCTACAAATCGTCTGATTATTACTTTCACGTAGAAACAGTAGTTTAGCAACAGTCGACGAAAAAATTGAGGTAAAATTATTTCTTTGAAAAAAAAAAAAAATACATTTATCAATACATTTCTTCAAACAAAATGGATGCCAGCTATTAAAAAATGAAGAAAACACATATTATACATTTATTAATGTGTTTTTATCGTGCCAGAAAAATGATACAATAAGAGATATGAGTCATTCCATGTCAAGCGGTACGATTTTTGACCTCGATAGCTACGGTGGTTTTGAAAATTTGTGTATATATTCTTCTCATAACATATATTCTTCTCATAAAAAAATGCACTAGTTATGACCAATTTAACTGTGAAATAGCCTGTAACTCCTGAAGTACTTGACCGATTCTAATGTACTATACCTTGTTTTGAAGACAATGATTACATTAATTATTATACACTACATGAGAGTATTATGGCTTTGTGCATATGTTTGTAACACCCAAAAGGAAACGAGTTAGACCCATCGTTTATTATACAGATCGGCTTAGAATCACTTTCTGAGTCGATTTAGCAATGTCCGTCTGTCCATCTATTGTTATAATCAAATTACAGGTCGCAATTATAGTCCGATCTTAACAAAAAATTGGCACAAGTAAGTTTGGTGGATCAAAAACGAGCGCTATTTAATTTGAAGCAATTCGGTTCTTATATATATATATATATATATATATATATATATATACAAATGTTGCTCCCAAATGTTTAACCGCCTATAAACAGAAAAGGTGACTGTGGGTAACACCATTCCATGTTTCAATATAGCCCCGTACAGATGTCCTTTCCAATTTAAATTTTTGTGTCAAACAGATACATGTACAGGATACAAAAATCCTTCCCGACTTCATTTTTCAGAATTGAATTGTAATTGGATAGAAAGTAGAGTGTATCATATAGTCGGCTCCGTCCGACTTTAGCCTTTCCTCCACCTCCAGGATGGGGGTATACTAACTTTGTCATTCTGTTTGTAACACCTTGAAATATCGACCTGAGACCATATAAATATATATATTCTTGATCGTCATAAAATTCTAAGACGATCTAGCCATGTCCGTCCGCCTGTTGAAGGCACGCTAGCTTCTAAACGAAAGGAGCTAGGACGTCCAGACTTTCCATAAATGCGTCTTATAGTCGTAGATCGGTTGGGATTGAAACGGGGCGAAATCGGCACAAAGGAAAAAATTTTTCCCTCACAAGGACTAAAAGTACCCATAATAATCAATAATTTGTTAGCGTATTTAAGCATGTTTTTTGAATATGTCTGTTTATATTTGCTTGATATTTGGTATAAGCATTCCCCTTATAAAAAAACGTGCACCATAAAGTGATTCTTATTTGTAGGGGGCAAAAAATGGAAAAAAATGGTACATATTAAACTACAACAGCTAGAAACACGAAATTCGGTGTGTACATTCCTCTAATTGAGTAGATACATAATATAAAAGTGTTTTTTTTTTCAAATTCGTACTTTTAAGGTGTGAAATGTGAATAGAGGGATAAAAATGGTACCAACCAAACGGCTGTACCTAGAATGATGAAATTCGGTGTATACATTCCTCGATTGCATAGACAAGTAAAATACACGGATTTTTCAAAATTCGTACATTTTGGGGTTAAAATGAAAAAATGGGATAAAAATAGTACCAATCAAATGACCGCAGCTGGAGTCATGAAATTCGGAGTATACATTCCTCTGACTATTTTCGAAATTCGTACTTTTTGGGGTCAAAATAGAAAAAAGGGATAAAAATAGTACCAACCAAATGACCGCAACTAGAGTCTTGAAATTCGCAGTATACATTCCTTTGACTACGTAGACATGCAAAATAAAAGGTTTTTTTTCCAAATTCGTACTTTCAAGGGATACAATGGGTACGGAGGGATAAAAATGGTACCAACCAAACGGCTACACCTGGAATAATGAAATTCGGTGTATACATTCCTCTGATTACGTAGACACGGAAAATAGACGAATTTTTCGAAATTCGTACTTTCAAGGGATACAATGGTACAGAGGGATAAAAATAGTACCAACTAAACGACTACAGCTAGAATTATGAAATTCTAATTGCGTAGAAACGTCAAGGGGGTAAAAATGGTACCAACCAAATGGTCGCAGCTGGAATTATGGAATTCGGTGTTTACATTCCTCTGCCTGCATAGACACGCAAAATAAAAAGTTGAAATTGAAATTGAAATTCGCAGTATACATTCCTTTGACTACGTAGACATGCAAAATAAAAGGTTTTTTTTCCAAATTCGTACTTTCAAGGGATACAATGGGTACGGAGGGATAAAAATGGTACCAACCAAACGGCTACACCTGGAATAATGAAATTCGGTGTATACATTCCTCTGATTACGTAGACACGGAAAATAGACGAATTTTTCGAAATTCGTACTTTCAAGGGATATAATGGTACAGAGGGATAAAAATAGTACCAACTAAACGACTACAGCTAGAATTATGAAATTGTAATTGCGCAGAAACGTCAAGGGGGTAAAAATGGTACCAACCAAATGGTCGCAGCTGGAATTATGGAATTCGGTGTATACATTCCTCTGCCTGCATAGACACGCAAAATAAAAAGTTTTTTTCTAAATTCGTACCTTTTCTATTACGGCAAAAATTGGTTGAATCATGAAGTTAGGTTATTTTGCACTATGTACGTCTGATAATGGATTTTCAAAATTTTTACTTTTGGAATTAAAATAGAATAGAAATACAAGCATCTGTAGTGGGTCTACCAATATTTATGGTATTTAAGCTTTTTGAAAATATAAATATAATTTTTGATTTTAAATAAATAATGGTTTGAAATAATTAAAATATTATATTTATTTATAAAATTATTTGTTCAATATTTGCATTTGTTTTGGTTTGCCTGTATTAAAAAATTTATATTTTCCTGTAGTATTACTGCACTTCTACGAAAACCGACAACCTCTGTGGAATGCAATCCATGATGGAGGGTATAAAAGTTCGGCCCGGCCGAACTTAACGCCGTTTTTACTTGTTTGTGTTGTTATTTATTTAGTTTAAGACCAAAGGTTGTGCGGAAGTCTTCAGCAGAACCAAAATTAACAAAAAGGTAAAGCGAGACCTTTATTGTTGCAGCGAAAATTGTAACACCAAGAAATAATTGAGCTGGACCCACCTTTAAGTATACGGATCGGCTTAGAATCACCAGCTGAATCGATTTAACGATGTCTGTCCGTCCGTCCGTCTGCTGTCCATCTAAGCTTGTTTGCACTCTACAGGTCGCAATTCTGGTCCGATTCTCATAAAATTTGGCAGAAGTTATTTTTTTTGGCCAAGGACAATTGGTATTGGAGAATATAGATCACTTTAAAAATAGGTATTCTTTATTGAAATATGACATGATCTGCAAAATGTTATCAAGATCAATGCACGATGTGGGTTCTAGAGCAATCATAGTGTAAACTGGGGGCCTCACTACCACTTTTTCACTAATTTGACTAAAGATTACTATAAATTCATCGATACTGTAATTCTATAATATAATTCATCTGTATAACTTATATGAACTACATAAAATTGTTTCCATGAAACACATGGGTTTAGTATTCAAAGCGAGGTATATGCGTAAGGAGTGGTGTGGGGTATTATATAGTCGGCCCGCCCGACTTTAGCCTTTCCTTACTTGTTTTTTTTTTAATTTTTTCAAAATAATTTCGTTAAGACTGAGAAAATATTAATATATATTAAATATTTCTAAAATACTTAAGAAAATATTGAAAAAAAATATCACAAATTTAAGTTCTGAATTCTCTTTACGGGCAATTCCACAAGATTTCAATCCAGTACGGATTTTGACCTGAAATTTATCAGGCACAATCTACTAGTGGTTGCGGATATTTTTTAAATTTCAATTGATATTTTTTGAATTCCAAATGGAATTTCAAATGGTGTCTTGTGAATTACACTTGAAAATGGTGTAGCTGAAATGATATAAGGTCAGATCCCATACAAATTTGACACTTGAAAATCAACCTTATGTCATTTCAGCTAGATTTCGCATGGAGTCTGAAGAGGCTATTACTGAAATGTATACCCATACACAAACAAGTAAGGAAAAGCTAAAGTCATTTGTATTGGGGATAGTTTTAAACTTGAACCGATACTGTGCCATATTTGAAGAAAAGCGGTTAAAATATATGGTATCTAGAGCGGAAAAAGTAAAATCGAGTGCGACATTTGTATGAGAGCTATATCTAAATCTGAAACGATTTGACATATTTTCACCATAGATGTTTGTAGTATAGATATAGGCTGATGTGGCATATTTGAAGAATCTAAATCTGAACCGATTTGCTTAAAATTAAATAGCGCCCATTCTTGGCCCGTAAAACTGAATTGCTCCAATTTTCGTAAGGATCGGACAATAATTGCGACCTGTACTTGAATTACAAAAATAGACGGACATTGCTAAGTTGACTCAGGAAGTGATTATAAGCCGATCTGTGTAATAAACGTTGGGTCTGTCTCGTTTCGTTTTGGGTGTATAAAAACAGAAGCCCATTACGATATTCACTCATACTACATGTCGTATTAGTGAATTAGGTTCCCGATCTTAAGAAAACACCATCATTTCAAATTTTAGTTCTCAATTCTCTTTACATCAAACAACAATTTAACGTAAAGAATTTTAATCATTCCTTCATTAATTTTTACTGATAACGTTTAGAAATTTCAAAACATTGGCGTTTCGTATAAGTCTCAAATAATTGGGGCAAGCTTAAGTACCTGATAGTTGTTAGTTATCAGTCCGTTTGTTTGTCTGTTTGCGTCAGCCATGAAATACTTTGTGCTCGCTTTACTATTTGCCCTTTTCGGTGGCAGTTTATCAGGGGAAATAGCGGGATATTTCCAAGATTCGGGTAAAATAACTAGAACATGATTTCGATTTCAACTGAAAAAAACTCAATCTATTTGGAATGTCTCTCAGAGTATCCTGGTACTTGTGTATACGATGACTTGATGCTATGGCCCGATGAAATGGGACACCCTAACAACAATAAGTGCGAACGTGTCTATTGCCTTAATGAAGAGGGCTATGCTAAAGTGTTGAGGTTAGTAATTCGATGATGATGATGATGATGTTAACTAATTTATTTGGTGTTAAGTTAATAAACCCAACCATTTTGTGTTTTTTCTGCAGTTGTGGTGTTCAACGAGTTCCAGTTGGATGTAAATTGGGTGACGTTGTTAGGCCGAGCACGTCGTATCCAGAATGCTGTGAGAAACACGTCAAATGTGACTAGGACACATACATGTGCATTACAATAAACAAATAATGTAAATTTAAATAAAATTACAATTAGCTTTCGAGAAAATTTGCATTAAGCTTGCTGTGTATGAAACAGGCTCACAAATATCGCCGAAAGGAGAATGGGAATTTCTATCAATTTCGGCAATTTTGCCGAAATTGATAGAAATTCCAAGTATTTTTGCACCACATACAAACATATTTTTGGGGTTACGATATATTAAGTTCGTAGTTTTTAACACCTTAAAATATTGTGAAAATCAAGATTTTGTAGCAAAACGTTCTTAGTTGCCTCAGGGGCCTTGAAAGTAGAAAAAGAAATTTTAAATTGAGGCTCAAAGAGACAATATGCAAAAATCCAACCACAGTTTCTAAAAATTTGATGTCGCCACGGACACACGTATTCCAAATTCGGTTCCCAAATGGATCACACTACTTCTTGCTAAATCTTAATATTTATTCGGATTCGCACTGAAGTCCTCGAAATTGACTCCAATCTATTCTGTCTAGCAATTGACTTGTCCCGTAGAATATTTTGGTCCACTACAAAAAATAATTAGCGATTTTTATACCCTCCACTAGGTTATTATGTACAGTTGAACTTCGATTAACCGTGATTATCTATTAACCGTGAAGCTGAGTGGTTGATTTTTTACCTCTATTAACCGTGATGCACATGTCCATGTGACTGCTTGTTTGTTTTTTTCGTATAATACACACATCTCTCATATTAAAATTCGGTGATTCCCCTTTTTCATGAAAGTGTAATTTTCATATCAAATTTCATATTCATTCATCAGTGTGAAATTTGATCTGTCAAGACGTGTTTTCCTTACATTATGCCACCGTCAAAAACTAAATCCGCGAAAAGAGCAAGAAAGGTTCTTTCAATTAAAGAAAAAAAGGAGCTGATTAATGAATACTCAAAACGTAAAGTACCTTTTAAAATGTTGTCTGAAAAATATGGAGTTGGCATTCAAACTGTATCCGATTTAATAAAAAACAAAGATCGGATTTTATAATTTTGCTCCGATACTGATTCAATGCTTGGCCTTAAACACAGATATACACTAAAAACATCCGAAAATCCAAAAGTTGGTTGGTTGGATAAATTCAAAAAACGTCATGGAATCCGTCGACTGAAATCGACGGGAGAAAAGGAGTGTGCTGATTATGAGTCTGCTACGATGTTTGTGGGCGACTTGGATGAAATCATTAAAAACGAACAACTTACAACTGAACAGATCTACAATGCAGACGAAACCAGTCTATTTTGGAGGTGTTTGCCTCGGAGTTCTTTGGCTAGTGGTAATGAATATTCTATTGAAGGGTACAAGGAATCCAAGGAGAGAATCACAGTGCTAGTTTGTTCAAATGCTGCAGGAACTCACAAGTGTAAATTGATGATAATAGGAAAAAGTGCCCATCCAAGAGCTTTAAAAAACGTTGAACACCTTCCTGTGATTTATAAATCTAATAAGAAATCTTGGGTAACACAACAGCTATTTCTGGAGTGGTTTAATCAAAATTTTGTACCAGAAGCAAAGGAACATCGGTCTCAAAAATAACGGTAAAATACTTTTACTATTAGACAACTGTCCAGCACACCCAGATGTAAATGCTATGATATCTGAAAACGTTACAGTAAAATATCTACCACCAAATTGCACGTCCTTGATTCAGCCTATGGATCAATGAGTAAATCGGAGCTTCAAATGTCACTACCGTAAACTGATCGTTCAAAAACTTGTTGGTGCTACTGGCAGACGTGAGTTCGTTAAATCTTTGAATATTAAGGCAGCTTTGTGGGCAGCCGCAGCTTCGTGGGACTCTGTAACTCCACAAGTTTTAAAAAGAGTTTCGAATAACTTACTATCTCATAATGAAGATGCTCCAAATAGCCTTGTTGAGATACAAACAGATATAACCATACCGTCTGGATGTACGATTGATGCTGTCGAAAAGTGGATGGTGTGCGACTCTGATGTCGCTCCTATTATATCTGAAGACGAAATCGTAGACATGGTTACCCAAAGCCAAGAAGATGAGCTTGATTCAAATTCCGAGGAATCAGATGGAGGAAATGCGGCCGAAACGCCTATATTGGCTCAGGCAATAGAGGCTAGTAGTATTTTGTTAGGTTTTTTAGAAAACTTTAATTGTCCAAGTATTTCAGAACCAGATAAAATGCAAATATATCGCATACAAACTCATTTGTTGGAAGAACAATCAAAAGCTAAAAGCATAAGACAGACTTCCATAAAAGATTTTTTAAATAAATGTATGTATTCCTAGAGATATGATAAGTTATTTATAGACGCAGATTTACATGTTTTTGTCAAAAATAAATAAAAATAATAAAATTTATACATGTAAAATTTTACCTCTTTTAACCGTGATTTTCGGTTATCTGTGATTAGCCCGTTCCCGAGCATCACGGTTAATCGAAGTTCAACTGTATTTGTTTGTAACGTGAGTAAGTAAGTGTAAGTGAGATAGAGCCATTGTTAAGCATACCGATCGACTTAGGATCACTTTTTGAATCGATTTAGCCATGTCCGTATAGATGTCTGTCCATCCGTCCATCTATTCTTGTAATCACAGTACAGGTCACAATTATTGTCCGATCCTAACAAAAATTGACACAAGCGAGTCTTGTAGCCCAAGGACGGACCATATTTAATTTGAAGCAAATCGGTTCAGAATAAGGGCCGTGCGCAGGATTTTCCTCTGGGACGGGGTTTCATATAATATTACAAAAAATTACAGAAGCTACAGTTGAATCAATATAAAACATATATGGTGTAGTATTCTCTATATAATATCGTCCCCTCAACATAATAATATTCTAAAATTTTTGGGTGTTTTGAAATAATCATGTTTAAAGTTTTTTGTGAAATCGCGTATTTGAATTAAATATTAATCTTTTATTAGATGCAAATGAATAATGACTTTTCTACTATGTAAACTGGCCAATTTATTATTTCTACGCACCTTTTAATAAGTTTATAAATATTGGAAACTTTTGGAACTTCATGAAATTAAAAATTTAGTAATATGTTGATAGTGTAAATTCTATGAGGAATGCAGACTTGCTTTAATAGGGTTAATTAAACATTAAGTAGTCAGGCTACTCCGCGTAGGGCACTGTAATGCCCAGAGATACCAGATGAGATGGCCAGAAATGAGTCCGCTATAGGAATAGAGAAAGCTTTAGGGTCAGCCAAGTCATCTTTTATCTCCCAAGAACTTCTAGCTAGAGAATATTTTTGGGAGTCAGGACAAGTAAATGAGACGTAATATGGCATTTTAAAGAAAATAAAAAATTTTTAATTTACTTTTGAAAATCACTTGTGACATACCTTATAAAAAATCCCACAATTCCTAAAACGAGGAAAATCAATCCCTAAATTACCTTTAATTTTCGCGTTTGTCCAATATACGTATGTTAATTCTAAAAATGCGTTTTTTGTGATTTGTTCAACTGATTTCTCAATGCCGAACTATTTTACGTTCAATGATTTATAAGAGCTCAGAAATATCCATTGCTATTATCGGATTCTTTCTAAGCAAATATACCAGTATCGGATTTAACACCACTTCAAGCGTATTTTTGAATTTTATAAAGCCTACGTTCAGAAAAAGTGAACCCTAACGAGTTAAAATTAACTAAAATTTAGGAAAATTTAACTTCGTATAGCACTAAAGCAATATTTCCTCATATCAAGTTCAAACTTTTCCTTGAAAGTAGTATATGCTTTGAACTTGATTCTAGTTGAATTTTCCTCAAACTAAGTAAATATTTACTCAAACAAAGGAAAATTCCAGTACGTTTTTCCTCAAATCAAGTACATTTTTACTAAATCTAAGTAAAATTTTGCTGAAATTTTCCTAAAACTAAGAAAATTTGTACTCAAATCAAGTAAATATTTACTTAAACTGAGGTCAATTTTGCTATTTTTTTTTCCTCAAAACGAGTAAATTATTACTTAAACTGAGGAAAATTGTACTTGATACGAGGATAGACGGAACTTAAAATAAGTTCAACTTATACTTCAAACAAATGATTTGCTTCAGATTATGGAAAACTGATAAAAAAATGAAATATTTCTCAAAAAATTCATTAATGTATAATGTATAATTAATAAATAGTTGAACTATTATTCCATGATTGCTGCGAAGGCGCCTACGCAGTGGTTGTTTAGAATAATATTTGAAGTATTTAAGAAATAAGTGTCAGCAAACGAATGAGAATTGCTACTTCAAGAATTTTTTTAACGAATTAAAGTATTTTTTTATAAGTTCATTAATACTTTAATGTATGAAGAATTTCAAAGAAAAAACTCATTTTTACTTAAAATTTCTTAATCTTAATATTTTTTACTTGAAAACCTTGGAAATTTTCTTCCACACAAGTATGAATTTACTCAATTGTAAGAATTTTTTATTAGATCCAATGAAATGTGTTTAAGTAAAGTTACTACCCTATTTCTAGTAAATGAACTGTTTGCTATTACTTTGAAATAAGGACAATTTACTCATACTTAGTTAATTTTCAAGAACATTTTTACTAAACTGGAGTAAAATTGTTGAACTAAATTGGAGTATGGATTTTACTCAAATTTAGGAAAGCAATTTTTCTGAGAGTATATCTTAAAAACATTTCAAGAATTTATAGTGGTTAAGGAATGGCGGCGATGGGATCGAAGTGCTTCTATGGCAGAACAATCATATGACGGACTTTTGAAAAGTTCCCATTAAACATTTTTAAAGACATTTTAGTGTTTTTGTGATTTTATCGCAAGAAATTTTGAATTTAAAACAAATTATTTTAATTTTTTTATAAATTCTACTTTTTATAGCTTCAGAAAGTCCAGAAGGATTTGAAAATGTAAAACGTCTCTAGGGGAGGGGGTTGGAACTCCCAAAACCCCTCCCCTGAGCACGGCCCTGACCTTCATACAAATTTGTCTTCTTCTGCTCTAGAAACCACATATTTTATCCGATTTTCTTCAAATTTGGCACAACACCGTAAATTTCAACCAGAAACAGCTACGGTAAAATTCTTTCAGGTCGGTATAGATTATACAAATATCGATTCTGATGTGACTTTTTCCGTTCCAGAAACCAAATATTTTAAACGATTTTATTCAAATTTGCTAGAACACTTTATATATCAACTGTAAACATCTTTTGTAAAAGTGTGCCTTATCGCCAACAAGCAGAATTACCGCATTTGGGCGAATGATAATCCAAGAGTGATTGTCGAAAAACCAATGCATCCACAAAGAGTGACTGTTTGGTGCGGTTTATGGGCTGGCGGCATCATCGGGCTGTGTTTTTTTCCAAACGAAGCCGGTCAGGCAGTTACTGTGAATGGTCTTCGCTATCGTGTTATGATAACGAACTTTTTTTGGCCCGAATCGGAAGATATGGATGTGGACGATATGTGGTTTCAACAGGACGGTGCCACTTGCCACACAGATAACGAAACAGTGGATCTTTTGCGCGACAAATTCAATGGCCGTGTTATCTCACGTGGTGGCGATATCAATTGGCCGCCAAGATCATGTGATTTGACACCGCCGGACTTCTTTCTTCGGTGTTATTTGAAATAAAAGGTGTTCGTCGATAAACCAGCGACAATTCAAGACCTAAAGGATGAGATAATTCGGCACATTAACGGCATAGAACCTCAATTATGCATCAGCGTCATCGAAAATTTGGACCAACGGAGGTGTGCGGCCATTTGGCCAATATTTTGTTCCATACATAATTGAAGCATACCAATATTATCATAATAAAAAGAAATGACAATAATTTCCTAAATAATGTGTGTTTTATTCAAAATCAACATCGGCCCTTAAAATTTAATCACCCTTTACAAGTTACATACATTTACAAATTTTGAGGGTATTACATCAATAAACAAGTTCATTTATGTGAATGCATTGATGCAAAGAAAAGAAAAAAATCTTGGATGCAATGTGATGTTTCTTTACATTAACGTAAACCACTTCATTAATATAATGACAATGTTTCATTGTAATAATGCCACTTTGCATTAATCTAATATTACTGAAATATTATTCATTGAATTTTAATTTAACGAAAAATTTAACGTTGACTCAAAAACAACTTTCATTGACGCAACGTAATATTTCATTGGAGAAATAACGCTACCAAAACCCAGCACTACCTTATTTCTCCCAAATTCGCAGATGTGAATACCGTAAAAACTATAAATCAATCATATCCCAGCCTTGCTTAAATATAGAATCGTTTTGGAAAATAATTTTAATTTCTGAACCTATGGTCACCCACTGTGAATTTTTAACAGTTTTGGTAAATAAAATATGTTAAAATATTAAGAATAAAATTATTTTTAATTTTTGGAGTCTTGGAATCTCAAGGATCAAGGATTCATCTGTTCATACAGATTCAGAAAGAGGAGGTGCAAATCTTCTATATGAAACCAATATCGTTATAATCTGATGACGAGATCCAAAGTTATGGTGTCGATAAAGAAGACATCTCTTCAAAAAAACCCGACACAAATTAACCTTTTTTCTTTATTGACAACTAAATTAACTTAAAGTAAATGCTATAAGTTCATGATACATGATCTAATCACAGGAGTAATCTTTGGTACAACAATACGGGAATGCTCCATTGGGTTCAAGGTAATCACCAAATTTACAGCCTGGTCTCAAAACTTGCCTATCACAACTGAAATACAAAAAAAGAAAGCCATTAAAACTCACGCTTAGTTATTTAATACAAAACAAGAAATACCTTAAAATTGTGCTAAAGCCGTCAGCTTTGTTACAAATGAAACGTTCACACTTTCCTTCGGGTTCCTTTTGTTCACCGGGTGATAGTACTAAGCCATCGCGAACACATTTCCCAGGATGCTCTGTAACAAATGCAATATAATTATTATTTCTAAGAGATTCACTTTCAATTTAGAAAAAAAAAAATACAAATGATCCGCCACATTGAAAATAAGCCAACATAACAAGCTGTGACAATAAAAACTTTAAAAAAGAGTTAATTTGTACTCGAAATAAACAACTATTTGTTCACATTGCCGCCGACTACAATTTAAATATGTATCAAAATAAATTTTCAAAAAATTTTTTGTGTTGACTTAGCCTCAATACCCATAAATTTAACTTACACCGGAGAATTATCCAGACTAATTCCAACATTTTTAACATAAAATTATTTTTTTAGTTTTTTTTTCGTTTGTATTTTTTTTGGTCTGTAATCAACATTTGATTTGAACTGGGATATTGTCCTGGCTCAAGACCATTTTGCATCTATATTCAATAGAATGCAAATTTATTTTACAAATGGCATGGTGACATTTATTACTTGGCTGCAGACTACCACGATCATTGTTTCGACCGTGTCAAAAGTCTTTTCAAGTGGCTTCGCAGCGACTTTTCAACATCAAACCCGGCCTCTATAAGGAGATGATTCCCACAAACGAACGAGAAGCACAACTCACTTGCCGAATTTGCGTTTAAAAAATCGCACCAAGTAATAAAGCACACATGCCATCTTATATGCATCTCATTGAGTTGCATATGTAAGTATGTGTATAGTTACCCAGCAATACTTCTGCCGAGCCAACGCTCATTTGCTTTAGTTTTTTCGTTTGTATTTTTTTGGTCTGTAATCAATATTTGATTTGAACTGGAATATTGTCCTGGCTCAAGACCATTTTGCTTCTATATTCAATACAATGCAAATTTATTTACAAATGGCATGGTCGAAATCATGATCGTGGTAGTCTGCAGCCAAGTAATAAATGGCACCATGCCATTTGTAAATAAATTTGCATTCTATTGAATATAGATGCAAAATGGTCTTGAGCCAGGACAATATCCCAGTTCAAATAAAATTATTTTTTCAAAATTGTGAGTGAACTTTTTGTTTAGGGTTTTTTATCGCTGCTTAGTTATCCAGTCTTAACGAAAAACAGCCCTATTATATGAATATTTAGGTAGTCTTTCTAGTCTTCAATGTATCTGCTCTTACCCGGATCATGGAAAGTATCCTCGAATATATTGGCACAAGTTGCCGCCAGAAGGGAGAACAGCACGAAAAATACAAACAATTTCATGGCTTTAGGTGGACTGTACTCTGCAAATCGCAAATCGAACTAAAACTGGTGGCGAAAAGCGTTTGTATTTATTTAAGTACGACTGAAACACTTTTTGTTTTGCTATTATGATGTGATTATTCAATTCAAATAATAATGAAAACGAAGCTACGAATATGCGAATTCTTCGAATTCATTATTGATTACTGTGAAGTGACGCAGAAACGTATCACTAGACAATACTAAACCGGTTCAACTGAGCTGCAGTTTTTTTGGAACTCTTACTTTTTCATATGCTGAATGAAATATTGAATTTTCGTGGAACTAAGAATATAGATGTGGTATTTGTTTATAGTCAGTTCGGTTGAAAGTGTACAAAGCAGATCAGTTCAGTGAACTTGGATGTGTACTATGGAAAGTAAAAATAAAGAAACGATTTTATTTTGGAGAAGCATGTGTTGCTAAAACTGGTAGTGTAGTATTCAAAATTACTTCGAAATATCCAGTACTGCGAAAACAGTTGTCAAAAAATAATTTGTAAAATATTCGAATATTTTGTTGTTATTTTGCCAACAAACAAACAATTTAACCAAACAATTTAGATTCATGAAATATTGACAGTATTGAAACAAATAAGGGTCGGTACAGTGCAATAACTCCCAAATGAAATAAGTCCCAATAGAAAAATGAAATAAATCCCAAAATATTTTCCATACAAATTGGGACTTATTTCATTATGAACTAAGTCCCAATGCTTTGGGACTTATTTCATAATTTTTGTTGGGAGTTATTTCATTATGAAAAAACTCCCAAATGAAATAAGTCCCAACTTTTTTATGGTTGGGAGTTATTTCATTTGTGAGTTAGCATTGGGACTTATTTCATCGCAGTTGGGACTTATTTCATTTTAATCGCAAGCACTATTTTACCATTGGGAGTTATTTCATTTTCGTTGGGAGTTATTTCATTTTTCTTAAAATTGCATTTTAGTAAATTTTGATGGTTTTGTTACGGTTCTTAAAACTTTCTTAAAACAATCAGGTATTTCACTTAATGAAACAGTGTAAACATCATCAGTTCTTGTTAGAATTTTGTTTAGTGAAGATCGGTGTTACAGTGATAAAAAAATGACAACTCTCGCGTTTGAAATAATGAGTGGCAAAAGAAGAAATAGTAAAGTGCTATACATTATAGATGAAAAACAATTGTATATAAAACAAGTAAGGAAAGGCTAAAGTCGGGCGGGGCCGACTATATAATACCCTACACCACTCCCTGCGTTTGTACCTCGCTTTGATTACTAAACCCAGGTATTTCATGGGAACAATTTTATGTAGTTCATATAAATTATACAGTTACTATAAATTCATTTTTAGTCATATTTAACGAATATGGTTAATAATATGGTAACTGATCTAATTATCCGAAAGACAAATACAAATTATACAGTAGTAATGGGATGAATCGGACCGACATTTCAAAAGGGGGCCTAAAACAACATTTTGGGGCTGGTCCAAAACATGGGCCTATATATTTCTCATTCACGGTAGGTATTCCTAGTTGAATCATATCATAATCTGCAAAATTTGATGAAGATACGATGTAAGATGTAGTTTCGAGAGCTGTAATAGATTAGAATGGGGCCCCATTTGGGTTATACCAAAGTATGGACATATGGGCATCTCCCAAACAAGTAAGGAAAGGCTAAAGACGGACGGACTTTCTATCTCATTACAATTCAATTCGGTAAAAAAGTGAAATTGGGAAGGATTTTGGCGTCCTGTAAATGTATGTGTTTGACGAAAAATTTTAAATCGGAAAGGACATTTGTATGGGGGTATATTGAAACCTGGAACGATGTGACCCGCTTTCACCATGTAAGTTTATTGGTGAAATATAATATGTAAAGTTTGGCCAAAATTGGATATACATTCGGGAGCAACATTTGTATGAGGGCTATATCTAAATCTGAACCGATCTTACCTACTTTCACCATAGGTGTTTCTAGTTCGATTATAAAATGTTGTGCCAATTTTAAAGAAAATCAATGGTTTCTAAAGCGGATAAAGAGAAATAGGGAGCGACATTTGTATAGGGGCTATATCTAAATCTGAACCCATGTTACCCAAATTCTGCATACGTGTTTCTAGTTGGATTATAAGATGTTGTACCAAATTTAAAGAAAATCGGGTAAAATATGCGGTTTCTAAAGCTAAAAAGTCAAATCGGGAGCGACATTTGTATGGGGACTATATCTAAATCTGAACCGATCTTACCCAAATTCTTCATAGGTGTTTCTAGTTGAATTATAAGATATTGTACCAAATTTAAAGAAAATCGGGTAAAATATGTGGTTTCTAAAGCGGAAAAAGTTAAATCGGGAGCGACATTTGTATGGGGGCTATATCTAAGTCTGAACCGATCTTACCAAAATTCTGCATAGGTGTTTCTAGTTGGATTGTAAGATTTTGTGCCAAATTTAAAGAAAATCGGGTACAAGATGTGAATTTTAGAGCGGAAAAAGTCAAATCGGGAGCGATATTTGTATGGGGGCTATATCTAAATCTGAACCGATCTTACCCACTTTTAGCATAGGTGTTTCTAGTTAGATTATAAGGTGTTAAGGCATATTTGAAGAAAATCGGGTACTATATGTGCTTTATAGGACGGAAAAAGTCAAATCGGGAGCGACATTTGTATGGGGGCTATATCTAAATCTGAACCGATTTCCTTCAAATTCAATACCCATGGTCCTAGTCCAGAAAAAATAATTTCTGCCAAGTTTCATAACAATCGGACAACAATTGCGACCTGTAGAGTGCGAACAAGCTTAGATGGACAGCAGACGGACGGACGGACAGACAGACATCGTTAAATCGACTCAGGTGGTGATTCTAAGCCGATCGGTATACTTAAAGGTGGGTCTAGCTCGATTATTTCTTGGTGTTACAAACATTTGGCGCGAAACTAACTTATAATACCCTAGACCACGAAGTGGTGTAGGGTATAAAAATCTGAAGCCAAAGGAAGGCAATATTATACGTGTTACGAACGAAATTGCAAGTCGCGAGTGATTTTAGAAAAGGGGCAGTGTCGTGAGGCAACTGATTTCATTGAACATAACCATAGAGACCAACAGCAACTGTATGATGAGCTAAAGGCCCTCAACGAAATTAAGGATAAATATTTGGATGTTTCAACTACTTTGGGCGCAGCTAACGTTGTAAACGGAATACGGGCGAATTTTGGGAACGTTTGCGTAAGGTAAGTGAATAGTGGTGTAAACCATTTTTACTTTCATTGTGTGATTAACAATGCTTTTCTTTAATAAAGCAACCAGGAAGCAGCGAAAAATATTGATTTTAACAAAGTCAAACGAGGTCTGCAATATTTCACATCAACAGTTCTTGCAGCATCTCCGAAGACTCCAACCGATGTTGTCAGTATGTTTCAGAAGGAAAATATCTTCACAAATTTTGGACTTACTTTGCATGAGGGCCAAGAGAAAACACCGTTTTTTAAAGTGTGCCACGACTCGAAAGACTTTTCATACTGCGTCTTTGGATCCGATAAGATAGTCAAGCTCATTAATGAAAATATTCCCGACAACAACAATAAAAAGATTTTGATCGATGGAACATTTTCAATTGTACCGCTGGGATGTTTTAAACAATTGATTTTGCTGCATATCGAATATTATGAAAAGGTTTGTCATCGCTGTGGGGGGGAGGCGGTAGCGCGGCCGCGCTCGCGCTCGCGCTCGCGAAAGCAAACCACGCCGCATAGCGCGCGGTAGCGCGGCCGCGCTCGCGAAAACAAACCACGCCGCATAGCGCGCGCCGCCACGCGATTTCTTATACAATAATTAGATTAAACAAACAATTACAAACAAATTACAATTAAATTATATATAATATACATAAATTTATACATATAATTATTATTACTATTATGTATATGCTTACATATAATTATGAAATAAAAAGCGTTCTGTAAAAGGAAACCAAAAAAAATTGGGAGTTGATTCATTTTTGTTGGGACTTATTTCATTGGGATTTAATTCATTTTTATTGGGATTTATTTTCACATTCTGAAATAAGTCCCAAAAATTGGGACTTATTTCATTTTTGCCTTTGGAAGTTATTTCATTTTTTTCAGTTGGGCCTTATTTCATTTTTCATGGGACTTATTTCATTGGGAGTTATTTCATTGGGACTTATTTCATTTGGGAGTTATTGCACTGTACCATAAGGGTCGACTATATGATACCCTCTACTTTCTACGCCATTACAATTGAATTCGGGGGAAAAAGTCAAATCGAGAGTGAAATTTATATGGCCGAACCTATCTGACTCACTTTAACTATAGATATTTCTAGTTTAATAATAAGGTATTGCGCCAAATTGGAAGAAAACTATAACTTTGCCTTGCTTAAATGGAAAATCGTTTTGGACAATTATTTTTTATTTCTGAACCTATGGTCACCCACTGTGGATTTTTACGGTAGACGGTATATTACTCGCAACCACTACACCATTTTCATGTGTAATTCAAAAGACACCATTTAAAATTCAAAAAATATCAATTGAAATTCAAAAAATATCATTTGAAATTCAAAACTCTTCATTTGAAATTCAAAACTCGCCATTTGAAATTCAAAACTCGCCATTTGTAATTCAAAAGACACCATTTGAAATTCCAAAGTCGTCATATGAAATTCAAAACTCGTCATTTGTAATCCAAAACTCGTCATTTGTAATCCAAAACTCATCATTTGTAATTCAAGAGACACCATTTGAAATTCAAAACTCGTCATTTGAAATTCAAAAGTTTTTATTTGAAATTCAAAAATTATTCCATTTGAAATTCAAAATATTCCATTTGGAATTCAAAACTGTAAACAAACTTATTTAAGAAAAATATACATTAGGTGGAGTAGCATTTATTTTTTCTGCAAATTGGGATATTCTGCAGTTTTGGGAACAGATTTAATAAAATGATAAGCAACTAATAATTATATTGATTTAAAATGTCGGTAATTTCATATATAAAGGGTGATTTTTTAAGAGCTTGATAACTTTAAAAAAAAAAAAAACGCATAAAATTTGCCAAATCTCATCGGTTCTTTATTTGAAACGTTAGATTGGTCCATGACATTTACTTTTTGAAGATAATTTCATTTAAATGTTGACCGCGGCTGCGTCTTAGGTGGTCCATTCGGAAAGTCCAATTTTGGGCAACTTTTTCGAGCATTTCGGCCGGAATAGCCCGAATTTCTTCGGAAATGTTGTCTTCCAAAGCTGGAATAGTTGCTGGCTTATTTCTGTAGACTTTAGACTTGACGTAGCCCCACAAAAAATAGTCTAAAGGCGTCAAATCGCATGATCTTGGTGGCCAACTTACCGGTCCATTTCTTGAGATGAATTGTTCTCCGAAGTTTTTCCTCAAAATGGCCATAGAATCGCGAGCTGTGTGGCATGTAGCGCCATCTTGTTGAAACCACATGTCAACCAAGTTCAGTTCTTCCATTTTGGGCAAAAAAAAGTTGGATATCATCTCACGGTAGCGCTCACCATTCACAGTTACGTTACGATTCGCATCATGTTTGAAGAAGTACGGTCCAATGATGCCACCAGCCCATAAACCGCACCAAACTGTGACTTTTTCTGGATGCATTGGTAGCTCTTGCAATGCTTCTGGCTGATATTCACTCCAAAATCGACAATTCTGCCTATTTACGTACCCATTGAGCCAAAAATGAGCTTCGTCGCTGAACACAATTTCTTTCTTTCTGAACTTTCTTAACAGAGCACGCATTTTGATAATAAAATTCAATGATTTGCAAGCGTTGCTCGTTAGTAAGTCTATTCATGATGAAATGTCAAAGCATACTGAGCATCTTTCTCTTTGACACCATGTCTGAAATCCCACGTGATCTGTCAAATACTAATGCATGAAAATCCTAACCTCAAAAAAATCACTCTTTAGTTTATAACCTTCACCAGCTCAGAGAGCATCTGCATATAATTTATAATGACTTGCATTTTACTTAACTATTTTACAGGTTTCAGGTGATTGTTGCTGATCAGTTTTATTTTAACCAAAGCTTATGCCAATTTGTGTGAGAGGTCTTGCAATATCGCTCATATTGCAGGTGTATATAACGTCTATTGCCAATGACCAAATTTCAGAGTATTCCGATCGTTCGTATAGAAGTTATAAAATCTTTAAATTTAAATAGGTTAGGGTGATTTGCTTGAGAGATACGTAAATCTGTTTTCTTAACAGCAGAATATTAAAGTTTATAGAAACAAATAAATGCTACCCAACCTAATTTATATTTTGCTTAAATAATTTTGTTTACCCTTTTTGAATTGCAAATGGAATAATTTTTGAATTACAAATGGAATAATTTTTGAATTTCAAATGAAAACTTTTGAATTTCAAATGGTGTCTTTTGAATTACTTATGACGAGTTTTGAATTACAAATGAAAAGTTTTGAATTTCAAATGATGTCTTTTGAATTTCAAATGATGTCTTTTGAATTACAAATGACGACTTTTGAATTTCAATTGAAATTTTTTTAATTTCAAATGGAATTTTTGAATTTCAAGTGTTTTTTTTTTTTGAATTGCAAGTGGAATTTTTGAATTTCAAGTGATGTCTTTGAATTACAATTGAAAGAGGTGTAGTAGAATGTATGTGAAAAATTTCATCAAAATCGAAAAGGTCGAAATATTGTTGAATTACCCAAATTTTAAATGTATTTGGCCATTTAATGAAATCATCTATACAGAAGTTAATGTGTAAAGATTTATTGACAACTAAATTAACCTAAAGTAAATGCTATAATTTCATGATACATGATCTAATCACAAGAGTATTTTTTGGTACAACAATAAGGAAATGCCGCATTGGGTTCAAGGTAATCACCAAATTTACAGCCAGGTGTCAAAACTTGCATATCACAACTGAAATACAAAAAAATTAACGTCCATTAAACTCACGCTTAGTTATTTTATCCAGAATAAAAAAATACCTTAAAATTGTGCTAAATCCATCAGCTTTGTTACAAATGAAACGTTCACACTTTCCTTCGGGTTCCTGTTGTTCACCGGGTGATAGTATTAAGCCATCGCGAACACACTTTCCAGGATGCTCTGTAACAAATGCAATAGAATTATATAAGATATTCACTAGGGATAAATAAAAAAGATTACAAATGATCCACCACATTGAAAATAAACCGGGATAACAAGCTGTGATAATAAAAACTTAAAAAAGGTTAATTTTTACTCGAAATAAAAAACTATTTTTCACATTGTCGCCGACTACAATTTAAATATATATCAAAAGCAATTTTCAAAAAATATTTTGTGTTGACTTACACCGGGGAATTATCCAGACTAAGTCCAACATTTTTAACATAAAATTATTTTTTTTAAATTTATCTTCATACACTTGTTATTGCTGTTGGTGACAACTTAAAAAAAGAATTTTGTATCACAGCTTAGTTATCCAGTCTTAACGAAGTCTTAACAGCTCTATTATATGAATATTTAGGTAGTCTTTCTAGTCTACAATGTATCTGCTCTTACCGGGATCATGGAAAGTATCCTCGAATATATTGGCACAAGTTGCCGCCAGAAGAGAAAACAGCACGAAGAATACAAACAATTTCATGGCTTTAGGTGGACTGTACTCTGCAAATCGAAAATCGAACTATAACTGGTGGCGAAAAGCGTTTGCTTTTATTCAAGTACGACTGAAACACTTTTTGTTTTGCTATTATGATGTGATTATTCAATTCAAAGAATAACGAAAACGAAGCTATTTTGAGGGGAAGTTCACTCATAGAATCGGCATACGAATATGTGTATTCTTCGAAATCATTATTGATTACTGTGAAGTGACGCAGAAACGAATCACTAGTCAATACTAAACCGGTTCAAATGAGCTGCAGTTTTTTGGAACTCTTAATTTTTGATATGCTGATTGAAATATTGAATTTTCGTGGAACCAAGAATATAGATGTGGTGTTTGCTTATAGTCACTTCGATTGAAAATGTACAAAGCAGATCAGTTCAGTGAACTTTTATGTGTAGCTAAAATGTGTAATACTGTGTAGTATTCAAAATAGAAGATGGAGGAACACTGCAACAATTATTTCCTAAAAGCCAACAAAATTTACTGTATTATAGAATATTTACATATAAAGTATATGTTCATCTTCACGGAAAATCATAGCGTTGAAAGTAGACAAAAGTTGCTATTCGACTAATTGAACAACGATCGAAAACGGGTTAACCCCAAAAAGTACGAATTTCGAAAAATCCATTTATTTTTCGTATCTATGTAATCACCGAATTTCATTATTTTAGCTGCAGCCGTTTGATTGGTACCATTTTTATCCCTCTTTTCCCATTTACCCCCTAAAAGTACGAATTTGGAAAAAATACTTTTACATTACGTAACTACTCAATTAGAGGAATGTACACACCTAATTTCGCGTTTCTAGATGTTGTCGTTTGATATGGTGCACGTTTTTGTTATAAGGGTAATGGGCATACCCATGTAAGTACAAGCAGACATATTGGTAAACATGCTTAAATACTCTAAAATAATAGGGAGTTTTATGGGTATTATCAGTCCTTTTGAGGAATTTTTTTCCCTTTGGAACGATTTCGATTTCCTGTTGTAATCCCAACCGATCTACGACAATAAGACACATTTATCAATTATTAAATTTGGACGTCCTAGCTCCTTTCATTTAGATGCTAGCGTGCTTTCAACAGACAGACGGGCAGATATGGCTAGATCGTCTTAGATTTTTATGACGATCAATAATATATATACTTTATAGGGTCTCTGATCGATATTTCAAGGTGTTACACACTTAATGACCCCCATCCTGGAGGTAGAGTGTATATTGAGTAATAGTTATAGTTTCAACATATATTTTGTGTGGCGGTACCACGCTCCTTTGTCCTATCATGATATATCTGTACACCGCTTTGGCGTCCTACACGGAACATACAGACAAACAGACACACATTTTTATCATGTTATCCCTTTAAAGCACGAATTTCCAAATATACATTTGTTTTGCAAGTCTACACAATTGTAGCTGTTGTGGTTGGATCACTTTTTGTCCCACTTGAATATAGCAAAAAAAATCTTTTGGTACGCGGTATGTATACAAATTGAATATGAGGCGGAAATTAAAAAAAATTACTTATCATTGTTAGGGATTTTTTTTCCTCTCTTGGCCGATTACGAGAACAGGAAATGGAGCTATGCGAACCCTTTACGCTACCAATGTTGTTTATTCTACGCTGCAAAGATTTTTATACTATACTTGTTGAATTCCTGTGTTATTATCTTGTTAACAATAATAATACTATCCAAGAGCATTTTTGGAGCAGAGTAGCGACCCTATAATTCAGTTGTGTAGAACATTTCTGTAGAATAAACAAAACTTCACAGATAAACTGTTGGAGTTTGTCATTTATTGGCAATCTAATCAACGTTAATTTACGATAAACAAAACTAATCGCAGATTTCTTTCCAGACACAACAGTACGGCAGCAGCCCCTTGGGCTCCAGTTGATCACCCAATCTGCAACCGGGCGTGATAACTTGATTATCACAACTGAAATAAAAAAGCCACTTTACACTCGCTATCAATTCGAAACTCCAATTGACTATATATAGTACCTTAACAGTGTGCCAAAGCCATCTTCCTTACGGCAAATGAAACGTTCACATTTTCCTTCGGGAGAAAGCTCCTCGCCCGGTGCGAGTACGATACCATCACGAACACATTTTCCTGGATGCTCTGTAGAAGTTCCATATAGAATTTTGTTACATATCCATTTAAACATATTGTTACATCTTTAAAAAATTCGCTTTCTAACTTCTAATGACACTTACCGGGATCACTGAAAATCCCCTCGAATATATTGGCTTGGCTCGCCGCGATGAGGGCGAATAGCATCAGGAGTGCAAAGGTCTTCATGTCTTTTGTCAAATTGTATAAATTAAACTATTCTTGTTGACGAAAATACCTCCAAATGACAGCTCGGTTTTCGAATTTGCATAGTCATGTGTTTGTTCGATATTAAGAATAACGCAAACAAGTGCATCTATTTCGGGGGGCTTTTACGCGTCTTCAAGTGGTTTCAAGCTTCTCTACAAGACCTCTGAACTTGTTATTTCTTATTTTGAGGTGATAATGATACGTCTGTATGCCAGAGCCGGCTGGATCCGGCAAAGTGTATCTGCCTATAGATCTTTGGATTTTTTTTGAAATGTAGTAGAATGGGAAGCCAAAGATCTCTGCGAAACCTTTGATCTTACTTTTGAAACGATTACGATTAATTTGGATGTTAGAACGTAAAATGTTTGCATTGAGCCAATGTCGGACTTCCAAAGGCGAAACAAACTATAAAACACAAGCAAAAATATATAATTCTGGCATTTACAACTAAAATTTTGTATATGTGACTGAGTTAAGCTGCGTGCTATGAATACATTTGTGAAACCATAACATGCCAGTGCAATCCAGAAATAATACAGTAAGTTGATTCAGTTGCTGATATATTTTTTGTGAGTCATGGGATCTTTGATAAATTTCAATAAATTTATATAATATAAAATCATATATTTCGACCATTTTCGGAAAATATAACTTTTCTATCTGCTTTTTGACAATTCTCTTTGGTGTACTCTTAATTATTTTCAAGATTGTGTGATTGATCATTATTCCGAAGTGTAATTGTGTCAAAAGGTACACGTTACGGTTACATTGCGGTTACGTTACTTGCGGTACTGTTTGAGTAATCAAACTGTAACTAAAGATATGGGGTTTCCACGAATTTGCTTCTTCCGTTTTTGCAACGTGTATTTTGCTTCACGTAGAGCAAAAATATTGGCGTTGACAATATTTTTCGATATTTGGTTTTAAATCATAAAAAGAACTTGAATAATATGAATTGTGAAAATGAAAATACTGAAATGAAATTAGGAAAATTCACAATAAGAATGCAAGAGGTGAAATATTGCGAACAAATCTGAATGAACGGAAAATATCAATAGAAAAAGAAGAATGGATGGTAAGCCATATTTGGGCTCATCTCAAAATATTCTTTGCTTAAAACCATCTAGACAACTTGGAGAAACATGTTCGTCACAATATTGCAAAAGAGGTGCATTAACAAAATGTTCAAAATTTTCGGATGCCATTTTAAAAGAAATTTTTAATTTGTTTCGGCAAATGTCCTGGGAACAAAAGCGGATGTGGGTTACTGGTCTTACAGAAATTTCTGAAAAAAAATTAAATGAGACACAATTTAGGCAGATTACAAGTGTGTCGAAAAATGTTTCATTCGACCCTAGGGTTAAAGGAAAAGATGGTAGGCGAACGTGGTTCGCAACGGAGTCCTGATACAACATCAGTTTTACGCAAGATAGCTAAACGATCGTCAGTTGCAGGTAATCATAATGAACAACGACGCATATTCTTACAAAATTGGCTAGAAGAGTTACACAAAAATGGAGTCCCATTATTGTCGCAAAGATAGCAAGAAATTATATTTCCAAGCTGATTTCTCTACATATCAGGAAATTTAAAAACTTTATATCAGAGCTGTTAAGTAATTATTAGTAATCGTAATCATTAGTAATTAGATTACTTTTTTTTTAAAGTAGAAGTAATGATTACAATACGATTACATTCAGTTTTATACGATTAGTAATTGATTACGATTACAAGTAATCAAAAAATAATCAGGATTACTTGCGATTACTGAAAAATAATCAAAAGTAATCAAAAATGAGTTCGACTACTTTAAAATATTACTTTTGATTAATTTTGACTATTTTAGATTACTTTTGATTTTTTGTGATTACTTTTGATTCTCGCGAAATCGGTATGAGAGTCTAGTAGTCTGTTTGTCAAAACTTTTGACTTTTCAATATATGTCAGTTTTGATTTTTTCTGTTCTCGTTCTTTTGCCAGCTAAAACCGAAAGGTAACGGTAATCGCAAGTAATCCTGATTATTTTTTGATTATTTGTAATCGTAATCAATTAGTAATCAGAAATTGTTGAATAGTGGATTATATAATCATTACGATTCTTTTTAAAAAGTAATGTAATTGATTACTAATCGTAATCGAAATTTAACAGCTCTGGTTTTACGCAAGATAGCTAAACGATCGTCAGTTGCAGGTAATATCGACGAGTGTGAGTCTAAAAAAGAAAATAAAGATATTCAGCTGTCATATCCAATATTTGCGGAAATTGTAAAGAAATCGAACTACTCAATTTATAAAATGTATGTATGTATCTGATGAAGATTATGCAAAGCTAGAGAAGATGTAGGAAAAATGAGCCAAGAAAAACAAAATTATACCAAAAATGCAAAATCTGGACAATGTGCAATGCAAGTGCTTCATATTACAAAATGAAGCTTCAGTTACACAATTTCACCATTTATAATAGTGTCACACATGACTCAGACAATTATATATGGGACGAAGCAGATTGGAATTTAGCTTCTTCTGTTTATGCAACGTGTATTATTAAGTATTTGAGGATTTTCCATGTCAAATCGCCAGATATCCATCATTTAACGATTTATTCAAGCGGTTGTTTTTACCAAAATCGGAATGTCATGTTGGCTAATGCATTACTTGCCTATTCTAAGGAAACATATATTACGATTGAGCAAAAATATTTGATAAGCGGGCATACGCAAATGGAAGAAAAATCAATAAAAAACAATCTAAAATCCATCTAATTTTTTTGAACTTATAAAGGAAAAGTTCCAGCACCTCTACGAGCACATCATTTGCACTATGACTATTTTTTGAATTTTTGAAAGTATATCTCAGACGTCCAGGTAAATAATCATCATACAATACTTTTTATGAATATAATTGTAAAGGGTGTTTTTTATTGGGGTATAGAACTTTAAGTTGGCATCACTTTTTTAACTGGCGGCCATTTTGTCAGCTGTCAAGTGATTAATATTTAGTTTGGTTTGCCATTTCATCATGAACAGGTTGACAAAAGAACAACGCTTGCAAATCGTGCAAATTTATTTCGAAAGTAATGGTTCAGTTCGCGAAGTTCACCGCAAGCTCCGTCCATTTTATGGTCGACATAATCGTCCATCAGAGCAATTAATTCGGTTAACCATGGATCGTTTTCGCACTACGTTTACTATATGTGATAATACGCATCCGCAGAGACGTCGAACAGTGCGCACCGAAGAAACAATTGCCGCTGTAGAGCAAAGTGTTGAAGAGGACCCGAATGAATCGATTCGCCACCGTGCACAGCAATTGGAGCTTTGTCCATCAACTTTATGGAAGATTTTGCGCAAAGATCTTGGCTTGCGACCTTACAAGATCCAGCTTGTGCAAGAATTAAAGCCGCGAGACCATGCAATGCGTCGTGATTTTGGTGTATGGGCCGAAAATGAGATTCATCTCGATGCTGATTTTCATCACAAAATTTTGTTCAGTGATGAGGCTCATTTTTGGTTGAATGGCTACGTCAACAAGCAAAATTGCCGCATTTGGAGTGAAGAGAATCCACATGAGACCCTTGAGACGCCATTACATCCACAAAAACTGACTGTTTGGTGTGCTCTATGGGCTGGTGGAGTCATTGGGCCATACTTCTTCCGAAATAATGCTGGAGAGTCAGTTACCGTTAATGGAGAACGGTATAGAGCCATGATAACCGACTATTTTGTTCCCGAATTGGATGGCATGAATGTGGATGAGTTGTGGTTCCAACAAGACGGCGCTACATGCCACACAGCGAATTATTGAAGGAAACATTCGATGAGCGCAAAATTTCGTGGAATGGACCTGTCAATTGGCCACCAAGATCGTGTGATTTGACACCATTGGATTATTTTCTTTGGGGATATGTGAAGTCGCTCGTCTACGCCAAGAAACCAGAAACGTTAGGGGACTTGGAAGCCAACATTCGTGGCGTTATTGCCAACATACCCCCATATGCTCGAAAAAGTGGTTGAAAATTGGACCTGTAAAATTGGCTATATTCGAGCCAGCCGCGGCGGCCACATGCCCGAAATCATATTTAAACATTAATGGCATAAAATTATCCTTCCAATAAAGCCAAATTGATGGACATTAAAACGATTTTCTTGTGTTTTATTTCAATTCGAAGTTCTATACCTCAATAAAAAACACCCTTTATTAATATTTATTTTAGGCAGACAAGTTGGCGATGAGACAGTTAATAAGCTGCGAGCTCTTGGATATGTTCCACCAGGATCATTTTTTTTTTTTCAAAACCTACATAGCTAGCGAATATAAGTTGCTATCACAGAGATCAAAGTCTTCTCCTTAAAATACCTCTCCAGAATGTTTTCATAGAGAAAAATACCAATTTCGAAGAAAAAATGGGACCACCTACAAGATCTAAAAACATGTAAGGAAAGGCTAAAGTCGGACGGAGTCGACTATATGATACACTCCACTTACTATCCTATTACAATTACAAGTAATAAAAATCGTGCGGTTACCTTCCTGGATAGTTGCCACAGCGCCCAAAACAATAATTTTTCCACAACAACAACTAACATGTTACTTTTTGGGGTATTTGACATTTTGGTTTTTGGTGATATGACATTGGGTGCTTCATGTGTGCTTAACATAGTGGAATAATATTGATTTTATTATTCGAACTGGTTTTTGATTTGTTTTATTTCAAATGGTACTAAAAATTTGTTTACATTGCATACTTTCAGACAGTCACAAAAACTTTTCTATTTAGTAAACTTGAAAAACTCACGCGTCACTATGTGCGAGGAAACACCAATTTAGAGCAAAAAAAAAGTTTTACATATTTCCAAAATTTAGTTTGAAACCCCCATAACTGAGCGATAATTCTTATAAAAATATATATCTTTATATATCTATATATCATATTATAAAATCACACAAAAATCAAATCTGTATAAGAGGTGGTTGAATTTTAAGGGCCGACGTTGATTTTGAATAAAATACAAATTATTTAGGAAATTGTTGTCATTTCTTTTTATTATGATAATATTGGTATGATTCAATTATGTATAGAACAAAATATCGACCAAATGGCCGCCGTTGGTCCAAATTTTCGATGACGCTAAGGCATAATTGCCATTAATAATTCTATGTCATTAATGTGCCGAATTATCTCATCCATTAGCTCTTGAATTGTTTCTGGCTTATCAACGTACACCTTTTCTTTCAAATAACCCCAAAGAAAGAAGTCCAACGGTGTCAAATCACATGATCTTGGCGGCCAATTGACATCGCCACCACGTGAGATTACACGGCCATTGCATTTGTCGTTAGCTGTGTCGCAAGTGGCACCGTCCTGTTGAAACCACATATCGTCCACATCCATATATTCAAATTCGGGCCATAAAAAGTTATGATAACGAACTCACGATAGCGAAGACCATTGACAGTAACTGCCTGACCGGCCTCATTTTGGAAAAATACGGACCGATGATGCCGCCAGCCCATAAACCGCACCAAACAGTCACTTTTTGTGGGTGCATTGGTTTTTCGACAATCATTTCCACGTTTTTGAGTAACAGAGGCCCAATTGCTGCGAACGGCGACGAATCGATAATTGATGGTCATCATTAACACTGGCCGATACAGCTGCGATATTTGCTTCAGTTCGCACTCTACGTAAGCGTGTTGGTGGTTTAATGTCCAACAATGTAAATTTGGTGCGAAATTTAGTCACAATAGCCGCTTCAGTGGGTCAATTAAACTGACCATAAAATGGAAGCGCGCGATGACCTTTCTTAACAGAGCACGCATTTTGATAATAAAATTCAATAATTTGCAAGCGTTGTTCGTTTGTAAGACGATTCATGGTTAAATTATAGACCAAACTGAAGATGTTTGACAGTGAAACAAAACACGAAACGTGCGTCAGCTGTTTAAACCAGTGTTGCCAAAAATATAATAGCTAAAAAATCACCCTTTATAAATGACATTGTCCTCGAAAGATACTATAGTATGCTAGGATGTAAGTTACCACTGTTAGATTTAAGATATTTTATATTGTGTAAGGCTGAAATTAATTTAATAAAACCCAAATCGTTTGCAAAAAAATGCTGCTTATTGACGAATCCACTGAGGTGAAAATGTGTGATTAAATTGGCCGAAAAAATCACGAAGTGCACGATATGCATTTTGATTTGAATGCCCATTTTCATAATAAGCCTGAATATCTTTAACACGTTGCTCGATGGTGTATCTTTCGATGGTTCAAATTGAGTTAGTCTGAAATTTAGAAATGTAAAATGAAATGCAGAAAAAACTTGACGTTTAGGTGCGGTTCACATTCAACATAGGTCTTACAATTTAACCACCCTTTATATATATAAATGAATCTGTGTTTGTTTGTTATTTATACCAGCCTAAACTACTGGACCGATCTTCTTGAAATTTTCACAGTATGTTCATGCTGAACCGGTGGTAAAAATAGGCTATATAAATTTTTCATATTTTCAGTGGGCGTGACACCTCTCATACAAATTGGGGATTAGGATTAGCTTTTATAAATTAGCATATTCGGAGTATTGTTGCAGCTAGAGTCTTGAGTATTTCTGAAAGTTCACTATTTTTTAGTCTGCACAGTTGTGCCAAAAATGGGCGGTATTGGACAAGTGGGCGTGGCACCTCCGATACGAAATTAAAACCTATTATTGAATATTTTTGTGTGAGTACATCTAGCATCAATGTGTGTAGTTGTGCCAAAATGGGCAGTATTCGAAAAGTGGGCATGGTACCTGCCATACGAAGAAAAAACCTATTATTGAATATTGTCAGTTCTATAACACCTGGAGTGCTGAAATTTTGTGTGAATGCATCCAGCATCAATATGCGTAGTTGTGCCAAAAATGGGCGGTATTGGAAAAGTTGGCCTGGCACCTCCCATACGAAGTAAAAAGTTAAGTTCTCGAACAAGTTTGAGTTTTGACATTTCTTCTTTTATTCGCCGTAAACTAACGTTCTGTTCCTTAATGCTCTCCATGGAATATATCCATTTCTTTACTACCTCGGGGAAGTGCCTCGATTATAATTGGTACATATATAACCCATCATGAGAAAAATCAATATGAAAGCTGATTTTAATTTTACTGTTTGTTTTTTGCCTGGCGAAGCGGGCGGGGTTCAGCTAGTATGAACTATTTTTTTATAGTTTAATATTTTTATATTTATAAAAGTCATGCATATTTTCAGAATTATTGTTGGTCATGTGCCAAATATCAAAAAAGTCCTGCACCCCACTGAACTCGCAACGAAATCATTATCGCACAAAACAAAACTTGGATAAACAAAATGAAAAATGGTCCAATGAAAATCAAATGAAAAATTATCGGAAAATTTTGGTTATTTTTCATATGAAAGTTTTCATGCGTAGGCGGTATTCGGCCGGGCTTAATGATTTTCTTCTCTGGTGTATGTCTTTTATTTTAATTTTAAAAAATATGTTAAAAAGTATATTTATTTGGAAAATACAGTTTCTAACTTTCAATTCATGTGATTCAATTCATTCATTTTTATGCAATTGAAATAAAACACATTGGGCCATTCATAAAAAAAATTAAATATATTATTATTTCAATTTTTTTATTGTCAAAAAAAAAAGAATATTTTTTGGAATTAAATTATTTTTTATAAGTCAAAAAGAAAATACATTTCAAACGCATCTGCGCGTGTCAAAATCTTAATTATGTCAGAAGTTGTGGAATTTACAAAAACAAAATTTTGCGCATACAGGCCTGTCACTTAATTGAATTCCGATCAAAAAATTAATTAATTAATTCAGTAATTCGTTTCTTCAGAAAACAATGAGCGAAACTTTTTTAGGAATGAAACGACTTTTGGTTTTCTAAATGGAATTGACATTTTTAGTTAATTAAACACAAAAAATGGTCAAAAGAACTTTTTGGATTAAA
Source organism: Polietes domitor (assembly GCA_947397865.1). Classification (NCBI taxonomy): domain Eukaryota; kingdom Metazoa; phylum Arthropoda; class Insecta; order Diptera; family Muscidae; genus Polietes; species Polietes domitor. The sequence continues at coordinate 241,781,234 of OX377618.1, read as the reverse complement.
TAATATTCTTTTCAAAGTGTTTTGCTAAATTTTGACATAATAAACGTTTATTTTAATTAAAAAATCTTAATTTTAAGCATTACTAAGAAAACAGTATATTCTTCATAACTTGTCAAACATAGTATTGCCATCTATTTTTTTGTGCGAAGCACTATGTTCTTCGAAGGGGATCTCTCAAAGTTCGCCGACGTAACTTTTCACCTATTACAGATAATCCGGCCATATTTTTTGCTTTTTTAAGGTTTAACTTCTTTAAATATAATATTTATGGAATTTTTAAATGTATTTTTTTAAAAGCATATGCTTTTTGTTTTGATAAGCATAAAATTGTTCATTGTTAATGTTCAGGTTTTTAGGAATTGAAAAAATCGATCCGAATCTGAAGAAGGTAAGACGAAATCGAATTCTGTGACAGGCCTGATAATCTGGAATAATGCTTAGCAAGCAAAATTTCGTCGATATGGATAGCATGCTGTTCAAATAAAGTCCAATTATAACACTGTCCAACAAATTAAGAGTTTTTGATTGGAACAGAATAGCGACCCTATAATTCTGAAAGGACATGTTCTAGAATAAACTTATAGCCCAGTTGGTTTGAGTTTATTTTTACAGTGCGTCAATGTTTTAATTTTTTTGTCGAAGAGAGCGAAAAAAAATGTTGTAAGTTAGTGTCTGAGATAATTCTTATTGTCAGAACTATATTGCGAAATTTTTATGAGGTTCATTTTTGTGGAAGATTTTGACCCTCTAGCTACTTTCCTTATGGATCAATTTGACCATTTTTTCGAGAAAATCAAAAAGTCCTTTCAAAAAGGACATCGGTTGGTACCATATTTATCGCTCTATTCCCATTTAACCCTTAAAAGTAAGAATTTGGAAAAAAATACTTTTATATTAAGTATCTACTCAATTAGAGGAGAGAGATTACAAACGGAATGTTATGGTGGAGGTTATAAAAATCAAGAACAGTGCAATTATCTAATACTACTCAATTGCACAAGCTAAATGTATTACGATTTTTACAATATTATATAGTTAAGATTCCTTTTTAAACGATTAATGCAAATGTATGTTAAGTTTCTGATAAGATTTAAATACAACGCATTTTAAATTTGAAAACATTTTTGAAATAAGGTTATCACTATTTTGCCACAAATTGCACTGCAATATTATAATATATGAATGTATGATGTATTTATATATAGATTTTAATACAGCAATATTTCTTCTTCCATGTTATCTACGTTCCTTCTCATATTTGATTTCACAATGGAAAACGAGAGCTTGTTCAAATCTCGGTCAGCATATAAATTGCCCTCATTTCGGTCGATCGGATATAGTTGAAATTTAACCATCGACGAATAGAAATGAAATTCTTCGTGTTCGCTTTGTTCATGACACTCTTTGGCGTTGGGCTTGCTGGCATGTCACAGGGACAATCAAAGGATCCTGGTAATTTTCCCTTACAAGATAAGTAAAGAACAAGTATTTTAATGCAAAGTGTTACAGCTCATCCTGGCAAGTGCGTCGTATTTGACGTTGTGCTATCACCCGGTAAAAAAGTACAACCTAAAGGAACATGTCTTGAAGTCGAATGCGGCGAGAACGGTTTTTATACAATCTATAAGTGAGTATTAAATATGGTTTAATTGTCAATTTTTCAGTGTGAAAAAGTATATACGAGAACAAATCTTAGATTAGTTTATCCCAAGAAATTTATATACATAAATAATTGTCAACATAGTTTGTATGATGTGGCTTTTAGAGCGGCAGAAAGACATGGCCATCATCAGCGAGGCTTCCGTTTTTACTCAATGTATCCTCTTTCTCTATGGCGAGTTCAAATCAAATATGTGTAGCCCACTACACTGAAATAATTATCAAAATTATCATTAAAAAGTCGCCCAGAAATACTTAATAAAATGTATGAAACATTTTTGATAAAGCACAAATCTGTGAAACATGTCATAGAATTTATAAAACATTTCTTAGAAACTATGAAATGCAGTTCTTCATTCGGAGAACTTTTGTCATAAAAAATCATTATTATTCATAATTTGATGTATGAAAAGTTTCATAGATTTTATGAAGAAACTTCATTAATTTTATGAAAGAGTTTCATAAATAGTAATGAAGATTCCAATATAAAAAAAAAAACAAAAAAGGTCTGACTCGTTGAATAACCAATCAACACACACCACCATTGCGAGAGTCTTTGATCTAAATTAGGGTTCATACTTATGTCAGAGTTAACAGAGACCAAATGAGAATTGCTATCATTCAACGAATAAAGTCGACACACTGAAAATGTAGTTGTGAGTTATGAAACATTTCATAAAAACTATGAAATACTTCAAACACAAACATTTTATTGGTTATGACATGTTTCATAATCTTTAAGAATTGTTTCTCTAATACTATGAAATCTTTCTTTGATCTTACGAAACTAAGTTTCACTTATTTAACAATTTTGTTTCATGAAATATTTATGAAAAAATTATATCAAACATTTCATTTTATTTATGATTTTTTCATACATATTAAGGAAAAAATCACTAAATTTATGAAATCGCTTCACAAATATTATGAAGGAAAATTCTTTCAGTGTAGGTTAAAAAACATATATGCTACGTCCGATACCACCTATTTGCAGGACAATAGTTTGAATTTGTACGAATGTAAGATCAATACCTTGTTTCAAGATAGTTCTGCAGCAAGTCTTGTCCCACATTAAAAAAGTAAGGAAATGCTTAAGTCGGGCAGAACAAGATAATTCAAAAGACTACCACAAGTCATGATATATATACATAAGTGTAAAAGCAGAATACAGGGCATCTTCGCCACTCTACAATTTTTTATAAGATTTGATAGTTTTCAAATGAAAAATGTCTATTGTTAAATGACAAAATATGTGAAATTGGTGGGTTTTTAAGGAAATTTCTACTAATTCAGTTTTAATATTTTCACAATAAATATTGATTCGAACATTCTTTTTATTGCAGCTGTCCCGCTCAAGGTGCTTCACCTCCGGACACCTTGGGAGATTATATTGATAGAGATGCCCCCTATCCAGAATGCTGTTGGAAACACATTATCCGCGGTTAATTAGTCACAGGCGGAATAGATCATTGATGGCATATCGATTATAACGAATAAATGTAGAATATGAAAACTCTAAAATTTACTAAATTTCTTTACACGTTCTATTATTAATGTTCAGTGTTATTCCAAATTTCGATCGAGCAAAATTCAATATCTTTTGATATCGTAAACATTTTTGAGTTTTGTAAAAAAAATAAATTGGGCATAAAGAGGTTAGAGACATGTTGTCTTTGTTTAATTTTAGTTCATTTTTATACCCTCCAAATTTTCCTTAAATACGTCTTATAGTCGTAGATGGGGTGAGATTGCATCTGGGCGAAATCGGCGTAAAGGGAAAAATCACTATAAAGTGATTCTTATTCGTAGGGGGTGAAATGGGGCACGAAATTCGGTGTGTATCTAAGTGTGTGTTCATCTAAGTGAGTAGATACATAATATAAAAGTATTTTTTTATTTAGTACTTTTAAGAGGCTAAATGAGAATAGAGAGATAAAAATGGTACCAACCAAACGGCTGCACCTACAATAATGAAATTCGGTATATACATTCTTCTGATTGCGTAGACACGTAAAATAAAGGGATTTTTTCGAAATTCGTATTTTTGGCGGTTAAAATGGAAAAAGGGGTTAACAATTGTACCAACCAATTAACCACAGCTAGAGCCATGAAATTCGGAGTTTACATTCCTCTGACTGCGTAGACACGAAAAATAAGAAGGTTTTTACAAATTCGTACTTTCAATGGATATACTGGGAACAGAGGGATAAAATGGTACCAACTAAACGGCAACAGCTAGAATGATGAAATTCGGTGGGATGTACCCGTAGACACGTAAATTAAAGAGAAAAATAAAGAGACGTACTTTAAGGGGGTAAAATGGAAAAAGGGGATAAAAATGGTACCAAGCAGGTAGAATCATGAAAAATAAAAAGATTTTTTCAAATTCGTACTTTCTTACTTTTAGGCCAATAAATGGTTGAGTCATGAAGTTAGGTTATCTCACTGTGTATGTGAGATATAATTAGGGTTTGGGGTTTCCCGGACTTTTTTCATTTCATTCCCGGGAATCCCGGGAAAAAGTAATTTATTTATAGGTATGTTCAATATTGTTTAAAATATCAACATTTAATAACTGGTGTGTTTTTTCAATACTGTCATATGACAAATTAAAAACGAATGTTATTGTCAAAATATTTTACAAATTATTTTTCATTTTACAAATATTTTACTCAGCACCTTTTCAAGATTATATTCGGAACCTACAAATTTATATTGAGAAATGTAAGTTCATATTAGGGACATTTAAATTCATAATGGGTAATGCAAATTTATAATAGGAACATGTTAATTCGTAATGAGATATATGAATCATAATTCATTGAGAACAATTAATTCATAATAGGGACATACCAATTCATAATGAAATATACAAGTTTGTAATCAGAAAATCCAAGTTCATAATACGTTTTCATATTCAGAAAATATGAATTCATAATGATAAAATATAAAATCATATTGAGAAAATGTAAATATATAATGAGAACATTGATAAAATATGCGTTTCTACGAAAATATCCATAGAAAAACGTACATACATAGCTTCGATTATAAATTTTAGATTTCCTGATTATGAATTTATATTTTATGAATATATATTCCTGAACAAGAATTTATTTATATATCTCAGAATTTATTTATATTCATTTTGTATTTATATATCTCATTATCAATTTGTATGTTCTTATTATGAATTTATATTTCTCAATATGAATTCACATTTCACATTACGAATTTACAGTGCTGATTATGAATTATCATGCTCCTATTATGAATTTACATTTCCTGTTACAAATTTACATCTCATCGTGAACTTACATATTCCGATTATAAATTACATTTTCTCATTATAAACTTGAAAACTTGTAGATTAATCGTCTGACACCTACACTAGATTCAAAATTGAAAACGATTAAGGAAACAAATAACTCATATGACGGAGAATGTTATGACACATAGGGTCATTTAAATACATCGTAGCATATATTTATATCCCTATTAGATTTCTCTTGAAAGTTTCCAGGCGAACAATTTTTATTGTATTCCTATTTTTAGACTATTTCTTTCTGGCTACATATGTAAAGTAAATTGTTCTTGAAGAAGATATTCACCTCGATTCTTCTAGGAAAACAAGAAAATTTACATTATGTAAGCCATAGTATTGTCGGCATGATATTTTTATTTCACAATAAAGATCCTGCAAATAGCCTCACAAAAAGTTTTTATTCCCCTAGCTGGGTTTCGTATATAGTCATTTAAAATTTTTTGTTTGTAGTAATATAATATAAACAAATGCTTAATATTGTCAGTAATGTAAATACATATATGAATTTGAAATACATCTAAAAATACCAATTTATATAGTAACATTAAATTATTGATCAACATAATAAATAAATAATTTTTTTAATATTTCCCGTATTCCCGGGAAATTGAAAATTTTTTCCCGGGAATTCCCGGACCCCAAACCGTAGATATAATTGATTTTCAAAATATGTACTTTTGGAATTAAAATATGATGGACATATAACCATCTACAGCACTCACTATCTACCAATAGTTACGGTATTTAAGTTTTTTTGAAGATTGATGTGATGTGTGATTGATTTACTTTTTGAATTGACTTGAAGTAGTACTCCAATATATATATATAGTACTAGCTGAACCCCCGCCCGCTTCGCCAGGCAAAAAAACAAACGGTAAAATTAAAATCTGCTTTCATATTAATGTTTCTCCGGATCGGTAATATATGTACCAATTATAATCAAGGTACTTCCCTGAAATACGAAACGTTCCATGGAAAACGTTAGTTTACGGCGAATAATGGAAAAATGACAAATATCAAATTGATTTTTTTCCATTACCTAAACAAAAAAAACTTCATTCGCAAGAAGAACCATATAGAAAATCAATCAAATTGTTCACTAAGCAAACAACACAAAAACTAAAAAAATAATATATTTTCCGCTTTCTTGACTTAAGTCGGCAAATGAATCATTCTCTTTTTATTACCTTTCTTTACTATTGTGCTAAGAAAATCCACAGAAAACGTGTAATTTTACAATTGTATATTGTCTAAGCAGGTTACAACTAAATTAACTCAAACAACAATATAGGAATCTCGGTGTCGAAATACTCTAAAACCAGTTTTAATTTCATACGGGAAGGGTCACGCCCACTTTCCGCACATCATTGAACAACTATTTACATTGGATCAACTCACACACAATTTCAGCACTCTAGGTCTATGACACACAGTGTCACGGTTTCATACATCGTAGAAATTTGAAATTTGGTACATGCTTATAAAGCAACTAAATATGATTATGGATGAAATTTCGAAGAAATTGGAGATAGTTAATACACAATATCTGAGTCATTCCATGACAAACCTGCCAAAAAAAATTTCTCATCGCTGCGATTTTCCCGAAATTTTCAGAAAATATTATTCTTTACAAAAGATTTTACACATGTCTTAGCAAAAAATCTTAAAATTTTCTTTGCAGAGTTATAGACATTGCAATTTCCACAAAAAATTAAAAATCCTGTTGATGAGTATATATTAAATTCCTTGTATTTCGCAATCCGTTTAACCGATTTTAAAGTTTTATACCTTGTTTGAAAGGTCTTCAAGAGTACTTTAACCTTACTTTAATTAATATATTTCAATTCCGGTTGAGTTTTACAAACAATTAATTATTTTCAATTGTGGTATTGATGTTTTAAAATAATTACATCAGTACATTGCATCATCCCAAAACACTCTAAGATCAGTTTAGATGTGTATTCCATGTCCATATCCATATATATATATATATATATATATATATATATATATATATATATATATATATATATATATATATATATATATATATATATATATATATATATATATATATATATATATATATATATATATATATATATATATATATATATATATATATATATATATATATATATATATATATATATATTAAACCGGTCCTTATTTATATGGACAAATTTATTTTCTCGAATATGTTACGGCAAGCGCTAAAAATATTCGTTTTAGTCCCAAAAAGCATAAAAAAAATTTGACAACGATTGGATAATTTTTAGCCGTGCCCCAAGCACCTTTTTGTTTTCAGAAAGAGAAATAAGGCAAAAAAATATATATTTTTTATTTTATTTACATTTATTTGAAAATTAAGAATAAACTTAAACATTTTTATTAATTACATACTCATAGTAACATTAATATTATTTTAATTTAATAGTGAAGTCTTTTTAAAAGTGGGATAATTCATGTTATATTCTTTAACCACCTGAAAAAGGAATTGTTTCTCCTCTTCGTTGTGGGTTAATTTATTATTATAATCTGTAATGAATTTGGCGCCTCTTTCAGCTGCATCATTCACTACAGATAGGTTTTTACAAATTTGTGATCCGTGAGCGTAGTCAAATCTTTCATTCCAATCCGATGGATCGACTTGCAAAAATTCTTTTGAAATTTCTAAACGATCAAAGAATGCGTGTGTATTGGAATTTACAAAATCGCTTAAATCTTTTTGCGCAAATGTGTCGATATTTGTTGGATTAGTTATTATTCGCTTGCATTTTTCTGTATTTGCTTCAACATTAATTGCCTGAACCATTTTTTTTAATTGCAACACTTACATTAGGATCGAAGAATGAAAGACCGACTGCTTCTTCCGACAAATACCACAAATGATTGCTGATTTTTTGTAGCAAAGCAAGAGCTATATCCCTTTCAGGATAAGCCATAATATTTTTAATTAAATTTAAGTCTTGATTTGGTGCTTCAATTGCTTTAGTGCATCCAAACCAGGCTTTTACATAAATACGAACTACGAACAGACAGACACTACGTATACCGTTTAACTCTTGGTTGGTCATATTGAATTCATTACGAAACAAATACATTTTAAGTGCATAAATACATTTTGACATCCATCGAGCATGAGAAGTTGCACCAGGTATACGAAAGGTGTTAAAATTCGGCACCGTACCACCAAGAAAAGTGACAACTAATTGCAATAATTCTTTGTAGTCGCGTCTGCTATGAGCTTGTTTTAAGTTATCTAGACAGTAATTTAAAATTGTTCCACGTTCTTCAGCAGTCAATACTGTAATAATGTGTTCATCTTCTAAACAACTCTTGTAATTTAATTTGTCGATATTAATCCAGTATTTGCTAAAGCGATTAAAAATTAGCACTTCTGGACCGGCTGTAGTAGCCACTCTAATTTCAAACACTTTACGGATCAACAACTCGTAAATATGGTGTCTGCAGGGAAAATATAATAAATCGCGACCTAGTTTTCCTTCAAGCAGAGCAGCAGCACCGCTTTGAACTCCTGTATTATGAGCAGTTGTGTCGAAGCAGATTATTTGAACTAGATCAAGCATTTCATATTCATTTATTGAATTAAACACGACATCTGATATTTCTTTTCCCCTCGAAGATTTTAACTTTGGAATGCCAAGTAGTTTATCGATACCTTGAGATGAGACTATGATTGGCAAGCGGTCAACTTTTTCCCTGCCACTAATTTCTGGTAACATTGTACCATCCCAGTGCAAAACAAAACTACGTGGAATCTGGAAATAAAAACTCAAGTTTCTTAATTTATACTCACAACATAAAAAAAGAAGCATAGGGAAAACCCACATTACAGTACTTACATCAAAGTTTGCTGCAATGTTTTGTGCTGTTGTTGCACGATGCTTCTGACGCATTCGATGAATTGATGATCTATTTAGTATAAGATCTTCGATATCATAGCCCAACGCGTCAGCAGTTGCGCTTAGGATATGAACTGCAGCACCATCAGTGATTTTCCACTTATCCAAAGTTGAAAGCAGTCTTAGTGTAAAAAAAATTGTTTTACCTCTGAAGATACCTGATATACCTGGATTTGGATTTGATACAGATGTTGATGTTGATGCTACAACTTCAATATCGTTTTCGTCGTCAATGTCAATCATACCTGTTTTACAACAATAATTCTGATTTTCTTAAAAGATAGAATATTTAATTGTATACCTCTTTGAATCTGTTGTTCATATAACTCTTTTCGTTCATCTTCTTTTATTCGACGCTGGTTTTCTTGTTCTTTCTGGACTGCCTTTCGCTTTTCTTTCTGCATTACAATTTTATCCGTTCCTAGCATACAACCTGGTCTTCCTTTTTCTCGTTGCTTTTTTAAGAACTCTTTGTCTTCTTGTATTTTAATTAATTCAAACGCGTTTGCATGTGCGATATCGAATAAATCATCTAATTTATCTTAAAATTCAGTTTCTTTCCTGTTTTGACATTCTGTTTTTCGACCATGATGCTTTGTAATATCTCTCCACTTGTTGTATAATTTTTCCAGCTTCTCAATGCAGTGTTTTTCATGGTGTGTTGGAATTCGTGCTTTTTGCCAAAACGTGCTGACCTCAGCAACAACTAATCTAGAACTTTCTCTTAAATTTAAGCCAACTATTCTTAAATTATAAAATAAAACTTGTAGCACTTGTTTTCTTCCTGGTAATTTAGCTCCAGTAATTTGGTGGTCCATTACGCCAATTAACATAATGTCATCATCCGATCGAAGTCTTTTGGTTGTCTTCGCTTTAGATTTTTAATTTTAAAATGTATTTGTTCTTTTTGGATTTTCTATGAATTTAAAAAATAAAAAATATTAATATTTTAGGCAAAAAATATTTATTTTCTTCATACATTTATTTTTACCGGCTAAACTGTTGATTATATAGAAAAACGCTATATATACACATTTTAAAGGAATTGTAATTCTTAATTATTTTTCAATTTATTTAAACAAAATCGGACTAGTGGTTCTCGAGTTATGCCAAAAAAAGAGCACCAAAGGTGATAATTTCCCCTATATGATAGTAACTAACTTTAATGACAAACAATTGTTGGCGGGGGCACGCCTAAAAATTTTCCAATCAAGCTCAATTTTTTGTGTATTTTTAGGTTCAAATAGAGAAGTTTTAGCGCTTGCCGTCATACGAATTCGAAAAAAAAGAAAAAAGGACCGGTCTAATATATATATATATATATATATATATATATATATATATATATATAATGAACCAAATATAACAGAAATAATAGAAACAACACATATAGCTTCCCATCTGGATAATTTTTAGGAAAATTTGGTTTGAGAATTTAGAATTTATAAAAAAGAGAGTTTACAGAAAAAAATGAAAAGATATTTTTTTTAATATTTGCGGTAAGAGTTATTTTATTCCACTTTCAATTCCATTTCATCAATTTGGTTTTTGAAATGACAATTTTCTTGCGATATTTAGACTTAAATTTTCATAAACAATTCTACTGATGTATGTACATTCAGATTTGCTTCGGATTGGATAACCATTAATTTAATTAAATCGTTCTTGTAATTAATTCATAAGTTTTTTTCATGAATGATACTGGCATTTTCCCTTTCCATTTTCCATTTCATTTACATTTATTGAGTTTCTTATTAAATCTGAATGGTGAATTAATATCATATTTGTTGTGTAGCCACTTGGAATAGTAACATTTTCTATTAATTTTTAGGGTAAGTTTCCAGTAATGTCGGTGAATTGTCGATATTGGCAAACAAATCTTGGAGTAATGCTGAGAATACGACTACACAGCATTACTCCAACCATATTCAGTCTTCACCATGTGTACCATGTATAACCTTACAGGAATACTCCTTTTACACGTCATTTTTACTGGTTGCATCACATTGTTGTAAGCCTGGCGTAGCTTCAATCATATATACCGTGGTTTTTATACACATTTTTGTTATGGGCTTGTGCACTAAAAAAATTATGCATACTTCATTGGCAGGTATTAGCAGCTGAAGCTGACATTTTTTGATTCGAAATGCGTGCAACCTTATTCAAAATAAAAATTGGCGATATAAAACAATATATATTTTTTTTACAAGCTGCGAAAGTCGGAAATTATATTAAAATATTACTTTCAAAGATGATTTAGATGTTTACAAAGTACTTGCTATAATTGTACAAGTACTTTTTCTTCATTACAATGAGTCATACGAACTATGTTAAGAAGGTTTTTATTATATGTTTAATACTTCATTATAACTGTGTCATTTTAATATTGACTATTTTGTTATAGAATTATTGATTTAAAAATATGTAACTAAAAGTCGAATTTTGACCTATCATAGTTGGCTCAAAAATAACTTGGTTTCAAAACTCTTTTGAAGCTTTCTTGTCTAGACTGTTTTCTACTAAATTGCACTAAATGATTTGTAAAATTCTTAAAAAAATTTCTCGATTTTGGCCGTGACAATGACCATATTCGATAATATGTTTTAACTTCGTATGTGAGGTACCACGCCCACTTTTCCAATGCCGTCCATTTTTGGCACAACTACGCAGGTTTATGCTAGATGCACTCACACAAAAGATAAGTATTGTAGCTGTCATAGAACTGAATATATTCGATAATAGGTTTTAACTTCGTATGGGCGGTACCACGCCTTTTTTCCAATATCGCCCTATTTTGGGCACAGTTACGCACATTGATGCTAGATGCACTTACACAAAATTTCAGTATTGTATCTGCCATAGAACGGAATATATTCGAAAATGGGTTTTAAATTCGTATGGGAGGTGCCACGCCCACTTTTCCATTACCGCCCATTTTTGACACAACTACGCACATTGATGCTAGATGCACTTAAACAAAGCTTTACCTTGAAATAATAACAATTTTATATTTATTTATAAAATTATTTTTACACAATTTTTATTTGTTTTGTTTTCGCTATATTACTGCAATTCAACAAAAATCGACAGCCTCTGTGGAATTCAATCCATGGTGGAGGGTATATGAACTTAACTTAACTTAACACCTTTTTTACCTGTTTATTTTTAAATCAGTACACTCTCTGAAAGTAGTGATTCCCTTAAGTGTACCTCCGTTGTCGATTTTTTTTATAAAAGTTCGATATTGTAGTAGGATATTCTAAGAAATGTAGTGCTTCGCTGGAAAAGTATGTTTCAATTGACTCGAACATAAACGATTGCATATCTCAGAACGGATAAAGTGTGACTTAGACACCACTATCATTCCAACTGGCACATATATACTTTGTAGGATCTCAGGTTGATATTTCAAACGGAATGACAAACTTAGTATAAGATATAGCCGAATTATTTAGTGGGTGCGGAAACCGCAATTTTTTGAGCCGGTCTAGTGTACATACTTTAAAGCACATAGATTGCCTAACAACAACATTTCGTCGACAACCTTATCAGCGCTCCAATTCATATTAGTTTTCATAATAGAAAGCGGAAGCACTTTCATAACTCGCTTAACATATTCGAGTACATTACCCATAATTTTTGTCGATCGAGCATAGTTGAAATTTAACCATCGACGTATAGAAATGAAATTCTTCGTGTTCGCTTTGTTCATGACACTTTTTGGCGTCGGCCTTGCTGGCATCTCGAGAGGACAATCAAAAGATCCTGGTAATTTGTCCATACAATATAAATAAAGTACAAGTATGTTAATGCAAAGTTTTACAGCTCACCCTGGCAAGTGCGTCGTATTTGGCGTTGTGTTATCACCCGGTGAAAAAGTACAACCTAAAGGAACATGCCTTGAAGTCGGATGCGAGAAGAACGGTTTTTATACAACCTTTGAGTGAGTATTGAATAGGGTTGAATTACAAATTTGCCAGTGTGAAAAAGTATATACGAAAACATATCTATGATTAGTTTATCCCAAGAAATTTATATACATAAGTAATTGTGAATATAGTTTGTATGATGTGGCTTTTAGAGCGGCACGAAGACATGTAGAGACATGGTCATCTTTAGTGAGGCTTTCGTATTATCCTCTTTCTCTACGGAGAGTATGAACATTCGAAGCAAAAAATACTATACCAATGACTGTCAATCGAGGATCAATAACTAGTCTCAAGATATTTTTGCAGAAAGTCTTGTCCCATATTCGAAATCAAGTAAGGAAAGTCTAAAGTTGAGCAAAGCTGACTTTATTCCGCATTGCAAATTTATGTTTTTTAGAGCAGAAAAACTCAAATTAAAAATCAAAACATGGAACGATGCGACCCAGTATCAGACGTGCCAAATTTGTGGTTTCTAAGAAATGTTTACAAACTTCTGCGGCACTTTCCATTTTGTCTTACGAAACTTATTTCATACGTTTCTAGAAGATCTTCTTTAGTGACTTTTTCAAAACATATGCAAGATAGATTCAAAAGACTACCACAAGCCATGATAAATATATATATATATATATATATATATATATATATATATATATATATATATATATATATATATATATATGTGTTTAAAATCAAAGCTGACTATAGGACATCCTGACCACTCTACAATTTTTTTACAAGATTTTATATTTTCAATTTCGGAACTTTACACCAATTTCGGAAAATATTTGAAATTTTTGGGGGTTTTTTGAAGACAATTTCTAGTAATTAAGTTTCATTATATTCACAATAAATTTTGATTCGAACATTCTTTTATTGCAGCTGTCCAACTCAAGGTGCTTCACCTCCGGACACCTTGGGAGACTATGTGAATAGAGATGCCCCCTATCCAGAATGCTGTTGGAGACACATTATCCGTGCTTAATTAGTCGCAGATGGAATTTGTCATTGATAATATATCGTTTATAAAGAATAAAAGTATAATATGAAAACCAGTGTTTCAAAAGCTGACTAAAATTCAGCTAAAGACCCAAAATAATATGTTTCTAAAGCTTTAAAAATAAATAAAACCGAACGGTCACAAAAAAAATAAAGCTTCTAATCCAAACAAAATTCAATAACATAAGCTTAAGATGGGTATAGAGTTTGAAATGAACAGCTAAAGAGGAAACAACCAAGAACAGCTTAAGCTTATTTGACGAAAAGAACGTAAGCTATAATATTTTCGAATACATACACATTTCTCAAAATACAATATATTAGGGAACAACCCTTATAATAAAAAATGACAACATATTATAAGACTTAAAACAATATGAATTACAAATTTTGAAATATCCATTTATGTTCCGCGTTTTCGTAATTAAAGGGCTGTACACTATTTTTATCCCTTAATAGTACAAATTTCGAAAAAGCCAATTTTACTGCACTTCTACGTGGGCAGAGGAATTTACATACTAAAATTCACGATTCTAGCTGCAATACTTAAGACGGTACTATTAAAAGTACAAAAATGCCTTTATATTGCGCTTCTATGTGGTGAGAGAAATTAAAATAAAACAAGTAAGAAGGCGTTAAGTTAGGCCGGGCCGAATCTTATATACCCTCCACCACAGTATTACCAGCAGATTAAAGAATGTCAACTTTACATAGAAGTACAGTACCTTTTTACAAAAACTGTGACATTTTGATGCACATTACTATATTTGTTTACTATTTCAAACTATAATGTATACTTAATGTATACTTAAAATCGACTACTATATATAAATAAAATGCTGTAATTGTGAAAGTGAACATGCATAAATATTAGGCGATTGTCAGTCGCCATTAGGAAGAAACATTTTCAGATACAGGCAAAGTGATAAGAAAAGTATAAATTTTAAAGATATCCCCATTCGCCCCATTCTCCGCCCAAATGTACAAATTTCGAAAAAAAAATTTTTTCGAGTCTTCATAGTCAGAATGTATACACCGAATTTCATGATTTCAACTTTAGCGGTTTGGTAGGTCCCATTTTTATCCCTCTTTTTTAATTATATCTCTTAAAAGTACGAATTTAGAAAAATCCCTCTATTTTACGTGTCTATGCAATTAGAGGGATGTACACACCGATTTTCATGATTCTAGCTGTTGTCGTATCATTGGTACCATATTGTATCCCTTTTTGTCCCATTTCGCCCGCTAAAACTTTTATTTTCTTTGTGGTGCTTCCAAGCTACAAGAGGAATGTCCGCAACAAATTTTAACTGTATGAAAATCAGAATTAATTAATTAATAAACCAAGGCTACCAATATTTGTGTACTATGTATATATATAAAGGAAATAATACTTCAATTCATAAAGTAAATATAAGGCAGCAATCATTAATACCCTAAATATTGGGGGAGTATATTTTCAGTATAAATTTTGAAAATACCTTATCTCTCACGTTCGCAGTAAAGACAACTTCATGATTCTATCATTTTTTGTCGTAAAAGCAACAAAATAAAGTACGTATTTGAAAAAAAATATTTTACGTGGCTATGCAGTCAGAGGAATGTATACACCGAATTCCATGATTGTATCTGCGGCCATTTTGTTGGTACCATTTTTATCCCCTTTTTCGCATTTTACCCCTTAAAAGTATGACTTTCGAAAATCTATGTATTTCAAGTGTATATGCAAGTAGAGGGATGTACACACCGAATTTCATCATTCTAGTTGTAGCCTTTTAGTTGGTACCATTTTTATCCCTCTGCTCCCATTGAATTCCTTGAAAGTACGAATTTGGAAAAACCTTTTTATTTTTCGTGACTATTCATTCAGAGGAATGTATACAGCGAATTTCATGGTTCTAGCTGCATCTCTTTGTTTGGTTCCATTTCTATCCCCTTTTTCTATTTTAACCCTAAAAGTACGAATTTCGAAATTTCCTTTATGTTATGTGTGTACGCAATCAGAGGAATATATAGACCGAATTTCATTATTCTAGGTGCAGCCGTTTGGTTGGTACTATTTTTA
The DNA here is from genome assembly GCA_947397865.1 of Polietes domitor. Taxonomy (NCBI): domain Eukaryota; kingdom Metazoa; phylum Arthropoda; class Insecta; order Diptera; family Muscidae; genus Polietes; species Polietes domitor. Next base: position 241,765,331 of record OX377618.1, on the reverse strand, counting down.
TCCCTCTATCCCCATTTAACCCCTTAAAAGTACAAATTTAGAAAAAATACTTGTATATTATGTATCTACTCTATTAGAGGTATATACACGCAAAATTTCGTGTTTCTATCTGTTGTCGTTTGATAGGTACCATTTTTATCCCTTTTTGTCCCTACAAATAAAAATCACTATATGGTGCCCTTTTATGCTATAAAGGGAATGCGCATTGCAAATATCAAGTAAATACAGCTAAAGTATTCATAAAACAGGCTGAAATACTCTAAATATTAGGGGTATTTTCAGTCCTTGTGAGGGAAAAATTTTTCCCTCTTGGCCGATTTCGCCCACTTTCAATCCCAACCGATCTACAACCATAAGACACATTTAGGAAAATTTTGAACTTCCTAGCTCATTTCGCTCGTTTCACGACGATAGTTAATTCCAATCTATTGGTCCATTATTTGATATATTAGGAGATAAGATTGATTTCTTTCTTTTATTATGAAAATTTAGTCATCTTTGTTCAATCAGATACTGCGATATTGATAAAAGTTCGTAGAGCATCATTATTTAAGTAATTGTTTATAATAAATATAAAATATAATTAAAATTTTAATTAATTCAATCCATTTACGTAGTATAAATATTTCAGATTATCGTTGTTACATTGATTACATGTATATTGCTGTTTGAGCTTACATATTAGTTTTTTAGCTGCAGCCAAAAATGTACAAATCAGCAAATTCCTGCCAACAATTTTTAAGCTGCAGCCAAAGATTTTTTGTTTTGCTACAGAAGAAAAACCAAATCCAAAAGTTTAATTTTGTTCAAAATCTAGATACGTTGGCTGATTCAGCTGAAGCTAATGACGGAAAATAAAAGTAACCAAATCACAGGCTTTTATTTTTGACCGAAAATAATAGCCGATGATTTGGTTACTTTTATTTTCCGTCATTAGCTTCAGCTGAATCAGCCAACGTATCTAGATTTTGAACATTGGCTTTTTTTTTCATATTGTTAAGAGCAATAGCTGAAGCTAAAGTTAAGCGTTGATCAGTCGACGCTGCTTTTTAAACCCTGATGAAAACTATAAAATTTACTGAATTCTGTTATATTCCCCTGAAAACATATGTTGTTCATATTGAATATACCAGAGTAGTAGTGTTTAGATATTTGCGTTAGAACAAACAATTTTAACTAAGAAAGCAAAAAAAAAATAACAAAAATTGTGATTGCAATTTATTAGAAACAATTCATTCCCAAGGGAATTGTATTCGCGATAGGGGCGATTGTGTTATAGACGCCTAGCAGTTGTTCATGCGGAGAATGTAAATAATAACAATCAATGTTTTCTGGAAGAAAAAACCCCGATAGTTCCCCAAATAAAAAAGTTTTTTATAGTTTATTCATATCATATATTCAGTATCGCCATGATTTAGCGAATATAATATTCACAGATTTTTAATCCTATTTGAGCCAAATTTCGTATTTAGACTAATATTGACACTACAAATTTAATATTGCATAAATATCAAATATATGCGGAAATATGATAAAAAATAAAGCAATTAAAGTATATTTTTCAAATGTTTTACAAATTATTTTTATTAGTTTAAGGAAAACAAAAAGAATTGTTACTACTTTTTTATTCACAATGTTCTTCAGTTTTGTTCGCAATATTAATACATTACTAAAGGGTGGTTAAATTGTAAGGGCCGATGTGGAATGTGAACCACACCTAAACGTCAAGTTTTTCCTGCATTTCATTTGACATTTCTCAATTTGAGACTAACTCAATTTGAACCATGGAAAGATACACAATCGAGCAACGCGTTAATGTTATTCAGGCTTATTATGGAAATGGGCGTTCAAATCAAATTGCATATCGTGCACTTCGTGATTTTTTCGGTCAATTTAATCGTCCATTTTCACCTCAGCGGATTCGTCAATAAGAAGAATTGCCGCATTTGGGCGAATGATAATCCAAGAGTGATTGTCGAAAAACCAATGCACCCACAAAGAGTGACTGTTCGGTGCGGTTTATGGGCTGGCGCCATCATCGGGCAGTAATTTTTTCCAAAATGAGGCCGGTCAGGCAGTTACTGTGAATGGTCTTCGCTATTGTGAGATGATAACGAATTTGGTTGTGGACGAAATGAGGTTTCAACAGGACGGTGCCAATTGCCACACAGCTAACGAAACAATGGCTATTTTGCGCAAGAAATTCAATGGCCGTGTTATCTCAAGTGGTGGCGATGTCCATTGGCCACCAAGATCATGTGATTTGACACCGTTGGACTTCTTTCTTATTTGAAAGAAAAGGTGTCCGTCGATAAGCCAGCAACAGTTCAAGGGTTAAAGGATGATATAATTCGGCACATTAACGGCATAGAACCTCAATTATGCCTCAACGTCATCGAAAAATTGGACCATCGGGTGGAGGTGTAGCGACGAGGTCGGAGGTACACTTGAGATCGGCGTCCATTTGGCCGATATTGTGTTCCATACATAATTGAACTATACCAATATTATCATAATAAAAAAGAAATGACAATAATTTCCTAAATAATTTGTGTTTTATTCAAAATAACAACGGTTAAGGGCCGTTTAACAACACTTTATATATAAATCTGTACCGATCTGTCCCACTTTGTCAACAAATGTTTCTAGTTCAACTATAAGGCGTTGTGCCAAATTTGAATAAAATCGGTGAAAATACGTGAAAAAAAGTCAAGTCATGAGCTAAATTTGTATGTGAGCTATTTAAAAAAATCGGAACCGATCTAACCCATTGTCACTATAGCTGTTTCTAGTTGAAATATAAGATAATTTACCAAGTTTGAAGGCTGTTTCTAGTTGAAATATAAGATAATTTACCAAATTTGAAGGAGTTAAAATATGTTTCTAATCACAATCCAATCTTCATTTCTGGGCGGTGACCGCTGCAATTTATTTTCGTGACCCATCCTAATATATAGCTCCCATACAAATTTTGCTCCTAATTTGAGTATCTCCGCTCTGGAAACCACATATTTTATCAGATTGTATTTAAATTTGGCAAAACATCTTATATTTAAACTAAAAACACCCATGTCAGATCGGTTCAGATTTATATATAGCTCCCATACAAATTTCGGTCCCAATTTGACTTTTTCCGCTCCAGAAACCACATATTTTAACAGATTTTCTTCAAAATTGGCAAAACATCTTATAACTCAATTAGAAACACCTGTGGTAAAATGTGTTAGATCGGTTCAGATTTATATATAGCTCCCATACAAATTTCGATCCCAATTTGACTTTTTCCGCTCCAGAAACCACATATTTGAACAGATTTTATTAAAATCTTGCTAATTAGCAATAACAATTAGAAATACCCATTGTGAAAATAGATCAGATCGGTTCAGATTTATGTAGAGCTCCCATTCAAATTTCGCTTCCGATTTGACTTGTTCTGCTCTAGAAACCACATATTTTAACAGATCTTCTTAAAATCTTGCAAAATATCTTATATTTCAACTAGGAACACTTATGTGAAAAAATTTCGATCCCGCATTGACTTTTTTCGCCCCAGAAGCCGTGTATTTTCGCCGAATTTATTCAAATTGAGCATAACACGTTATACTTGAACTGGAAGAAGTTACTGTGAAATTTAGTCGCTTCATTACAAGTTTGGATATAGCCCCAATACAAATATTCTTCTCGATTTGACAAATTGGACAAGGTATGATTAGGATACATACAACAATTCTTCCCGTTTTCACTTTTATACCGAACTGGAGTGTATCATATATTCCGCCCGACTTTAGCCTTTCCTTACTTGTTTTTATGTTGTACTTTTGTCCCAATTTTTTCTGAATTAATAGACCATTGGAAGCACTTTAAATAAAAATTTTATTCTTGTTAAAGAGTAAGTCATTGGTCGTATTATTGGACGTTTATATTGATTTTTTGTGGTTTTTCAATATGACAGCTAAAAACTCATATTTCTTGGATACATTTTGTAAGATATGTTATGAAAAATTAATAGAAGGAATCAATACCTTTCGAATGATGTCTAAATGATGGATATCGGGCGAAAAATGACATCACTGACTCCATGTTTGTAAAATAATTTAATACAGGAAATAGATTTTCAGTGTCAACAATTGTTAACTCTTTTTACAAAAATGAGCGATGCGACGTCATTCAAAAAGTATACATATTTTTTATAAAATATTGACACAAAATACGAAAAATTGTTCAGTTGTCACTATGAAAAAAACACAAAAAATTACTGTAAAGGTCCAATTATTCGACCAATAAGTAACTCTAAGACGAGAATCAAAATTTATATTTAAAGTGCTTCGTGGGTCTATTAAATCAGAAAATGAATTTGGACAAATATGCAACGCACAAAAATTACACGCGAAAAACATGATTTTTAGGGGTATTTTCAGGAGCGTTTAGATCACAGACGGCTTGATCTAGAAACGAAATATTTTGTAAGACATCTTTAAACAATCCAAACTTTATTTTCATGGGGTGAATGGAAATTGTTTTTCCACTTGTATGTACAACGACCCAGCCTACTATATATAAATCTGAACCGATCTAACACATTTTCACCGCAGGTGAAATATAAGATGTTTTGCCATTTTGAAGGAAATCTGTTAAAATATGAGGTAGCTAGAGATAAAAGAGTCAAATGGGGAGTAAAATTCGTATGGGCGCTACATCTAAATCTGAACCGATTTTCTTCGTTCGTCCTTATTCCGAAAACCTTCGTTGTACAAAGTTTTATTCAGTTCTGGCAACAATTGCAACCTGGAGCGACCGGGAGTGTACTCTGATTACAAGAATAGATGGACAGACAGATTCAAAAAGTGATTCAAAGTCCATCGGTATAATAAACAATGGGCCTATATCGCTTTTGGGTGTTACAAACAAATGCACAAAGACATAATACTCTCGTGGAATGTATAAAAATCTAAATTAAATTGCGCGATAAGATATTCGTATGTATGCACCAATTAATAGCCTCCCACCTCTCAACAAAATTTTTGCCACTCCCCCCTACCGCCCTCAAAACGAAAATTTAAAATCTGACATCAAATTGATCTTGCACGTGATCAATAATATATACGTACCAATTTGCAACCTTCTACATCTGAAAAACACCACAACCCTTCGCCCAAATTTTTAAAATACTACATGTTTCTGAAGTCATATTTGTGATATCAATTTTATTCCAATTGCGTTATAACAGAGTTATTCTAAGGGCAGATGACATGTTTCTCACAGCAATCGGGAAAGGCGCCGTTAGGATTGGTTAAATCGCCCAAATAACATGGAGCATCAACTTCTGGATCATCGCAACTAAAAGTAAAGTTTATTGTTATTAAAAACTCTCGTAAATTGATTGCTAAAGATTTAGTTACCTTTCAATTTGACCAGTCAGGCCCTTTTCGCATGTAAAACGTTCACAGTAGCCCTTGGGTTGACCTTGTTCGCCAACCGATACAATCACATCCCTATAAACACACTTGCCAGGATAATCTGTAATTTTATTTAAATTAAAATTTATTTTAATATAAAATAAATATAGTTTTTTGTTTTACTGGGATTTCTGAAGAAGTACTCGATTTCATCGGCATAAATGCTAACGAATAGGGCGAATAATAAAGCGAACGCAAAGAATTTCATGTCGATGCGAAACGAGAGAAATTTCAACTGTTTCGCGTTAAAGAAAAAGAACTTCTATGAAATGTTTAGATTTTAAATTGGTCCCAATTCAATGTCTTATCAGCAAATGGGCAAGGTCGCCATAACGAAAGTCATAATCTCTTCAAATTATTTCAAATACAAGTGCAGATTTCGACAAAGCAAAAACACAAAAATAATTGAAGAGCGGAGAAACTATTTAATGATTTTCGTATGAAGTGTTTGGTATATTTGTGGAAGAGGTTCTCAGAAAAGCAATGTTTGGACATCTTGTTTCAACGTAGACTCATTGTACTTTAATATCACAAATAATGTACAAAAAATAACCGAGTGGAATGGTCAAAATCTCAGGAAAACAATATTTTTAACAGAATGCTTGTGTGCATTATTACTTGCTGCGATTTTTTTAAACGCATATTCGGAAAGTGAGTTCTGCTTCTCATTCGTTTTGTGAAAATCATTTACCTACCTAAAGTATGATGTTGAAAAGTCGCTGCGAAGCCACCTGAGGAAACCTTAGACAGGGTGTCCTTTGATAGTCTGCAGCCAAGTAATAAATGTCACCATGCCATTTGTAAATAAATTTCCATTCTATTAAATATAGATGCAAAATGGTCTGGCTTGAGCCAGGACTATTGTTCAAATCAAATAGTGAATTTTTATTTTATTTTTATCAACCGGTCCAGAGTGGATAAGAATTGTCTTACACGGACTGAAAATACCTCCTAATAACACTGACCAACAAATTTAGACTTTTTGATTGGAATAGAAAAACGACCCTATAAGTCTAAAAGGGCATATTGAGTAGATCATTTTTATACCCTCCACCTCCTGGATGGGGGTATACTAAATTGGTCATTTCGTTTGTAACACCTTGAAATATCGACCTGAGACCCGATAGAGTATATGAGTCCATGTCAAGCGGTACGGTTATTGACATCGACAGCTGCGATTGTTTTGAAAGTTTGTTCTTCTCATAAAAATATTGTATACGTATTTTTGGAAAAAATTTGAAAAATTTTTTCACGTGTTATGACCAATTTAACAGTGAAAAAATACTATTTTTCAAAAAAGTATGTTCATTCAATCGCCTGTAACTCCTGAAATACTTTACCGTTTTGAATGTGTTATACCTTGTTTAGAAGCAGGGTTAGATTTTTTAAGTTTTTGCAATTTTAATTCTTTTATTTTGATATTCGAAACGATTACACTAATCCATTTTGTTGAAATTTTAAAGTAGCGTGCTTGGGTCAATTTTTAAGCGACTGTTTGAGTTTGAAAGTGGTGAAATGATGGTTTCTATTTTTTAGGATTTTTTTACAAAATCAACCAGAATTACAGTGAAAAATTATCAAAATTATAATTTTTTCATTATTCATAAACACTAGGCATAAAAAACAATGCGAAATCCAAAAAAAAATAGGTTATGGAAAAATTACCGCTTGACATGGAATGACTCATATTGATTAAAAAACTTGTAAGTCGTTCATTGAAGACCAAAAATACAAATTTGGACGAAGCGAGTATCGAACCGAGGATGTTAGATTTTTAGTCGCGCATTCACACCATCGCACCACAGTCGGCATACGGAAAATTAAGTAAAAGATTTTTTCAATTCCATGAAGTGTCACAGGAGTTTCTGATTTTGACTAAATTTTCATCAATTCAAATAAATGTTTGTTCGAATATTTTTGTTTTGCTGTAACAACTATTTTCGTTGAAATTATCAAGTGCACTTTTTTTCTGTGTGTAGAACAAAATATATTTTTCCATTTTTATACCCTCCAACTCCAGGATGGGGTAGTATACCCCCACTCAGGGCTGTGGAGTCGGAGACATTTGCTGGAGTCGGAGTCGAAAAAAATGGTCGACTTCGACTCCGGGTAAATGTTATTTCGTTATTATAAACTATATTTCCAGGCTGAAAATGAATAAATAAAGGCTTTAAAATCTTAAAATATTAGCCTGAGACATGTTCTGTGAACACAATTAGAATGTTTTATAATTGTAAAAAAATTAAAACAAAATTAAAGTTTATGTTGTTTGTATTCATTTATTGATACAATTTTAAAGAGACGTGTCGGCAAAGGTACTATTATAGATCAAGCGACTCGTTGGGGAAGTACGTATTTAATGTTCAAACGTCTAATTGAAATAAAAAGTTATTTAAACGATTTGGAAAATAATAGCAGAAAAATGTTGGGATCAAGCCATTGTTCTCGAGAAGGTTTTACAGGGTCCTTATGTTGTAACCAAAAAAAATCTAAGCGAGAATTTGACACCAGGTGGATTCTACAGGGAATGGCAGGAACTAAGATTTAAATTGGAGAAATTTTAAAATGGAATTGCAAACGATATTGTTTCATCAATGACTAGAAGAGAGACGGAAATAAGGAAGAATTCTGTTCTATTGGTGGGAATATGTGTCGACCCTTTAAATAGAATTTTATTAAACCATGGTCAAGTTTTAGTGGCGCAGATTACAAAGATTATATGATCTGGCAGAAAGAATGCAAAAAAACTTTTAGTGCAGATGGTCATCAACTCCTTCTGACGACTTCGAAAAGTATTTGGATAGTTTGGAGCAAAATAAGGCTAAAAGGTTAAGAAATGATCCCGTTGAAATACAAAAACAAAACTTTTATCGGGAATTGGATGAAATAAAAAATTTCGACAAGAAAAACATTTTCTACCAATGAGTTGGATATTACCCGAAAATTATTCGTCATGTGGTATTAGTAGCAGCTGCAATGCAACCTACTCAAGTGTATTTCAAGTATTTCCCCCATAAAAAAAGTGATATTCGTGCCTCAATGAAAGAGGAGTTGGCAAATGTAATTCTGTTTTTAAGAACATTTAAATAAGTATATGACAGTTTTTTTTATCAATTTTATTAGCAGTTATAGAATATATTTTTGTTTTGTTTCCATAGTATTTTGTATAATGAATTAAATAGTACTTTACTTTAAAAAATAAAACAGTATTACATATAAATGTATTTACACTTTTTTGCATGTTTTATAAAAAATAAATTTGGTTTTCTTTAAAAAAATAGGCATTATTATAATTATTGAAAAAAATACTGCACTTAATATTATTGATTGAACATTCGGACTCGACTCCGGGGTAGGAGTCGACCAATTTAGCCTCGACTCCACGGTCCTGCCCCCACTTTTCATTCCGTTTATAACACCTTGAAATATTGACCTGAGATCCTATAAAGACGATCTAGCCATGTCCGTCTGTTAAAAGCACGCTAGCATCTAAACGAAAGGAGCTGGGACGTCCAAATTGTCCATAAATGCGTCTTATAGTCGTAGATCGGTTGGGATTGCACGACTTTAGCCTTTCCTTACTTGTTAATAATTAAAAATATATCTTCAGATATTTTTTCTGTGGTAACTGTGCTCAAATAAAACAAGTAAGGAAAGGCTAAAGTCGGGCGGGGCCGACTATATAATACCCTACACCACTCCCTGCGTACATCGCTTTTATTACTAAACCCAGGTGTTTCATGGGAGCAATTTTATGTAGTTCATATAAATTATATTCATCTATTCATCTTTAGTCATATTTAACGAATATGGTAAATAATTGATCCAATTTTCCGGCAGACAAATACAAATTATACAGTAGTAATAGGATAAATCGGACCGACATTTGAAAGGAGGCCTATAACAACACCGGCTCAAAACATGGGCATTTATATTTCTCATTCACTGTAGGTATTCATAGTTGAAATATATCATAAATATAAATATATCAAAAAAATCCGATGTAAAATTTGCGTTCTTGAGGGGTAAAAATTAAAATGGGACCATTTGTAAGTGCTCTACATTAAAAAGAGGTTCCATATAGATCACTTCAATTATAAAATGTTGTGCCAATTTTAAAGAAAATCGGGTACAGTATGTGGTTTCTAAAGCGGAGAAAGTGAAATCGGGAGCGACATTTGTATGGGGGCTATATCTAAATGTGAAGCGATCTTACCCAATTTTTGCATACGTGTTTCTAGTTGGATTATAAGATGTTCTGCACAATTTAAAGAAAATCGGGTACAATATGTCGTTTCTAGAGCGGAAAATGTCAAATCGGGAGCGACATTTGGATGGGGGCTATATCTAAATCCGAACCGATCTTACCCAATTTTTGCATACGTGTTTTTAGGTGGATTATAAGATGTTCTGCAAAATTTAAAGAAAATCGGGTACAGTATGTGGTTTCTAAAGCGGAGAAAATGAAATCGGGAGCGACATTTGTATGGGGGCTATATCTAAATCTGAACCGATCTTACCCAATTTTTGCATACGTGTTTCTAGTTGGATTATAAGATGTTCTGCAAAATTTAAAGAAAATCGGGTACAATATGTTGTTTCTAGAGCGGAAAATGTCTAATAGGGAGCGACATTTGTATGGGGGCTATATCTAAATCTGAATTTAATAAAACAAATTGGCGCGACATTGAAGCTAACACATCGTAATTTAATTAGAAATTCGCCATCTGGCGGTATGTTACAGAATTTACCTTAAATTTAGACATATTTCGAACAATTTTTTAAAAATATTTTCGTTAAAACATTTTTTTGTAAAAATACTCTAAAATAACTGAACTTGAAGATTCCATAATCAAAGTGTTACTTTTTATCATTGAGCAAAATGATATTATCTCTTAAAATATGTCAATTTTAACTGATCGTTTAAATCTCAAAATTTTCTTGACTTTCAGGCAGTGCAACTGGGATAGTAAACATTGATATTTTCGACAGTGATGTAGGCTATTACATTCTTTAATCGTATAATAAAAATTTTTCAAAAAATAAATTTTGATTTTTGAATTAATCTCCATTTTTGGCGATTTCAACCCTCTGTGGGACGAATCAATTCGGTGCAGATTTAGATATAGCCCCCATACAAATGTCCCCTCCAATTTGACTCTTTCCGTTCTAGAAGCAGATTTTCTTAATCACACTTCAATTAGAAATAGCTCTGGTAAAAATTTTCGGAATAGAAACCACATACATCTACCGATTTGGACGAAATTATGTATAAAACGTTGAATTCCATTAAGAAACATGTTAAATGAAATAGAGTCACTTCGGTTCAAGGTGTAGGGTATCATATAGTCCACCACACCCAACTTTAACCTTCCTTAATTGTTTTATTTGTTTAGGATATGTTAAAAATTAACATTTTCCTCTAATGTTACTGCATTGCATGTTACTGCCTCTGTGGAATGCAATCCATGGTGGAGGGTATCATGTTTATGATTTTTACGTTTTTTTTTTTTTTTTTAATATTTTTTTCCTTATAGCCTAAAATACTTCTTCTGCCGTTTATTTTGGCACACATATAATAAAAGGTGACATCGCGGTTAAATAATTTTTATTTTTTGTGGCATAGTGTTATTAATGCATATACATAGGTTTCTTTTAATACAAAATATTTTTGTATTTATTATTTAAATGCAACATAATTCACATGATGTTATCAATATTGTCACGAAAATTGCGCAGCAATACTATACAATATATTTAATGAAAACAGATTATATAATATTCTATATATATACTATATTATATTCTATATATATATATATATATATATATATATATATATATATATATATATATATATATATATATATATATATATATATATCGCATAACAACAATCATTCTTTTTTACGTTCCTTCGCAAAATAGATTTCTTAATAGAAAGCGAAAGCATTTTCAAATCTCGTTCTGCTTATAAATTGACCCCATTTCTGTCTATTGGACATAGTTGAAATTTAAACATCGACGAAAAAAGAAATGAAATTATTTGTGTTCGCTGTGCTCCTGACACTTTATGGCGTTGGTCTTGCTGCGATGATGGAGGGATATTTGACAGATCCTGGTAAGTTTTCCCCCTTACATGAGACAAATAAAGTGCGCATCTTTTGATACAAAGTGTTACAGCTCATCCCGGCAAGTGCGTCGTGGAAGGTTTAGTGTTATCACCAGGTGAACGGGGAAAACCAAAAGGACACTGCATTGAAGTCGGTTGCGGGGAGGACAATTATGGTGTAGTTGTGAGGTGAGTATTAGATAGGGTCGAATTATAGATATTTTCAAATGGATTAATTTCCCGAACACCTACAAACATGAATCCTGGCCAAAACATGGTCCACTAAACTTGCTGGTTCGAACCTTAAAGCCTAAAGCGATATTTTGTAAAATTTTCAGTTATTGTATGTCTTAACTACAACGACTGAAAGTTTCAGGGTGATCAGTGCCCAACCATTGGACATCTAAATACATTTTGGGTTACCATTTTGAATTTGAATTTGAGCGTACACATGAATTTTGCAATTTCTTTATCAACATTTAAAATTTGATAACGAAAATAATACATTTGATATCCTCCACCTAAGGATGGGGGTATATTTACTTTGTTATTTCGTTTGTAACACCTTGAAATATTCACCGGAGACCCCATTAATTATATATATTCTGGGTCGTGGACATGTCCATCTGCCTGTTCAAATTTTCCTCAAACGTGTCTTATGATTGCAGATCGGTTTGGGAGTGGAAGTGGGCGAAATCGGTCCAGAGGGAACATTTTTCCCTAACAAGGACTTAGGAAATACCCCTATTATTTAGACTATTTAAGCATTTTTTTAATTTCTGCTTTATAAGGACTCGAAATTTGTTGCGTACATTCCTCTTGTAGCGTCAAAACACCAAAAAGTAAATACACGTTTTAGCAGGCGAAAGGGGACAAAAAATGGTAAAAATGTTACCAATGAAACGACAATAGCTAGAAACACGAAATTTGTATTACGTATACACTTAATATAGAGGGATTCATACTGTTAAGGGATACAATTGGAAAAGAGGGATAAAAATGGTACCAACCAAACAGCTGAATTTGAAATCGTGAAAATCGGTGTATGCATTAATCTGACTGTGTAAACGCGAAACATAAAGGAATTTTTCGAAATTTCCACTTTTAGGCAGAAAGGGGGTAAAAGGGGATAAAAAGGTATCAGCCAAACGGCTGCAGTTAGAATAGTGAAATTCGGTGGAATAGTGCACGACTTTTCGCTACCGAAAGAGCCGTTGCATTAATAGATGAGTATAACAATGTTTAACATTTGATACATTTGACTCCTCTAGAGTGGTGGGAGCAAAAAAATACAAATTTTTCTTTAGTATGGGAGCCCCCTTACGCATTATATTAAGTATATCAACTTTTCCCTTAACACATTGAGTGCCACATCGTACGTTTCCGTACGACAGTGATTGCTTTTACTTAGAGCCCAAAAAATGTTTGGCCTCCTGGGAAGGTCTGCGTCAAAACCGCTTGGCACTCATCGTGTTAAGGAGTGGTGATAGTTGTAGGTATGTTTGGAGAAAATGTTGAGGAGTGAAAATAATGGGGGTCAGTCTTACACTTCCCCCCCTCTAGCCTCTACTGCGGGACAGTTTTGGGCCTATCTTTTATAAAAAAATATTAAAATTAGGCAAATGTACGGGGTCACCTTAAGGTTTGCAGTTGGAGGGTATCTAAGAAAATGTTGGGGCTGAAAAAATATTGGGGGTCAGTCACACATTTGACTCCATTAGGGGCCTCCTTGGAGCAGTTAGAGTGCTAAGGGCGACTCCAAGGCAGTTTTAGGCCTTACTGTCATAACAAAAATTATAAAAAATAAAAACTTCAACCTAAGGGTTGACGATAGAAGGTAAGTGTGTTCAGAGAAAATGTTGTCAAATATTGGGAACAAATTTTTTTACAAAATTATTTTTGTATGGGAGCCCTCCCCTAAAGAGTGATGATAGGAGGTATGTGTATTCGAAAAAAAAGATTGCGATTGGAAAATGATTGGGGTTGGACTTAAATTTAACCCCTCTGGGGATGACTCCGAGGCAGTTTTGGAGCTTTTTGTGCATTTTTACCCCTTTTTCAACACCTTTGACCTCGATGAAGACCCTCGTACACTCACCCCACCAACCCCATTTTTTGACTCATTAATTTTTTTCCGAACCTCACAAAATAGGTGGTTCGCTTAGATATATTTAATTATGTTTAAAGAGATTTTAATAAATTTTGACGTATGATGTTCACTGAAAGAATTATCTTCATAATAGTTATGATTTTGTCTTAACCTCAGTGAAAATGTTCTTTAAAAAGTCGCCAAAGAAACATAAAATGTATGAAACATTTTATGAAACATGTCATGAAAAATCAATGAAAAGTATCATAGAAATTATGAAACATTTCCCAGAAACTACGAAATTCAGTTCTTCATTCGAAGAAATTTTCTCATAAAAATTCATTATTTTTCATAATATGATTTATGAATATTTTCATAGGTGTTATGAAGAAACTTCGTTATTTTTATGAAAGAGTTTCATAAATAGTAATAATTTATAAACAAAAAACAATGGTATGACTCGTTGACTAAACAATCAACAGGAGAGACTAAACAATCAACAGGGAGAGTCTTTTCAATGAATATGTCTTTCACCTAAAACAGGGTTCATACTTATTTCAGAGTTAACAGAGTACAAGTGAGAATTACTAGCATTCGACTAATAAAGTGGACACACTAAAAGTGTAGTTGTATGTTATGAAACATTTCATAAAAACTATGAAAACCTTCATTATATTTATGATAAAAATTGACTTGAAAACAACGCTAAAATAATTTTCCTTCATAATATTTATGAAGCTATTTCATTAAAGGTTTTTCATAAATTTAGTGAATTTTTTCTTACGTGGTGCGATTTTTTAAACGCAAATTCGGCAAGTGAGGTGTGCTTCTCGTTCGTTTGTGAGAATCATTGCCTTAAAGAGGCCGGGTTTGATGTTGAAAAGTAGCTGCGAAGCCACCTGAACGAAACCTTCAGACAGGGTGGAAATCATGATCGTGGTAGCCTGCAGCAAAGCAATAAATGTCACCATGCCATTTGTAAATAAATTTTCATTCTATTAAATATAGATGCAAAATGGTCTTGAACCAGGACAATACCCACTTCAAATTTTCACTGAGGTTAATACAAAATAATAAATATTATGAAGATAATTCTTTCAGAGTCGTGCAAATGAATTATTATTTTATTTATTATGTAATGAACTTATATATCATTGTAATTATCTATTTTCAGTTGTGGAATCGAAGTTCCTTTACCTCCTTGCTATTTCGGAGATTACATTGACGTTGATGCTCCCTTTGGAGAATGCTGTGCGAGACACCTTATTTGCCCGTGATTTTCTCTATATGTGATTTTTGGAATACTTGCTTATTTAAAATATTATACAAATGTAAAATTAGGAAAACCAAATTAATTTAAAATAAAGAAATGGCGACCATTTTAGTAAAAAAATCCCAAATTTTGGAACATATTTTCCCTAATCTGGAAATCTGGGTATTTTGTTGAGGTAAAAGCAAAAACTAGTAAAACATTATTATCGCTGACATTTTTTGCTACATAATTAGATTTTACGCAAATTTAAATATGAATTTATTTTCCAAAAAATACAAAAAATTATAAAATTTTTATTTTTGTATGTAATGAAGTTCAAAAAGTGATATCCTATTTATTGCCTATTATATACACGTTCCGCCCTTTCCAAAATGCTATAAGTTGTTTATGAAAGGTGCATCGTATGCTTCATACGTATAATAGGATTTGTCTCATCCAGCGAAAACGCCACATACCCTGCAAAACACATATGCGCCAATTTGAATGATAGTGGTCTAAATCAAAAAACCAAAAATGTCTAATTTAAGAACTTTTATTTTTGACATTTATAAACAAGTGAGGAAAGTCTATAGTCGGCTCCTGAGCGGGGCCGACTGTACAATACCCTACACCACTCCCTACGTATATACGTATTTTATGTATTTCATATAATTTACAGTCAACTTTAAAGAATATGGTAATTGATCCATCAATTTGATAATTGATGATTAAAGTAAATATAATTGATCAATATCCAATGACAAATACACATTATACAGCGGCAATAGTATGAATCGGATGGACATTTTAAGAGGACCTGTAACAACACTTGGGTCATTTGCCAAAACATGGGCCTATATAGTTCTGTAAACTCAAGATCCGATGTAAAATGTAAATGTTGTAATAGAGTAGAATCGAGCCTCATTTGGATAATACCATAGTATGGGCACACATATTTAACTTTCATAGTATGTATTCTTATTTGAAATATAATTCAATCTGCAAAATTTGAAAAACTTCCGATGTAAAATGTAGGGTAATAATTACCCCTAGAGGGGTAATAATAAAAATGGAGCCCATTTGTAAGGGTGCTACATTATAAAGTGGACCCATATAGATCACATACAAAGTAAGTGTTCTTTATTGAAATATAACATCACTACAAAATTGTAGCCAGATCCAATGCACGATGTGGGTTCTATACCTATAATAGAGTAGAATAGGGGCCCAATTTGTATAAGGGTTACACCAAAATATGGACCCATATATTTGACTTTCATGGCATGTATTCGTAGTTGAAATATAATATAATCTGCAAAATGTGATAAACTTCCGATGTAAATTGTGGGTTCTAGAGGGGTAATAATAAAAATTGGGGCCCATTTGTAAGAGCGCTACATTGAAAAGTGGACCCTTATAGATCACTTTCAAAGTAGGAATTCTTTATTGAAATATTAAATTTTATCAAGATCCAGTGTAAGATATGGGTTCTAAAGGGTGATTTTTAGCTATTATCTTTTTGGCAACACTGGTTTAAACAGCTGACGCACGTTTCGTGTTTTGTTTCACTGTCAAACATATTCAGTTTGGTCTATAACTTAACCATGAATCGTCTTACAAACGAACAACGCTTGCAAAATATTGAATTTTATTATCCAAATGCGTGCTCTGTTAAAAAAGTTCATCGCGCGCTTCCATTTTATGGTCAGTTTAATCGACCCACTGAAGCGGCTATTCGGGCTATTGTGACTAAATTTCGCACCAAATTTACATTATTGGACAATAAACCACCAACACGCTTACGTAGAGTGCGAACTGAAGAAAATATCGCAGCTGTATCGGCCAGTGTTAATGATGACCATCAATTATCAATTCGTCGCCGTTCGCAGCAATTGGGCCTCTGTTACTCAAAAACGTGGAAATGCCAAAATTGGACTAAGTGGATGGATCATTTGAGGCGCAGTCAAGGTCAACATTTGCATGAAATAATCTTTAAAATGAAATTATATGGACCGTACTATCGATTCAAATAAAGATTTCATGCATTTTTCTGAATTTTATATGTTTATTTTGAAAAACTTTGCTATAGCTATTAAAAAATCACCCTTTATGACACCTAGAGTGCTCAAATTTTGTGTAAGTGCATCTATCATCAATGTACGTAGTTGTGCCAAAAATGGGTGGTATTGAGAAAGTGGGCGTGGCACCTCCCATACGAAGTTAAAGCACATTTTCGAATATATTCCGTTCTATGACAGCTACAATACTTAACTTTTGTGTGCATCAATGTGTGTATTTGATCCAAAAATGGGCGTTATTGGTAAAGTGGGCATTATCGAATATGGTCAGTTCTATGACACCTAAAGTGTTGAAATTTTTGTGAGTTGATCCAGTGTAAATAGTTGTAAAAGATGGACGTGACCCATATGAAATTAAAACCGGTTTTAGAGTACATTCGACTCCGATATGGGCGGTAAGTGGCCATGACCCTTCTCATACAAAATTAAAACCTGTTTTGAGTATATGCAACACCGAGATTCCTATATTGTTGTGTGAGTTAATTTAGTTGTAACCTGCCTAGACAATATACAAATGGGTGGGATTTGAATGTCGGGGCATTTTTGATTTGAATTTTGTAAAATTACACGTTTTCTTTAAATTTTCTTAGCACAATAGTAGAGAAAGGTTACAAAAAGAGAAATATTCATACGTCAACAGTCGACAGAAAGACAAGAAAACGGAAATTATATTAATTTTTTAGTATTTGTGTTGTTTGACTAGTGAACAATTTGATTGATTTTCTATGTGTTTTGAAAACTTAACAAAAAATCAATTTGATTTTTAACATTTATTCCATTATTCGCCGTAAACTAACGTTCTCCATGGAACATATCCATTTCTTTAGTAACTCAGGGAAGTACCTTGATTATAATTGGTACATATATTACCGATTAGGAGAAAACTCAATATGAAAGCAGATTTTAATTTTACCGTTTGTTTTTAGTTTTTCCTAGCGAAGCGGGCGGGGGTTCAGCTAGTAACATATAAAATAAAGTTATTTGAAAAGTAAATAATAATTTCAATATAAAGTATCTAAATATATATATATGTATTTTTTTTTGAAATAAAATATTTTGTGTGTTTATTTAATTTTTGGTAAGGATAAATTACTTTTGCTTAAAAAATAAAAAGTAAAGTGCTCTAAGTCAGTACTTCCTCTGAAAGTAGTGGTTCCATTAGATGTACCAACTTTGTCAATTTTTTTTTTTAAAATTCGATATAGTATATTCCAAGAAAAAAATGTTCTACTTCGGTTGAAAAATATTTCTCAATTGACTCAAACAGAGACCAGAAAAAAATGTTCTACTTCGGTTGAAAAATATTTCTCAATTGACTCAAACAGAGACCAGATAGTGTGACGTAGACCACTATCATTCTAACTGGCACATATAAAGGGTGTTTTTTATTGGGGTATAGAACTTTAAGTTGGCATCACTTTTTTAACTGGCGGCCATTTTGTCAGCTGTCAGGTGATTAATATTTAGTTTGGTTTGCCATTTCATCATGAACAGGTTGACAAAAGAACAACGATTGCAAATCGTGCAAATTTATTTCGAAAGTAATGGTTCAGTTCGCGAAGTTCACCATTTTATGGTCGACATAATCGTCCATCAGAGCAATTAATTCGGTTAACCATGGATCGTTTTCGCACTACGTTTACTCTATGTGATAATACGCATCCGCAGAGACGTCGAACAGTGCGCACCGAAGAAACAATTGCCGCTGTAGAGCAAAGTGTTGAAGAGGACCCGAATGAATCGATTTGCCACCGTGCACAGCAATTGGAGCTGCACAGCAATTGGAGAATGTGGTTGAAAATTGGACCTGTAGAATTGGCTATATTCGAGCCAGCCGCGGCGGCCACATGCCCGAAATCATATTTAAACATTAATGGCATAAAATTATCCTTCCAATAAAGCCAAATTGATGGACATTAAAACGATTTTCGTGTGTTTTATTTCAATTCGAAGTTCTATACCTCAATAAAAAACACCCTATACATGTCCAATTTTTGCACCATATAGTTAGAGCAAAACAAGTAAGGAAAGGCTAAAGTCGCGCGGGGCCGACTCTATGATACACTCCACTTTCAATCCGAATACAATTTAATCGGTGAAATGTGAAAACGGGAAGGATTTTTGTATCCTGTATGTATGTGTTTTACAAAAAATTTTAAATCGGAAAGTACATTTGTATGGGGGTATATTGAAATGTGGAACGAAATAGGTTAAACATTTGGGAGCAACATTTGTATTTGGGCTATATCTAAATCTGAACAGATCGTATCCAATTTTTGCATAGGTGTTTCTAGTTGGATTATAAGATGTTGTGCCAAATTTAAAGAAAATCGAGTAAAATATGTGGTTTCTAAAGCGGCAAAAGTCTAATCGGGAGCGGCATTTGTATGGGGGCTATACCTAAATCTGAACCGATCTTATCCAATTTTTGCGTAGGTGTTTCTAGTTGGGTTATAAGATGTTGTGCCAAATTTAAAGAAAATTGGGTACAATATGTGGTTTCTAGAGCGGAAAATGTCAAATCGGGAGCGACATTTGTATGGGGGCTATATCTAAATCTGAACCGATCTTTCCGAATTTCGGCATAGGTGTTTCTAGTTGGATTGTAAGATGTTGTGTCAAATTTAATGAAAATCGGGTACAATATGTCGCGTCTAGAGCGGAAAATGTCAATTCAGGAGCGACATTTGTATGGGGGCTATATCTAAATCTGAACAGATCGTATCCAATTTTTGCATAGGTGTTTCTAGTTGGGTTATAAGATGTTGTGCTAAATTTAAAGAAAATTGGGTACAATATGTGGTTTCTAGAGCGGAAAATGACAAATCGGGACCGACATTTGTATGGGGGCTATATCCAAATCTGAACCGATTTGCCTCAAATTAAATAGCGTTCGTCCTTGATCCACAAAACTTACGTGTGTCAATTTTTGTTAAGATCGGACTATAATTGTGACCTGTAATTTGATTACAACAATATATGGACAGATAGACGGACAGACGGACATTGCTAAATAGACTCAGAAAGGGATTCTAAGCCGATCGGTATACTTAACAATGGGTCTATCTCGCTTCCTTTTGGGTGTTACAAACAAATGCAGAAAGCCATAATACTCTCGTGGAGTGTATAAAAAGTGATATATGCCAAATTTCATTAAGATTGGATGAAAAATGTGGCTTTTTGGGGGATAATTTCTTTTATTTTGATTTTCGAAATGATTACATTAATTATTTTTTTTTTGAAACTTTATAGTATAGTAGTGTTTTAGTGACTGTGTGAGCTTGGAAGTAGTGAAATGATGACTTCTATTTTTTACGATTTTTTTTGCAAAATCATCCAGAATTTCAGTGAAAAGCTTCAGAATCATATTTTTTTCAGTAGTTTATTAACGCAAGGTTTAAAAATAATGACAAATCCATAATACGTGAAAAAAGATTTTCTAATTTGTTTCCAAAAATACGTATACATATACTCATATACTTGTTTGTCTCAGCTGAAGAGGAAAACAAAATCTGTGATAAACACTCAAGACAATGGAGTTAATTATATATACCACAACATTCTACCTCAATCCTCATCTGTTAGTCAGATAAAACGTTCTCATTTGCCTTCTGGTTGTTTCTCCTGGGCCGCTGCCCAAGTGATGACCTCATAATCTAATGCGCACATAATTAAAAAAATTTGAGAATTCTCTTTAAGTTCGATTATCACAAATCTTTAAAGAATCCATCGAATACGCGGGCATTACTGGCCACAAGGTTGGAAGAGATCACAACGATTAAAAAGACTTTAATATTTCTTCTTAAATGACAAACGAAAGTTCGCTTTCAACGTATACAAGTGCATTGTTATTTCGGTTTAATATATGTATAATATTATAAATAAATTTCAAGGCTGCCTATACAAAACCTTTGAACTATGTTTGTCGTATTTTGTTATGATCAAGTCACATCTATCATCTGTATACGCCGCAAAAAAGTTCCATTACGAATATTTATGTTATCTAAGTCCATGGTTTTATTCCACTGCCAAGTGTTTGGAGACCCAATAGGGTTTTACGTTATTAAGTATAATTTTGAATCTGAATGTTGGAATTTTTTCGCAAGTATGATGATGACAGGATAATTCAATAGATAAATAACACTGTGTATAACATATAAGGCTCGGCCAGTGAATTCTGGAAGAGTTGAGCAGAGAGTGTGATGGGGGTCAGCTGCCATGAGAATTTCAGTCAATGGCTTGTCTGGCAACAACATCCTCTGATTTCCTCACAATATGTCCTATCCATCCCCTATTTGCGTCTTCTAATACACCGTGAGACAGTACTTATTGGACCTGAATCAGACCATATACTTATGAAATGAGAGTTAATATGTAGACAAAATTGTACACTCTGTTTTTCATTTGGTGACCTTTTCTCCTTTTTACAGGACTTTCAATTTCCAAAGTATATATTTGTCTTAATAATTTATTTCCATACTTTCGATAGTCATACACAGGCGATATGATTACATTGTGTGTGATGGAAAAATAACCATATACGGTAAAGTTGTAGCTCTCGTCACAAATAATAAAAATTGTGAACATATATAACTTCATCTTCAAGGTCAAAATAGCAAAAAAAATAAAAAAACAGGAAAGGCTAAAGTCGGGCGGGGCCGACTCTACGATACACTCCACTTTATATCCGAATACAATTCAATTCGGTGAAAAAGTGAAAACGGAAAGGTTTTTGGTATCCTGTAAATATATGTATTTGACAAAAAAATGTTAAATCGGAAAGGACACTTGTATGAGGATATATTGGAACTGGAACGAAATAGGTGAAATATAAAATGTATAGTTTGGCTAAAATCGGTTAAACTTTTTGGAGCAACATTTGTATTTGGGCTATATTTAAATCTGAACCGATCTTATCCACTTTCACCATAGTATTGTTTAGTTAAATTATAAAATGTTGTGCCAAATTTAAAGAAAATCGAGCACAATATGTGGCTTTTAAAGCGCCAAAAGTCAAATCGGGAGCGACATTTGTATGGGGGCTATATCTAAGTCTGAACTGATCTGAACTGGGTTCTAGAGCGGAAAATGTCAAGTCGGGGGCGTCGTTTGTTTGGTGGCTATATCTAAATCTGAACCGATCTTACGCAATTTCTGCATAGGTGTTTCTAGTTCTATTGTAAGATGTTGTGCCAAATTTAAAAAAATCGGGTGCAATATGTGGTTTCTAGAGCGCAAAATTCAAATCGGGAGCGACATTTGTATGGGGCCTATATCTAAATCTGAACCGATCTTACCCAATTTCAGCATAGGTGTTTCTAGTTAGATTATAAGATGTTGTGCCAAATTTAAAGAAAATCGGGTACAATATGTGGCATTTAAAGCGGATAAAGTCAAATAGGGATCCACATTTATATGGGGGCTATATCTAAATCTGAACCGATCTTTCCCAATTTCTGCATAGGTGTTTCTAGTTGGTTTATAAGATGTTGTGCCAAATTTAAAGAAAATCGAGTACTATATGTGGTTTCAAGAGCGGAAAATGTCAATTCAGGAGCGATTTTTGCATGGGGGCTATATCTAAATCTGAACCGATATAATCCATTTTCATGACAGGTGTTTCTAGTTGATATAAGATGTTTTGCCAATTTTAAAGAAAATCTGTTGTAATATGTGGTATCTAGAGTGAAAAGAGTCAAATCGATAGTGAAATTCGTATGGGGGCTATATCTAAATCTGAACAGATTTTCTTCAAATTAAATAGCGTTCGTCCTTGTCCCTAACAACTTCATTGTGCAAAGTTTCATTTAGTTATGTCTACAATTGCGACCTGTATCGTGATTACAAGAATAGATGGACAGAGGGACGGACATTGTTAAATCGATTCAAAAAGTGATTCTAAGTCGATCGGTATAATTAACAATGGGTCTATCTCGTTTCCTTTTGGGTGTTACAAACAAATGCACAAAGACATAATACTTTCGTGGGGTGTATAAAAAACAATTTTTTAAGGTAGCAAACCGTTAAAAATTCAAGGAAACTATCAACTACAAAAACAACAACTTCTTTGTAGAACATATGAACATCCTAGGTTGTGAAGTGAAAAATGTCCGGAACATTTTTTAATCCCATTTATTATACCCTACACCTCCAGGATTTTAAAAATATTGAATTTGATTCCTATATAATCCCAACTAATGAATTACTTATAGATAGCTTCGGCTTATTAGATGTTGGGGTATACTAACTTTGTCATTCCGTTTGTAACACCTTGAAATATCGACCTGAGACCCTATAAAGTACATATATTCATGATCGTAATAAAATTCTACGACGATCTAGCCATGTCCGTCCGTCTGTTGAAAGCACGCTAGCTTTTAAGCGAAAATAGGTAGGAGGTCCAAAATTTCCACAAATGTGTCTTATAGTCGTATATCGGTTGGGATTGAAATTGGACGAAATCGGCCCAGAGAGAAAACATTTTTTCTTTACAAGGACTAAAAATACCCATAATATCCACTAATATTTTAGAGTATTTAAGTATATTTTTCAATATGTCTGCATGTACTTACTTGATATTGGGTATGCGCATTCCCCCTATAACAAAAACATAAAGTGATTTTTATTCGTAGGGGGTAAAATGGGGCAAAAAGGGATAAAAATGCTACATATTAAACGACAATAGCTAGTAACACGAAATTCGGTGTAAAGATTCCTCTAATTGAGTTGATTCATAATATAAAAGTATGTTTTCCAAAATCGTACTTTAAAGGGATACAATTTGAACAACGGTACCAACTAAACGGATTCTTTTGATTACATAGAGACTTAAAATAAAGGGATTTTTCTAAATTCGTACTTTTAGGGGGTAAAATGGAAAAAGGGGATAAAAATAGAACCAACCAAATGACCGCAGATACATATAGTAGTATACATTCCTCTGATTGCGTAGACAAAAAAAGTAAACGGATTTTTTCGAAATTCGTATTTTTGGGGTTAAAATGTAACAGGGGGATAAAAATAGTGCCGACCAAATGTAACAGGGGGATAAAAATAGTGCCGACCAAATGACCTAGAGTCATAAAATTCGGAGTATATATTCCTCTGATTGCGTAGACACAAAAAATACACTTTCAAGGAATACAATGGGTACAGAGGGATAAAAATAGTACCAAGTAAACGGCTAGATGATGAAGTTCGGTGTGTACATCTTTCTTATTGCGTAGACACGTAGAATAAAGAGGTTTTAGAAAGTCGTACTCTTAAGAGGGTAAACTAGAAAAAGGGGACAAAAATGGTACCAAGCAAATGGCCGCAGCTAGAATCATGGATGCATAGACACGCAAAATAAAAAGATTTTTCCACATTCGTAGTTTTTACTTTTACGGCAAAAAATGGTTGAATCATGAAGTTAGGTTATCTTGCACTATGTACGTGAGATAATGGATTTTAACATTTTGTACTTTTGGAATTAAAATAGAATGGAAATAAAGGGTGATTTTTTAAGAGCTTGATAACTTTTTTTTTTTTAAAAACGCATAAAATTTGCAAAATCTCATCGGTTCTTTATTTGAAACGTTAGATTGGTCCATGACATTTACTTTTTGAAGATAATTTCATTTAAATGTTGACCGCGGCTGCGTCTTAGGTGGTCCATCCGCTTGGTCCAATTTTGGCATTTCCACGTTTTTGAGTAACAGAGACCCAATTGGTGCGAACGGCGACGAATCGAAAATTGGTGGTCATCATTAACACTGGCCGATACAGCTGCGATATTTTCTTCAGTTCGCACTCTACGTAAGCGTGTTGGTGGTTTAATGTCCAACAATGTAAATTTGGTGCGAAATTTAGTCACAATAGCCCGAATAGCCGCTTCAGTGGGTCGATTAAACTGACCATAAAATGGAAGCGCGCAATGAACTTTCTTAACAGAGCACGCATTTTGATAATAAAATTCAATAATTTGCAAGCGTTGTTCGTTCGTAAGACGAGTCATGATGAAATGTCAAAGCATACTGAGCATCTTTCTCTTTGACACCATGTCTGAAATCCCACGTGATCTGTCAAATACTAATGCATGAAAATCCTAACCTCAAAAAAATCACTCTTTTCAACCGATTGTAGCACCCACTATCTACCAATATTTATTGTATTTAAGCTTTTTTGAAGATATTAATATAAGAATATTTATTTTTCGAATTGACTTGAACTATTATTTCGATATGTAAACGTATTGGTTGTCTTGCCTTATAAGCTTGGTTTGAAATAATAAAAATATTAATTTATTTATAATATAATTTTTTTCAATATTAGTATTTGTTTTGGTTTGGCTATATTAAAAAAATATATTTTCCTGTAAAATCGACAGCCTCTGTGGAATGCAATCCATGTTGGAAGGTATATAAAGTTCGACCCGGCCGAACTTAACGCCATTTTTACTTGTTTGTTTTCTATTAGCGACCTACAAGTTTATTAGTCAATATTTGAATTTCATTATCGAGTGAATATTTTCAATATAAGTCCTTATAAATTTCTTTATTGATTCTTTCAATTCCTTTATCACACCATTTTTTAATAATATTTCATTTGAGTTCGTGAATTTTTTAATTGAATCAAAAAAAGACAAAAAAAGTAATGCGTCCAACGAGTAACACATTCACGTCATCAACACGGCCCATAATATTTGTCTCGCTGTCTGCATCGTATTCGTTCATGTCATACGTATATTTTAAACAAAGGCGAAACGACATTGTTGCAACAAATATAAAATTCAGTATATCTAAAATTCTACAATTGAATTTAAAAATAGACACTATCTACAAGTGCGAATGAAATAAAGTGTTTCATCCAACCATTCACCAACTCAAAGCTGGCCATCACCATGCTAAACATTGTAAATTCTATGTTTATGAACAACATGTCATCGACACAACAATTGGGACATTTCTTTAAAAGGGTTATCAAACAAAATCGTTAAAGTTAATGAAATTAACGAAAGATTTAAAATTCTAGCTAAAAACTTAGCAAGAAGTACAACTATTTGAATATAAATGGAAAACAAAAAACCTCTAAAGGAAAACTGTTTTTTGTTTTAGAAAATAATTTAATTGATCTTCATATGTTTATTTCATTGCAAGGCGTTCATGTTTTATAGTGAAAATAAGAAATGTATATATTTATTTTCTATTTGCGGAAAAATTTCAGTTTTCGTTTAAAACTGCCGGGCAACTTGACAACTTATATTTCTGATCAATTGTAAATTGTGGTAGAAGTTTAGTAGTGAGAATCAGGGAAGTGTACAGACCATATGTGGTACTTCATTGGAAATGCTTCGTTTAGATATGAGTCATTCCATGTGAAGCGGTACAATTTTTGACCTCGATAGCTGCGATCGCTTTGAAAATGTATGTGCATATGAAATATTTTTTGAGAATACGTATTTTTGGGAACAGATTAGAAATGTTGTTTTCAAAAATTGTGACCAATTTGATAGTGAAAAAATATTTTTTTCCAGAAGGTGTGTTCATTCAATCGCCTGTAACTCCTGAAATACTTGGCCGAATTTAATGTACTATACCTTGTTTTGAAGGCAATGTCAATTACTTTTGTAATGAATATACCATTCAGCGCGTTATATTTGTTATAAAGGGTACGCTAAATAACTTTTTTTTTTAATGCTATAAAAAACTACTGAATATTTTCTCAAATTTCTTTTTTTATTTGAAAGTACAATCCTTCCGGTTAATAATGGAAAATAATTTCATTCAAATGGCTGCCTCGGCTGGCCATGCAGTAGCCTACACGATCGGTCCAATTTTTAAGCACATTATCGATTGTGTGCAGATGTATTTCACCAATGGCTTCACGAATATTGTCCTTTAAAGCGTCAATCTTTGAGGGCACCCCACAAATAATAGTCCAACGGTGTCAAATCGCAGCTCCGAGGTGGCCAAACGACATCAGCTCTGCGGCTGATAAAGCGATCTTCAAAAACAGGGCGCAAAACATCGAGTGTAGCTTCGGCTGTGTGGCATGTAGCGCCGTCCTGTTGAAACCAAATGTTGCCAATATCCTCCTCTTCAATTTTTGTGAACAAAAATTCGTTCAACATGACCCGATAACGATCGCCATTGACTGTAACGGCCACTCCTTGCTCATTTTCGAAGAAAAATGGCCCAATTATGCCTCTGGACCAAACTCCGCACCAAACAGTGACACGTTTTGCTTGTTTACATACCCGCCAAGATCAAAATGAGCTTCATCTGAAAAGATGATTTTTTGGGCAAAATCGCAGGCCCACTTAGCGAAGCGAAAACGCATTGGATGGTCAACTCCTGAACCAATTTGACTTTGTATGGCGTCATACCAAGGTCTTTATGCAAAATTCGTCTCAATGATGTCTCCGAAATGTTCAATTGTTGGGAACGACGGTGAATTGATGTTGATGGCGCTTCACGCAAACTTTCTGCCACAGCAGCAATATTCTCGGGTGTACGCACTGTTTTTGTCTTTTCACGCTTTGGTTTATCGATGAGGATGCCAGTTTCTTTCTTTTTTTTCACAACATAACGAACATACGTAGCTGACGGTGCTTCTCTTCTTCCAAAATCCGTACGCAATTTTCGCACACATTCTTCAACATTACCATGATTTTCAAAGTAATGTCGCTATATTTCCCAGCGTTGTTGAAGCGTATACACAACCATATTCGTTCAGCGGAAGGATAAAACTAAGTATCTGTCAAATCAGACATGAGCTATGTGTTACCATTCACGAAATAAGCACTAGTTGAAAAAAACGTTAGATGGCGGACCCTTTATATGACAGTTTTGGCGTTCAATAAAAATGCTAGTTCTTGTCTAACATCCCTGCTCATTTAACGCATAAAGTTTGTGAAGATGCATCGATATAATAACCTCTGTAGTTGGAGGGTATATATATTTTGCGTAGTACTTGTTACACCGCTAAATATGCATCAGGTACCATATAAGCTATACGTTTTCTTGAATTTCCATGATTCTATTTTCTACATGCCTAAATGTATACATTAATGGATCTAAGAACCTTCTGGAGTATACATCGCAATTGTATAATGATCCGATCAATGAAAAATAAAGTTCAAAGTGCTTGGGAGGCAGGATGGATTTGGTTCAATACCAAATTACACTAGCTCAATGTACATTTTTGTTTCTCCGCACTCAGAAAAAAAGTGAACCCTATAACGAGTTAAAATGAACTAAAATTTAGGAAAATTGAACTTGTGTGTAGCATGAAATATTTCCCCACATCAAATTCAAATTTTTCGTTGAAAGTAGTTGTCCAAACTTCATAAGTTTCGACTTATTACTTTTTAAGATTTGAATTTGTACAACATTGTAACCATACAAAATTGAAGTAACCATAGTAAATTGTATCTAACCTTTATTGTAAATCGATAACTAAATTCGAAATTACACTATTGTGAATTATAACTTAGAAAAGATTCAAAATGAAATATGAAAACCGAATTTTCCTTTGACGTTCGCAAAGGAAAATCTTCCACTTTTCCATATACCATCAACTGGTGAGCATCTTATTACCCAATAAAACCACTGAATTTGAACTAACTCTGTTTTGTTGTTTTGTATCATACATTTTCTCGTTGGTCTATATTCAATTGCACATTCATACATAATTTCTCATGTACTGAGAAATTATGTCTCTCAATTGAATAAAACTCTATTTCTTTTTATGAAGCTCTGGAGTTAATCTCATTCCCAACCGCAAATACAGTCCACTACATCCACCAACTTGGTTGACGTTACTGCCCACAACTCCAAACTCTCTAATTCAGCAGCTTTATTCAGCCAAGCAAACCTTAAATTCCTTCATGGTCTATTCGCCGAGAGAAAGAGCGACTCAGCGCCGCTCCCAATCCACAAAACAAGGAGAGGATATGAGGTAACTCCAATTATGCAAGTAAGAAGTAACATTAGTTCTAATTCGGTTTCGGTAAGCAAATAACCAAACAGATCAGTATTGATCTGTCGCGAAAATTAAAAAGTGTGTATTAAAGTGTGTAGTAAAGTGTGCAAGAGGGAATTAAAAAGCAAAAAGTTCGTGTTAAAACCAGGGAAAAATAAAATAAGGGAAAATACAGCAAATTTCATGCTATTGCCCAAAAAATTAGTAAATTGATCAGGTTTTCAGGCCGATCAAATAAAGTGTACAGTGTAGTGTGTTGGTT
The DNA here is from genome assembly GCA_947397865.1 of Polietes domitor. Classification (NCBI taxonomy): domain Eukaryota; kingdom Metazoa; phylum Arthropoda; class Insecta; order Diptera; family Muscidae; genus Polietes; species Polietes domitor. Next base: position 241,736,118 of record OX377618.1, on the reverse strand, counting down.
TAAAAAACCCCGGGAAAATAGTTATTTTTTTGTTTTTGCCAAATTCTCGGGGAAAAATCTAACCTCAAAAAGTTAGAAAAGGAAAAGTTATTTTTTTGCCAAATTCCCGGGAAAAATCTAACCTCAAAAAGTTAAAAAAGGAAAGGAAAATGTGAGAAAATATTAAATAACATGCATACAATATTCAGAGAAATAAATGCATAGTTGAGAGAATTCGAAAAATATACGCCGTTATTTTACAAAAACAACTTGCTTTAAAATCTCCATTTTTTGCCAAAAGTTGACCAGCAACCATATCTCTGCTTTGTGCATATGCACATATATGTATATATATACATATTGATGTACATATACACAGACGCCAACGTCACTCTTTACATATTTATTGTTTCATTTTCTTGCAGTGTAACAAGTGAGAATAGGAAAGAAAAGAGTGAGAAATAAATTAGAAAAGAGTCATACACTGGCTTCCCCCCCCCATTCCTCATGTGTAAGAAAACAACAGATTACAAGTGAGAGTGTTTAAAAAGTGAGAAAGGTTAAAAAAGAGTAATTAAAAAATGTTTTTTCTTAATCTTTATAAAAAAAACTAAAGAGAGTTATTAAACAAAATCAAAACCAAATAAATTTAAATTAAATTAATTAGTCTCGTCCGAGTAATAAATAAATAAGTTAATAACAATTAAAACTTAAACATAAATACGAACAGGATTACATATACACCCAAACAAAATCACCAAATACAAAAGGTAATAATTAAATTATTTACATCCAATTTTGTACACTCGCACTCTATTATTTTCCAAACTACCAATGATAAATTTCCCGCCACATTGATTTAAGAAAAAGTGAAAAAAAAGTAAAAATCAATTTGCAACAACATAAAGAAGAAGAGTTAAAACCTATAAATGTAACGACAAGCAGCGAATTTTTTTTATCAAAATTCAACAATCGTATACGTGCATTTTTTTGTGGGTGTAACACGTCATGCTTTATTTCCTATTCGATCTAACATCGATGCCAACATACATACATACACATCATTCTCATTAACCACACAAACCCTTTAACACACACTTACATATATATTATTTTCTCTCAACGCAAACACAAAATTCATACATACATACACCATTCTCATTAACCACACAAGCCCTTTAACACACACTCACATATATATTATTTTCACTCAACGCACACGACATTCATACATACAGATATTACGAATACACTCGAGAAAAAATTTAATTATAATTTAATATTTTTTTCTAAAACAACATATTGAAAATTTTATTAACGCGCAACTAAATCTAAACGGAAGAGAAAAAGCAAAGACTATTACTTTTTTTTGCTGGATAGATATTTTTTATCACAAAATATTTAAAAATTCGAAATTTTCAATTCACTAAAAGTCGAAATATCGTCATAAGGAAAAATACATTTGTTATATTGATAAAATACTATTACTCCAGAAATCAATATAAAATTTTTCGCTTTCGATAAAAGGAATACGGAACAAAATTACGTGTAACTTACATACATAATATTTACAATTTACGTCGATTTCGTTAAGAAAATTTGTTACTAATATACATATATATATATACATATATAAATATATATATAAATATCTACATATATATATCACAAAAAAATATCAATAATAAATATTAATATCAATAAATATTATTATTGGTAACAAAAAATTTAATTAAAATTTGTGTAAAAATTTGAAAATAGTAGTACAAAACTACTCCCAATTATTAAACGTGTTCTTTTCATATACGAACCAAAATTCGCTTGATAATTTAACTGAAGCTGAGATTTCTTTTCCTATATTTTGTGATCTAACTATACGATCACAAGAAGTTTCGGTATAAACTTCAATCGTTCCCCGCGCAAATTATTGTCGTTACGCTCAGCTTCTAAAGCTTTCTCACACACATTACTTCTAGAGTTTCTTGGAATTTCTAATATTAACACTCAGCCAGAAAGGTTTACAATACACCTTTAATTAAACTCATTTGCCTTCATCTTATTCAAAAAAAAATTGGAAAATATAAAACCAACGCTCTACCACTAAAGGTTTACAATACACCTTAAACTACACTTTCAAAAAGTGTTTAGTTAACCTCTACTAAGCTTAAATATATTTTTTCTATTTTTTTCCTAAATTGGAAGGTAGAAATATAATCAAGACTTAGTTTTCTTCAAATATCTTCAAATTCTATCTCTTCCTGTGGAAACATTTAAACACGCAAGAATGCCTAACGAAGGTGCGTCCAATTCTGCGGCTTCAGGCAGCCCTGCCCGCAAGTCTTCTCCAATTCACGAGAAATTTCTGGTCCGGGGAAAATGTTGCTCAAAACGTTTCGTCCAGACGACCTCTTGCGTCACAAAATAATCGCAATACGCACAGCTCAGATGAAATGAACATTTGTATAAAAGTCCCTCCATGTGATACAGAGGTATTCAAGGGAAGCTACGAAGAATGACCCTCGTTTCGTGACATGTTCACAGCCGTCTACGTAAATCACCCAAAACTCACGCGAGCTCAAAAGCTTTACCATTTGAGAAACAAGACAAAAGGTAGCGCTGGCGCGATTGTCAAAAGATACACTCTCAGTGATGAAAACTTTGACCTCGCATGGATTGCATTAAAGACTCGATATGAGAACAAACGTGTTCTTGTAGACAACCAGCTCAAAATCTTATTTAATATTCCCGTCGCAAGTGTCGAAAGCAGTGAATCCCTTCAGAAAATTCACTCCACAGTAAAGGATTGCCTCAGTACTCTAAAATCGCTTGATGTTAAAATAGAATGCTGGGATCCCATTTTGATATACTTGATATCCACAAAGTTGCCTGATGAAACTATATCACTCTGGGAACAGTCCCTCAAATCTCATCGTGAGTTGCCCAAGTGGTCCCAGATGGATGAGTTCCTGATAGACCGTTTCGAGGTAGTGGAACGAATATCCAGCATCCGGTCTACGAAAGAACGGCACAGCGTCCCTTCACTTGTTCCATCCCAACGTCACAACAAGATACAGACGTACGTATCACAAGAGAAGCTTGACTTCTCTTGTTCCCTATGTAGATCAGAACATAATATTAGAATATGTCCCGACTTCCGTAGGTTCACACCACAAGAACGAATAGATTTTGTTTTTAAAAACAAAATCTGTAATAATTGCCTCTCCGAGAAACACGTAAAAGCTAAGTGCAAAAGTAACAAGACTTGTAATTTTTGTAAAAAAAGACATCATACCCTATTACACTTGGGGTCCAAGAGCCCTGCTCCTAGTTCTGAATCGCAAACCCTGAATTCTAATCCATTTCCAGAAAAGATGTCACATTTTGAGAAGAAGTCAGTCAACAATCCCACTTTTGCTTCCCCATCTACTTCTTCTGAAGCATTTTCTCAAATTCAAGCAAATTTTTCGAGTAATAATGAGACAATTTTGCTCCGAACGGCGTTAGTACAAATCGAACATAAAGGCGAACTCTTTACAATAAGAGCGCTAATCGACCCGGGGTCCCAAAGAACGTTTCTCTCCGAGAGAATAAGATGTAGACTACAAATTCCCTATCACAAATCTCACTTCGAGATTGTCGGCATTGGTGGTAAAACACAAACGGCCGATAAAGAATGTGAACTCGTGCTTTTTGCACAAAACCATAATATCCGGTGTACTATTAACGCCATAGTGTTACCAAAAGTAACAAAAAGATTGCCCTCTGTTTCCTTTGAGATCCCAGATTCAATAGAACTGCAAAACCTCGGGTTAGCAGATCCAAATTTCAATAAATCATCAAATATTGATCTAATTCTGGGTAATGATTCTGAAAGATTCATAAATATCGAAGGAATTAGAAAAAACATATGTGGCACAGCTTCAGCTTATAACACTATTTTCGGCTGGGTTCTCAGTGGTCCAATGAAAGCTGAAACGGTGCACACATTCACTACAAATGTAGTTCTCTCCGAATACCAAGCGCTCAATGAAACCCTTAGAAAGTTTTGGGAAATAGAAGAAGTCCCAACGCTTCCCCCCATATCTACGGCAGACAAACTGTGTGAGGAGTTTTACTCAAAAACGACAACACGTCGCCCAGATGGCCGGTATGTGGTAAGACTGCCCTTTAAACAAGATTTCCCAGAATCAGTTTTCCTTGGTTCTTCTCGGTTTGTCGCTCTCGGACAGTATGTTCGAATGGAGAAGACATTATCCAAAGATCAGGACCTTCAAACAGAATACAACGCAGTGCTCAATGAATATATCTCATTGAATCATATGGAAGAAACTACTTCACAAGAAATTTCCTCTGAAGGAAAATACAATTCCTTCTACCTCCCACATCACGCTGTTGTACGCCCTGAACACAAATCTACAAAAGTAAGGATTGTATTTAATGCGTCTCGTAAGACAAAATCAGGCTTTTCACTTAACGACGTACTCTATACTGGTCCCACTCTCCAAACGGACTTGATCTCTACCATCCTAAATTGGAGAAAGTACAAATACGTATACAGTGGAGACATACAAAAAATGTACCGTCAAATTATCATTCACCCTACTGATAGAGCTTACCAAAGGATTTTGTTCCAAAAGGATCCATCGGGCCTTGTAAAAGATTATCAGTTAAACACTGTCACTTTTGGAGTGAACTGCGCTCCTTTCCTTGCCATACGCACTCTCTTACAACTAGCTTCTGACTCAGAGCATCAATATCCTCAAGTTGCTTCGACTTTACGCAGAGAAACTTATGTCGATGACATACTCTCCGGTGGGTTTTCTATTGACGAAACCATCGAATCTCACAATAAACTTAGAGCTGTTCTCAATTCAGCAGGATTCCCTTTAAAAAAATCACAGCAAACGATCCTCGTTTACTTGCACATCTTCCACCTGAGGATTTGTACGATCTAAATTTATTGCGGTTTTACGAAGCTAGTTCTACAAAAACTCTAGGCATAAAATGGAACGCCTTACAAGATAGTTTCACGTATACCTCAATTCCCATGCAGAGGCAGCCAAATGTGACTAAACGTCAAGTCCTCTCAGCTGTAGCCCAATTGTTCGACCCTGCAGGATGGATAACCCCTGTTATTATCAAGGCTAAAGTCTTAATGCAACAGCTCTGGCTTGAGGGCTTGGGCTGGGACGAGACTATAAGTTCAGATTCTCTTCAAACTTGGAACAACTTACTATCCGACCTACCATCCTACCACCTACCACCTACTTGAAGCCATCGTAATACCTCGATGGATACAGCACATGCCCAGTGATCTCATTGAAATTCATGGCTTCTGCGATGCTTCAAAAGAAGCCTATTGTGCCTGTGTTTATGTACGTTGTCAAACTTCAAGTTCGACAGTTTTCACGAATCTGCTCATGGCCAAAAGTAAAGTCGCACCAATCAAAACAGTTTCATTGCCAAGGTTGGAACTCACGGGTGCCTTGTTACTAGCTAAGCTCATCAAATATGTAATGAATATATTTGATCTTAATATTAGCGCAGTGACTTTGTGGACTGACGCATCCATAGTACTCGGATGGTTGTCCAAACCGCCATTGACATGGGAAACATTCGTGGCTAACCGCACGTCTCAAATTCATGAGCTGACTCCAAATGCAAAATGGAGACATGTACCAACTCATGAAAATCCAGCCGATTTGGGCACTCGAGGTTGTAAACCTATAGACTTGACGTGTAATCCCTTATGGTGGCACGGACCTCCATGGCTCACTACTCCAGAGTCCAATTGGCCCAAAAGAAACCCTTTAGTTTCATTACAGGAAAATCAAGCCATTGAAACATTCCATGTTACCACCGAAGAAGATGATATTTTGACACGATTTTCCTCTTACTCGAGAGCATTAAGGGTTCTGTCATACGTCTTTCGATTTTATTACAATACCCACAGTAATATAAGAAATCTTCACAAGTTTGAATCTGTCGATTTGACTCTGAGAGAATTGAGGTTTACCAAATCCCGCTTAATATCCCTATCTCAGCGACGATTCTATGAATGTGAGTATGAGGCACTCCTTAACTCAAAGCCCATTTCACAAAAAAGTACTTTAACAACATTAAACCCTTTTCTAGATTCGGAAAAGGTTCTACGAGTAAATGGTCGGTTATCAGATTCATCTCTCCCATATAGGGAACGATACCCCATTATACTTCCCTGCAACTCAAGACTCTGTCATCTCTATCTATCCCATTTACACATCTTCCTGGCACATGCAGAATGCAACCAAATGTGTAGATTTGTACAGACTGAGTTTTATGTGTCTCGCTTGAAACCCAGAGTCAAAAGTATAATACATAAATGTAAGACATGCATTTTGTATAAACAAAAGCCATGCTATCAAATAATGGCTCCCTTGCCACCTGAACGATGTACTTTCACTCCGCCATTTCATACTACCGGTGTTGACTTTGCCGGTCCCTTTGAGCTAAAAAGCTCAGCCCTTCGCAATTCTCCATCTATCAAAGGCTATGTCAGCGTATTTGTATGTTTCTCTACAAAAGCTGTACATTTAGAAGCCTGCTCAGATTTGTCGTCCGCAGCCTTTGAAGCCGCATTTGCCCGATTTGTCGGAAGGCGGGGGCTCCCCCAGAGGTTAGTCTCAGATAATGGACGCAATTTCGTTGGAGCAAGTAGAACGTTGCTAAGAGAATTTTCCCAGTTCTTGAAAACAACTGCAAGCGACATCGCTCAAAAGTATGCCATTCATGGGTTTGAATGGAAATTCATACCACCTCACGCACCTCATATGGGCGGCCTTTGGGAAGCCGCTGTCAAGAGCTTTAAGACTCACTTTAAGAAAATCGCTGGAGCTCATAAGTTCACTTTCGAACAATTCTCTACGGTACTCGCTCGAGTGGAAGGAGTGTTGAACTCTCGCCCAATATCCGCTATGTCGGAAGATCCGTCAGACTTGACTGCTCTAACACCCGGTCACTTCCTCAAAGGTGCACCCATAATGTCGCTCCCTGAACCAATTTCACCAAATATATCTCTTATAAACAAATGGTTAAAATTGAAAGCACTCCACCATCAATTCGCTTTAAGGTGGAAAGCGGATTATCTCAAAGCTCTACACAAACGATACAAATGGAAAAATCCTACACCTAATATAAAGATCGGTGACTTAGTAATAGTAATTGACTCCCAGCGAATGGCGCTTGGGTAGAATCGAAAAAACATTTGTCGGTTCAGATAATAACGTAAGAGTCGCAGACGTACGCACTGCCAACGGTATTATCAATCGCCCAATAGTCAAATTATGTTATTTACCTTTCTTCCATGATTCTGTTCCAGAGCAGTTTTAGTGACTAATTAGTTAAAATTTACCACTGCACATTCTTCACGTTGGTGGAGAATGTATATACCATTAATCAAGCTCTATACTTCGTATTTTCCAGACCTCAAAGAAGAAATAGTCCTCGCAAACCGGACGTCTACAAATGTAAGATGTGCGACCGGTTTCACGCCCTGAGTACATGTCCAAAATTCATCAAGATGAACCCAAAAGAACGCAATAGGATGATTCTTAAAAATAATTATTGCGTAAACTGTCTTGCACGAAGCCATCGGTTTAGAGATTGCAGGTCCAGGTACACTTGTCGGAAATGTGGCAAACATCATCACACCATGTTACATCCTAACTACAACAAAGATAAGCAACAACAGCCGCGAAAGAACCTCCAAGTCATCAATCAAACTGATAGGCAACAACCACTTGATCAACGCGTCATATCCGAGGCTATACGCTCACTTGCTTCCGTGTTATGTATAACACCGCAACCCACAAACAACTAGGCCCGGCGCCATGTCCAAACTTCATAAGTTTCGACTTATTACTTTTTAAGATTTGAATTTGTACAACATTGTAACCATACAAAATTGAAGTAACCATAGTAAATTGTATCTAACCTTTATTGTAAATCGATAACTAAATTCGAAATTACACTATTGTGAATTATAACTTAGAAAAGATTCAAAATGAAATATGAAAACCGAATTTTCCTTTGACGTTCGCAAAGGAAAATCTTCCACTTTTCCATATACCATCAACTGGTGAGCATCTTATTACCCAATAAAACCACTGAATTTGAACTAACTCTGTTTTGTTGTTTTGTATCATACATTTTCTCGTTGGTCTATATTCAATTGCACATTCATACATAATTTCTCATGTACTGAGAAATTATGTCTCTCAATTGAATAAAACTCTATTTCTTTTTATGAAGCTCTGGAGTTAATCTCATTCCCAACCGCAAATACAGTCCACTACATCCACCAACTTGGTTGACGTTACTGCCCACAACTCCAAACTCTCTAATTCAGCAGCTTTCTTCAGCCAAGCAAACCTTAAATTCCTTCAGTAGTACATGATTTTAACTTGATTCTAGTTGAAATTTCCTCAAACCAAGTAAATATTTACTTAAACTAAGGAAAATTTCAGTAAGTTTTTCCTCAAGTACATTTTTACTAAATCTAAGTAACATTTTGCTGAATTTTTTTAAATCTAAGTAATATTTTCCTAAAACCAAGTAAATTTTTACTAAATTCAAGTAAAATTTTCGTAAAACTAAGTAAATTTTTCCTAAAACCAAGTAAATTTTTAATTAATCTAAGTAAAATTTTGCTGAAAATTTCCTAAAACTAAGTAAATTTTTACCAAATCTAAGTAACATCTTGCTGATATTTTCCTAAAACTAAGTATATTTTTACTCAAATTAAGTAAATATTTACTTAAACTGAGGACAATTTTGCTGATTTTTTCATCAAAACGAGTAAATTTTTACTTAAACTGAAGAAAATTTTACTAGATACAAAGAAAAAAAGGAACTTAAAATAAGTTCAACTTATCTAAAAATAATTCAAACAAATTATTTTGCTTCAAAGTATACAAAACTGATACAAAATTTGGCAAAATGAAATATTTGTCAAAAAATGCATTATACCTCTGCTATAAATAGTTGAACTGTTATTCTATGATTTATTTATCATCGTCCATCCCAATGTAATGCAATTCACTGTTCAGCTATGAAATCTTGTTGACAGTAGGATTACATTAAGGGTATATGTAAGGTCCGGCCTAACTTAATGACGGCTTTTTTTGGTTGTCAATTCAAAATACAATTTGTTAGTTTCACTCGGAGCCCTTGTTGCTGCATCAGTTTCCATATCATTGTTTTGTAGCCCTTTTTGCACATATTGTCAAAGTATCAAGTTTATTGAGAATTTTTTTGCATTTTTTTCGAAAAAAAACTCCACTTGTTATTGTGTTGAACGTCTGATTTATTCCGTGTATTTATGGACCCATCATATCGCCGCTCGATACAGTAGCTAACGTAGACGTAGTACATATTTATTAATATTGATAAATGTACGGCTATAACGGTTTGTTTGATTGTTTGTGGGATTTGTGAGTCGATGTATGTTTGAAGACCAACAGACCAGACCATACAACTGTCATACAGTGGATCGTAAACGGAACAAAGTGGACATATCATAACACACGAGGTTAATTCACACCTCCAAAGCCAAGCCCGCGAAACAAGAACAAGCCCCATTCATATATTTTAGTTAGAATTAAGTCCTGTGTAGTCCTGGATCATTCCATTTTCTCGTCGGGAAGCCTTTCGAAGTAAAATGCCCTTCACTCAGAAAAATATTCTTAAATCTGAGTAAACTCCAATATAATTTATCAATTTTACTCCAGTTTAGTTAAAACTTCTTTACGTGATGGAAAATTATGTTGATATGAGTACAGTTTCCTTATTTCAAAGCCAGAAGAAATGTTATATATACTCAAAATAAGGTAGTAAATTGTTAAACTTGTTACGTGTGTACTTAAATTTATGCCAAGTTCTTCATACATTCAAGTATTAATGAACTAATAAAAAATACTACAGTGTATTTAGAAAAATACGTGGATAGTAACCCAAGAAGCAGTTCTCATTCGTTTGCCAAAACTTTCTTCTTAAGTACTTTAAATATTATTCTAAAAAATCACTACGAAGGCGCCTACCTAGCCTCCGCAGCAGTCATGGTGAAATTGTTACTCTTTATGGTAGAAGTTACATGAAACGTTTGCGAACTATTCCATGTTGTCATTTTTGATATGAGTGTTGAATACTCTGAAGCGAACTAATTAATTAATTAATTTACTTGAATTGAAAAAAATCGGCAATTTTTCCTGAGATTGAGTATAAATTTACTTGATTTGAGTAAAATTTCTAAAAAAATGTCTTCAGATTAAGTAAACATTTACTTGGTTTGAAGAAGAACTTTCCTCAGTTTGAGTAAATTTTACTTGATTTGGGGAAAATTAAACTGGAATCAATTTCAAAGCATGTCCTATTTTCAAGGAAAAGTTTTTACGTGATGTGTAAAATTAATGCCTTAGCGCTATACGAAGTTAAATTTTCCTCAGTTTTAGTAGCATGTACATTCCGACTTCCTGTCAGCTGCAGTGTCTTTCAGGCGGAAATCTCTGTATGCCCGAAGTCGCAACCACAATGTCCATTAAAAGTGGTATCTTTATGCGTTACTTAGGCTAAGCTAATTTCTAGTGAAAACTAATATAAAGGCATTACACAGAAAAAATAAAATTTGGATTCAATTAGAAAATTCAAATGAAGTAAAAATTTTTTCATATAGCCAAAACCGAAACAAATACAAATATTGAAAAAATAATTTTATAAATAATTATAATATTTTTATTACTTCAAACCACGCTGATAAGGCAAGGCTACAAATACGTTTACATATCGAAATAATACGTCAAGTCAATTCAAAAATAAATAATATTATATTTATATTTTCCAAAAGCTTAAATACCATAAATATTGGTATGTAGTGGGTGCTACAGTTGGTTGTATTTCCATTCTATTTTAATTCCAAAAGTAAAAAATTTTTGAATATCCATTATCTCACGTATATGGTAAAAAATAACCTAATAAAAAGTACGAATTTGGAAAAATCTTTTTATTTTGCGTGTCTATACAGTCAGAGGAATGTATACACCGTATTCCACGATTCTAGCTACGTCCATTTGGTTGGTACCATTTTTATCACCTTTTTCCTAGTTTACCCCCTTAAGAGTACGACTTTCTAAAATATCTTTATTTTACGTGTCTATGCAATTAGATGGATGTACACACCGAATTTCATCATTCTAGCTGTAGCCGTTTAGTTGGTACTATTTTTATCCCTCTGTACACATTGTATCCCTTGAAATTACGAATTTGGAAAACAGCTTTTATTTTCCGTGTTCAGTCAAAGTGTCAGAATGTATACTCCGAATTTCATGACTCTAGTTGCGGTCATTTGGTGGGTACTATTTGTATCCCATTTTCCCATGTTACCCTAAAAGTTCGAAATCCGAAAAATCCGTTTATTTTACGTGTCTACGCAATCAGAGTAATGTATACACCGAATTTCATTATTGTAGGTGTAGCCGTACCATTTTTATCACTATATTCCAAATATACCCTTTTAAGAGTACAAATTTGGAAAAAACACTTATGTATCTACTCAAGTAGAGAAATTTCGTGTGTCTTGCTGTTTTCGTTTGATTGGTTTCATTTGTATCCCTTTTTGTTCCATTTCACCACCTACGAATGAGAATCACCTCAATGAAATACCCAATGTCAAGTAAATATAAGCAGACATATTGAAAAAACATGCTTAAATACTCTAAATACAGGGTGGCAAAGAATGAGCTATATGATTTAAATGGTTTATAACTTTTTTATTTCTGCGACTATTATATTTTTTTAATTACATTATATTATTGGAGTTTTTTGCAATTAGCTTCGAAAAATGATATCCTGTAAGTGACGCCCATTATCTGCTTCGCACATACATGCTCTTTTTAGTATATTTTACATAACATAGATTGACACACCACTTTTCATAAAAATATGGGCCAATTATCCTTTCGGAGGATACACCGCACCAAACAGTACACTTAAGTGAGTGTGATTGTCGCTGATGAACTGCTCTTGGATTTTCCGTACACACAGAAAACAGATTCATTACCACAACCGAATTTTTGTAGTTCTACGTACTATTACAATATTGCATGTGTGATTCCATCAGTATAATCGACTTTGTGCAACAATAGCATTTTCAGTACTGTGAACTGAAATTATTTGTTGCACAGACAATAAATCTAGAATGTTTTGGTACATCGAACTATCAAAGGCGTATCTGCAACTAAATTGTTATATATATCTGTTGTTATTATAATTTGTTGGTTATATGTTGTTTTTAAATTCCGTAGTCCGGATCACGAACTTTGGTTGTTGCGACCATTTTTTTTTTGCAAAATATAATTTTACGAATGTGAAAAAGTTTGGGAAATATATGTATATTTTTTTTAATTTAGAGTGCTGCTATAATGGTTTGCTGCAGACTTCAATACAAATATGAAGAATTTTTTGTGCTCAACGTCGGTTATAAGTGCAAGAACGTCACATATTTTACATGGTATTTTTTCAGGAGAGCGATCATAAACCATCATGGTAGTTACTTTTAATATAAGATAATACTTTTACTTTATAATTAAAATATAAATCATGTTAGATACGATTATTTATGATCTTTAAATCTCTCTCTTGCAATGTTAACAAATAAAAGATGTGACGTTCTTACACGAAATGAGAGATACAACAAAAATTAGAATAATTTATTTGTTAAAGACCAAACAACATTCATATATTGAAATGTACATCAAATTAAAGCTAATTTCGCCGTTTTCCACTGATATGCTAAACAAAATCTTTTTATTTTTGGAAATTAGAATTTCATCAAATTTATTTGTAAAGAGTGATTTTTTTGAGGTTAGGATTTTCATGCATTAGTATTTGACAGATCACGTGGGATTTCAGACATGGTGTCAAAGAGAAAGATGCTCAGTATGCTTTGACATTTCATCATGAATCGTCTTACAAACGAACAACGCTTGCAAATTATTGAATTTTATTATCAAAATGCGTGCTCTGTTAAGAAAGTTCATTGCGCGCTTCCATTTTATGGTCAGTTTAATCGACCCACTGAAGCGGCTATTCGGGCTATTGTGACTAAATTTCGCACCAAATTTACATTGTTGGACATTAAACCACCAACACGCTTACGTAGAGTGCGAACTGAAGAAAATATCGCAGCTGTATCGGCCAGTGTTAATGATGACCACCAATTTTCGATTCGTCGCCGTTCGCACCAATTGGGTCTCTGTTACTCAAAAACGTGGAAATGCCAAAATTGGACTAAGCGGATGGACCACCTAAGACGCAGCCGCGGTCAACATTTAAATGAAATTATCTTCAAAAAGTAAATGTCATGGACCAATCTAACGTTTCAAATAAAGAACCGATGAGATTTTGCAAATTTTATGCGTTTTTTTAAAAAAAAAAGTTATCAAGCTCTTAAAAAATCACCCTTTATTATTATTATCGTATACTGACATGAAACCGGTTTACAATAAGATGTACACAGTTAAAATCCACGTAGGATACTGAAAAATGTTCAAATTTCCACTAAGGTCATCAAAACTTATAGTTTTTGTAGATCGCCTTGGATGATAGAGTACTGCACTTTCGCATTCAGACTACGAACGGTAGTCGTTATCATACTCAGTTTTTTATTCAGCCTGCACCTTAATGAAGACAACAATTCTATATATGTATATAATTTCAACTAACTTTTTGTTACGTTTCCAAATTCCAAATATTATAAATGTTGCTCACTTATATAGTTAATAATTTATTGCATTTTGTCTTTTAAATTATGATTGTTTAATTTTTTTTAGCATTAAATCCATGTGTGTTAAAATAAAACCGGAAACTATCATACGGTGAGATTAGCAGTAAATCGGAACACACAACTGAAATTTCTGTATTCGTTTATTGTAACAACTAAATATTGTTTGAGAAATGTAAATTTTTGGTCGGGATATTCAAATTAATTTAAAATCTTGTATATTTTTGAAAATTATTACTATGACCAACAAAATTATTATAGGTTAATAACTTCCGATATTGGGATAACTATAAATAAATGATGACAACTAACCAAGCTTTTTTATAAATTCTATTGTTAGAAATAAATTATTAGTTGTTCTCATTAATTATTGATATATACTATAGGGTACTTTTTGCATAATTGGTAATTGTCACAATTGTAAGAGCAAATTACAAAATATTTTTATTGTATTCGATTGATATATCCAATGTTCTTGCTCTGTAAACTTTCTTTTATTCTGTGAACTATGGAAATATGGTGTTATCAATAAAAATAGTTGTGGTTATATCATTATTTATTCGTTCTAATAGAATTCTAACAATCTCATTCTCTGTGTGTAGCCCAAATCCTGCAGTTTTGCTTGTTGACATACCCATTTAATAGGAAATGGGTTTCATCGCTCATTACCAAATTGTGACTGTTGGTTTGAAAAATAAAATTCAATTATTTTTATACGTTGCTCGATCGTGTAATGATTCATAATCATTTTAAATGTATTAATTATGGCAAATCACCCTAAACTACGTAAAAATAAAGCTGTTATAACTTCTATATAGATGATCGGAATACTGTGAAATTTGATATTTGACAATGCTTTCATAGAAGTTACATTCGCATGAAATATGGACGATATTTCCACACCCCTTATGGTACCTAATAATCTCTGGTTGCAATAAAACCGACATAACATTGATATTGGAAACATGTTCTTTAACCACTTTAAAACTAAAAATATTTACACTTTAGCCACGCCCCTTCTTGTACCACCGACACAATTATCTCTCTCCTAGGTAATATTAAATGCTTCATAACTTCTACACTGGCACATGGAATCCACTATGACTTCATATTTGATCATGTTTACAAAGGGTGTCCCAAGAAGAACGCAATTTTTAAATCTGGCAACATTCGAAGTGTCATTGTTTGACATTTGAACAATTGTTATTGTTTGTTAGTAGAAGGTACGAGGTTAGTAAAAATGGAGCGCTACACGAATGAACAACGCATTCTCATTGTGAAATTGTTTTACCAAAATGGTGAAAGTTTTGCGGCTACAGTTCGCAAATTGCGATCAATTTGGGGTCACAATAATGCTCCAAAAGAGTCAACTGTAAGGAGATTAATGGATAAATTTGCCGAAACTGGGTCTGTTAGTGATGTAAAGACAACAACGCGCCATCGACCAGGTCGATCGACCGAAAATGTCGCAGCTGTACGTGATGATGTCGCTCAAACTCCATCCACCTCAATTCGACACCGAGCTCAGCAAATTGCTGTCTCCAAATCCACTTTGCAGCGAATTTTGACGAAAGATTTGCATCTTCATGCATACAAAGTTCAATTGACTCAGGAACTGAAGCCAACTGACCATGGACAGCGAAGGGAGTTCGTTAATTGGGTATTGGAGAGACAACATGAAAATGCTGATTTTGCCGATAAAATCATCTTCAGTGACGATTGGCCACCTAGATCGTGCGATTTAACACCATTAGATTTTTTCTTTGGGGTTTTTTGAAGTCGATGGTTTACGCGAATAAGCCGACGACGACTCAAGCCTTAAAAGACGAAATTGGACGCTGCATTAAATACCGCAGCATTCATGCAAAACGGTCATTGAAAATTTCATTAAAAGATCGCCAGCAAAGCCGTGGCGGCCATCTGCACGATATATTGTTCCATACGTAACCTCATTCTGTCTACTTTACGATATAATAAAGTTTCACGATTAAATATCTGTGTTTTATTTAAAATTAAAAAATGGCGCTCTTCTTGGGACACCCTTTACAATTGTTTTATAAATGTGGAAGCTGGGACCATGTGACATAACCTCTTATAACATCCGTATATATGTTCTTTGAGATTGAGGGTGAGGATGTATATAATTAGCTGTTTATTTTTTAAGCCAAATAACTGCCTTTATGTTTTTGCACATTTCAGTCAGACTTCCATAGGAGTTGTCGTTAAATTTATACTTTCCTAGGTTTGATTTGTAATTACTGATCCAAGATATTGTCCAAGTTAACAATTACAATTTACATGTATTTTTTTTCTTAATCGAACTTAATAGAAAATGAAAAATGAAAACGGCTTACTTAATTTTGCTCATTGTTCAATTAAAATATTTTATATGACTAAGAGCCACATTACAGACAACAAACTCGATTAGGAAATTTGTCCACTTTGAACGCTGACTAATCTAAAACACACACACACATTTTACAATTACCTTCGAAATTATTCTGTTTGCAAACACTGTGCAATCGACTTTTTCTGATTGCGAAACATCCATCCAAATAAATCGCACTTTGATGACTGTTTTATCAACCATAAATGTGGATTTAAGCTTAATAAAGTCTTTTTCATTTTTGTGTGCGATACTTTCTGTTTTTGGCATTTCAATAGCATCAGCACAATTGTTTATTTTTTATTCCCATGTTAACATAACTAAGAGTCCCAAAATTGTAATTTAATTTTTTATAATTGCATTTTTATTTTAGAGATCTGACTATGGAATTGGGGATAACGTGCAATGCAGGTAAATATTAATTGAAAATAGAATAATAATATAAAGAAATAAAATAATTTTCCATTACGCCAAATAATCACCAAAAACAATGGGAAATGGGATAATATAATATTTTCGGGAGTTGTATTGAAGAAAATATTTATAATGGAAAATATTTTTATTTATATAAACACATATTTTAAACTTCAACATTCATTCGCTATATTTCATACAAAGTCGAACAATTAGTTCAGCAGCATCCGAGGTGGTGGAGTTTGGCTTTGGAACATGGCCAATTTTTTCCCCTCCGAATTCAGTCCCTATAAAGCTGAGGGGCTCACAATTTGGGAATCCCTGATCTCGATCTGATGTGTGCCAAGCGCCTATGCCTTATATGCGCACATACGTATTTAATGTTCGTTTTTATAGATAACCTTCTCGAAATGTCAATAAATATTAGTAATAAATACAAAATGATTTAGTAGATGTGCAGCAGTTCACTTATAAACATGAAATTCTTGTTATTCGCCGTAATCGTGGGACTGTTCGCCGCCCTCAGCTATGGTCAAGAGCACTTGAGATATTTCAAAAATCTTGGTAAAGTATTAAATTCGCTAAAGAATCGTGCTAAAGCCTCTTTATTCAATGCTTCTTTCAGATCATCCTGGCAAGTGTGTTTTTGAGGATTTAGTGTTATCACCCGGCGAGGAGGGTCAACCCAAGGGCAGTTGTCTTCGTTTATCCTGCCGGCAGAAAGATGGACTTGGCTCATTGAAATTGTAGGTTAATAGGTCAAATATGATAAATTTTTACTGTTATCTAATAATTTTACTTAGATGTAGCGCGGGAGCACATGCAAAGGCACCCTGCAGACTGGGTGGAATGATTAATCCGAGCGCCTCGTATCCAGCTTGCTGTGAAAGACAAGTTATCTGTGATTAAATAAACCAGCAGTGATTTCTCTGGTATCGAATATAGATAGTAATAAAAATGGGAATATATATACAAAATTGTGTAATTTGAATGATCTCCTTAGTTTAAATTTGCTCTGCAAGACATTCTTTAAAAGGAAGTGCAACTGGTAATAATGTCACAAACATCCCAGAAAGAACTGAGAAAAGATCATCTCACTCGGTAGAGCGACAGAAACGGAATGCAAGAAGGATTTTATCCCATAAATGCCAGCAGTATTCCTGAGGTGATTCGCCAAGAAAAAAATGTCGTATCGCAGATAACCTACATACATTTAATAACACGCATAACATTGTAAGTTCCTTTATTTACGGTAGAACGTGTTTGTAGTTTTTATCTGGAAACAAGTAAAAACGGCCTTAAATTCGGCCGGGCCGAACTTTATATACCCTCCACCATGGATTGCATTCCACAGATGCTGTCGATTTTCATAGAAGTGTAGTAATATTAGAGTAAAATATTTTTTTTAATATAGCCAAACCAAAACAAATACAAATATTGAAAAAATAATTTTATAAATAAATATGATATTTTAATTACTTCAAACCACGCTTATAAGGCAAGGCTACCAGTACGTCAATTCAAAAAATAAATATTCTTATATATATATATTTTCAAAAAGCTTAAATACCATAAATATTGGTAGATAGTGGGTGTTTCAGTTAGTTGTATTTCCATTCAATTTTAATTCCAAAAGTACAAATTTTGAAAATCCATTATCAGACGAACATAGTGCAAAATAACCTAACTTCATGATTCAACCAATTTTTGCCGTAAAAGAAAAAGTACGAATTTGGAAAAAAAATAATAATAATAATATAATATTTTTATTATTTCAAGCCACGCTTATAAGACCAGGTAATTAATACGTTTACACTATATATATATAGAAATAATACTTCAAGTGAATTCAAACAAGTAAGAAGGCGTTAAGTTCGGCCGGGCCGAATCTTATATGCCCTCCACTACGGAGTGCATTCCACAGTACCACCAGATTAAAGGATGTCGTCTTTACATAGAAATACAGTACCAAATTACGAAAATTATGATGTTTTTATGCACATTACTATAATTGTTTACTATTTCAAACTACAAAGTATACTTATGCGCACTGTCTAAAATCTACTACTATATACAAATACAATGCTGTAAATGTGAAAGTGAACATGCCTAAATATTAGGTGATTGTCAGTCGCCATTAGGGACAAGCATTTTCAGATACAGACAAAGTGACTGTATTATTTTGATAAGAAAAGTACAAATTTTAAAGATATCCACATTCGCTCCATTCTCAGCCCAAATGTACAATTTTCGAATTTCGAAAAAAACCTTTTTGTTCCGATTCTTCATAGTCAGAACACAGAATACACACCGAATCAACTTCAGCGGTTTGGAAGGTCCCATTTTTATCCCTCTTTCTCAATTATATCCCTTAAAAGTACGATTTTCGAAAAATCCCTCTATTTTACGTGTATATGCAATTAGAGGAATGTACACACCGAATTTCATGATTCTAGCTGTTGTCGTATCATTGGTACCATATTTTATCCCGTTTTGTCCCATTTCGCCCGCTAAAACTTTTATTTTCTTTGTAGTGCTTCCAAGCCACAAGAGGAATGTCCGCAACAAATTTCAAATTTATGCAAATCAGAAATTTAATTAATAAGCCAAGGCTACCAATATTTGTATACTATGTATATATATAATGGAAATAATACTTCAATTCATAAAGTAAATATAAGGCAGCAATCATAAATACCCTAAATATTGGGGGACAGAGAGTGTATTTTCAGCTACAGTCCTTTGGTTGGTTGTATTTCCATCCTATTTTAATTTCAAAAGTATAAATTTTGAAAATACCTTATCTCTCACGCTCTCAGTATAACACAACTTCATGATTCTACCATTTTTTGTCGTAAAAGCAACAAAATAAAGTACGAATTTGGAAAAAAATGTACGTGGCTATGCACTCAGAGGAATGTATACTCCGAATTCCATGATACTATCTGCGGCCATTTTGTTAGTACCATTTTTATTCCCTTTTTCGCATTTTACACCTTAAAAGTACACTTTCGAAAATTTCATCATTCTAGTTGTAGCCTTTTAGTTGGTACCATTTTTATCCTCTGCTCCCATTGAGTCCCTTGAAAGTACGAATTTGGAAAAACCTTTTTTCGTGTCTACTCAGTCAGAGGAATGTATACAGCGAATTTCATGGTTCTAGCTGCATCCATTTGTTTGGTACAATTTTAATCCCCTTTTTCCCTTTTATACCCTAAAAGTACAAATTTCGAAAATGTCCTTTATTTTTTGTGTCTACGCAATCAGAGGAATATATACACCGAATTGCATTATTCTAGGTGCAGCTGTTTGGTTGGTACTATTTTTATCTCTCTATCCCCATTTAACCCCTTAAAAGTATGAATTAAAAAAAAATACTTTTAAATTATGTATCTGCTCTATTAGAGGAATGTACACGCCAAATTTCGTGTTTCTATTTGTCGTCGTTTGATAGGTTCCATTTTTATCCCTTTTTGTCCCATTTCGCCCCCCAAAAAATCACTCTATGGTGCCCTTTTATCCTATAAAGGGAATGCGAATTGCAAATATCAAGTAAATACAAGCTAATATGTTCAAAAAATATTCTGAAATACTCTAAATATTAGGGGTATTTTCAGTCCTTGTGAGGGAAAAAATTTTCCCTCTGGGCCGATTTCGCCCACTTTCAATCCCAACCGATCTGCAACCATAAGACACATTTAGGAAAAAATTGAACCTCCTAGCTCTTTTCGTTTGGCCGCTATCGTGCTTTCAACAGACAGACAGACGGACATGGCTATATCGTCTTAGAATTTTACCACGACCCAGAATATATATACTATATGGGGTCTCCGATGAATATTTTAAGGTGTTACAAACGGAATGACAAAGTGAATATACCCCCATCCTGGAGGTGGAGGGTATAAAAATAAATATTCTTATATTTATATTTTCAAAAAAGCTTAAATACCATTAATATTGATAGGCAGTGGGTGCTACAGTTGGTTGTATTTAATTCCAAAAGTAAAAATTTTTAAAATCCATTATCCCATGTACATAGTGCAAGATAACTTAACTTCATAATTCAACCAATTTTTGCCTTAAAGGCACGAATTTGGAAAAATCTTTTTATTTTGCGTGTCTACGCATTCAGAGGAATGCATACCCCGAATTCCATGATTCTAGATGCGGCCATTTGGTTAGTACCATTTTTTATCCTCTTTTTCCAATTTTAACCTCTCAAGCGTGTCTACCCAATTAGAGGGATGTACACACCGAATTTCATCATTGTAGCCGTATTCGTTTAGTTGGTACTATTTTTATCCCCTGTACCCATTGTATCCTTTGAAAGTACAAATTTGGAAAAAACTTTTTTTTTCGTGTCTACGCAGTCAGAAGAATATATACTCCGAATTTCATGACTCGGACTGCGACTGTATGCACCGATTTTCATTATTCTTGGGGCAGCCGTTTGGTTGGTACCATTTTTATCCCTCTATTCCCATTTTATCCCTTAAAAGTACGAATTTGGAAAAATTAATTTCATATTATGTATCTACTCAATTAGAGGAATGTACAAAGCGAATTCCGTGTTTCTAGCTTTTGTCGTTTGATAGTTTTTTATCCCTTTTTGCCCCATTTCACCCCCTACACATAAGAATCACTTTATGGTGCACGTTTTTGTTATAAGAGGAATACGCATACCCAATATCAAGTAATTACAAGTAGACATATTGGAAAAATATACTTAAATACTCTAAAATATTAGAGATTTTTATGGGTATTTTTAGTACTTGTGAGGGAAATTTTTTCCCCTTTGGGCCGATTTCGCCCGATCTACGACTATGAGACGTATTTATGCAAAATCTGGACCACCTAGCTCCTTTCATTTAGATGCTAGCGTGCTTTCAACAGACAGACGGGCGGACATGGCTAGATCGTCTTAGAATTTTATGACGATCTAGAATATATATACTTTATAGGGTCTCAGATCGATATTTCATGGTGTTACAAACGAAATAACAAAGTTTTTATACCCCCATCGTGGAGGTGAAGGGTATAAAATTAGAAATCTGAAGTGTTTTGGCATAAAAATTAAGCCAATTATTATGTTTAATAGATATAATTTTAAATAGATATAAAGTATAAATAAGCTACAAATTAAGTATTTTCCAGATTTTAATATCACAATTCCAAAAATACAATGAGCTTGCTGTTTATTACGCACTCAAAGTCTTAGGATATATTAAAAACTTACTTCCGAAGTAGTGAGTATTTAACGCAAACTTTACGTGGAAATTTATCGTGTCTTCAGATGAAGCTCATTTTCATCTCGGTGGCTATCTCAATAAGCAAAATTGGCGCATATGAGGTTCAGAGTACCCACACGTGACTATTGATAAGCCAATGCATCCACAACGAGTCACTGTGTGGTGTGGATTTTGGGGCTGGCTGCATCATTGGGTCCAGTACTGAAAAATTGAGTTGATCGTATGAGCTACTGCCGAACCAGTCGTGGTAGTCATATGAATGATATTGTTTCCCAAAGTTCAACTTGTCCAATAAAACCATAAATTTTAAAAAGTAATCTGTACTTTTCTTTATAGCCGCCATATATCTATATATGCAAACGGTCCGATTTGCATGCGAGATGGGAAGTTTCAATATGTCAAAATTCGATTTAAACTTAAACACTATGTCAAATTCGAAACTTTAAGTTCGAAGGTGGGCGAAATTGTCATCTCCTTCTGGTACCTCCCACACAAATAGACCATATTCCAATATTAAATAAAAACCCATATACGGATAATCGGAGTCAGCTATATTTTGGTATTTAATAATGTTTTTATAATCGCTTTAAGTGTTCTAAATATGACGGGTTTTCTACACCCCTTTAAGCACCTCCCACACAAATCACGCAAAACTGCGTAAAATTAAAGCTGTTATAACTTCTACACTGATAGTCGGAATAATGTGAAATTTTATATTTAGCAAGTTATTTTATTCGCTAAATTGTCATACCCCTTCTGGTACCTCCCACTCAAAGTGACATAAACGTGGGTTACAATAAAAGCGATATAACATCCGTACGGGTATTAAAAATCATTTGCAATTTGTTATTAAAATAATCACTTTAAACCTAAAAAATATTTACGCTTTAGTCACGCCCCGTCTTGTACTTCCCAAACAATTGTCTCCATCCTGGGTAATATTAAATCCTTCCTAACTTCTATTCTGGTGCTTGGAATCCACTATAGCTTGTTATTTGATCATGTTTTTACAATTGTTTTATAAATGTGGAAGCTGAGACCATGTGACACGAACCTCCTAGGACCTTTCACACAAATTATCCTGCCCTACGTAAAATTTAATTCCTTATAACTTCCTTTCTGAGAGTGATGGTATAATAAGTCGGTTTAGCCGACTGAAGCTTACTTACTTGTTTATATTTATTTTATAAACAAAAATATATTATATATAGCAATGCATTAAACGAACAAAAAATCCATTTTAGTCTGGAACATCCACAAATTGAAGCCAGCATAAAGTAAGTTATTTTTATTATTTATAATTAATTGTTTTAATTTCGACAGCAATCTCATTTATAATGGTTTTAGAGTAAGAACAAGGAACTTTTCTAAATTCTTATTGCCACTATTAACTGTTAATCAAGTTTATTTTGAAAAATCTAAGGTATTTTCAGTTTATAAAACCACCATTGCAATGAATATGTCTTTGACCTAAATCAGGGTTCATACTTATGTCAGAGTTAACAGAGTAAAAATGAAAATTGCTAGCATTCAACGAATAAAGTCGACACACTACAAATGTAAATGTAAGGTTGTAAGTTATGAATCTTTTCATAAAAACTATGAAATCCTTCATTGGTTATGGCATATTTCAATATATTTAAGAATTGTTTCTTTAATACAATGAAATCATTCTTTGATCATGTGAAACTAAGTTTCACTAATTTAACAATTTTGTTTTATGAAATATGAAATGTTTATGAAAAAATTGAAATTTTTTTCATTATCGATCTAAACCGAAGTCTAAATGACACTACAACCGGATTGACATGTAGATGGCGGTATCATTCTAATTGTATTCCTTTTAATGTTGCCGCGGTCATGTCAAAACCAGCTGTTTTCTTGTATACAAAAGTGGTACCGTGCCGTAAAATACCAGTTTATACCAGCAAATAATAGTGATTTCAATTGAATATAGCCTCTGCTGGAGGCAAACAGGTCCATAATTATTGGAAACCTATTCAATTTGTATGATCGCTGCACTCATTTCATCAAAATTTTGTAAAAGTAAAACTGGGCGAATTTGTGGCCAGACTGCCTACAGGTATTTGCTCGTTTTTATGTTTGTCCAAAATCTGCGGATTTGCCGACAAAAAAATTAGTGGCTAGACTGCGGCAAACAAATAAAGGGTTGTTAAATTGTAAAGGCGTTCAAATCAAAATGCATATCGTGCACTTCGTGATTTTTTCGGTCAATTTGATGAGGCACATTTTCTCCTCAGTGGATTCGTCAATAAGCAGAATTGCCGCATTTCGGCTAATGATAATCCAAGAGTGATTGTCGAAAAACCCATGCACCCACAAAGAGTGACTGTTTGGTGCGGTTTATGGGCTGGAGGCATCATCGGGCCATATTTTTTCCAAAATGAGGCCGGTCAGGTAGTTACTCTCAATGGTCTTCGCTATCGTCAGATGA
Organism: Polietes domitor; assembly: GCA_947397865.1. Lineage (NCBI taxonomy): Eukaryota > Metazoa > Arthropoda > Insecta > Diptera > Muscidae > Polietes > Polietes domitor. Next base: position 241,711,822 of record OX377618.1, on the reverse strand, counting down.
TAACGAACTTTTTATGGCCCGAATTGGAAGATATGGATGTGGACGATATGTGGTTTCAACAGGACGGTTCCACTTGCCACACAGCTAACGAATCAATGGCTCTTTTGCGCGACAAATTCAATGGCGGTGTTATCTCACGTGGTGGCGATGTCAATTGGCCGCCATGATCATGTGATTGACACCGTTGGACTTCTTTCTTTGGGGTTTTTTCAAATAAAAGGCGTACGTCAATAAGCCAGCAACAATTCAAGAGCTGAAGGATGAGATAATTCGGCACATTAACAGCACAGAACCTCAATTATGCCTCAGCGTCGTCGAAAATCGCGCCGGCCATTTGACCGATATTTTTTTCATTCATAATTGAACAATACCAATATTATCATAATAAAAAGAAATGACAATAATTTCCTAAATAATTTGTGTTTTATTCAAAATCAACATCGGGCCTTAAAATTTAACAACTCTTATTTGACGTTTTTGATCAATTGTGTCCGTACCTTTAGTCAGTCACCACTGCTAGATATTGCCATAAAAAACATCGGTGCCAAAAACTATGGAGTTATAAAAATGAACAAGTAAGGAATGGCTTTCTATCCGAATACAATTCAATTGGGTAATAAAGTGAAAACGGGAAGGATTTGTGTATCCTGTAAATGTATGTGTTTGACAAAAAATTTTAAATCGGAAAGGACATTTGTATGGGGGTATATTGAAACCTGGAACGTAATAGGTGAAATATAATATGTATAGTTTGTGCAAAATCGGTTAAACATTTTGGAGCAACATTTGTATAGGGGCTATATCTAAATCTGAACCGACATTATCCACTTTCAGCATAGCTGCTTCTAGTTAGATTATAAGGTGTTAAGCCAAATTTGAAGAAAATCGTACCCGAATATGTGGTTTCTACAGCGGAAGAAGTCAAATCGGGAGCGACTTTTGTATGGAGGCTATATGTAAATCTGAACCGATCTTACCCATCTTCTGCATAGGTGGTTATAGTTGGATTATAAGATGATGTGCCAAATTTAAAGAAAATCGGGTACATTATGGGGGCTATATCTAAATCTGAACCGATCTTACGCACTGTCTGCATAGATATTTCCAGTTGGTCTATAAGATGATATGCCAAATTTAAAGAAAATCGGGTGCATTATGTGGTTTCTAGAACGGAAAATGTCAAATCGGGAGCGACTTTTGTATGGGGGCTATATCTAAATCTGAACCGATCTTACCCATCTTCTGCATAGGTATTTATAGTTGGATTATAAGGTGTTTTTCCAAATTTAAAGAAATTCGGGTACATTATGTGGTTTCTAGAGCTGAAAATGTTAAATCGGGAGCGACTTTTGTATGGGGGCTATATCTAAATCTGAACCGTCCTTGATCCTTATAAGGTGTTTTTCCAAATTTAAAGAAATTCGGGTACATTATGTGGTTTCTAGAGCTGAAAATGTTAAATCGGGAGCGACTTTTGTATGGGGGCTATATCTAAATCTGAACCGTCCTTGATCCACAAAACTGACTTGTGCCAATTTTTGTTAAGATCAGACTAGAATTGCGACCGGACATTGCTAAATCGACTCAGAAAGTGATTCTAAGCCGATCGGTATAATTAACAATGAGTCTATCTCGCTTCCTTTTGGGTAGTGTATAAAAATAATAAACCGTACACTGTGTGATAGTGGCTTTTTCACTCGCACGGTTTAAAAAAAAAGCAATCACGGTTGGCTCGTCTTACAAGCTTGTTTAGTTCTGTTTGCAGAATAACTCTAAAAGTTGAAGAAAATTGCTCTCGTACGACTACTACAACAACATCGTCTGTCCGACGTCACTCTGCAGGGCTGTTGTCTGATCACTGACTAGATTAACTTTTAAGTATACCAATCGGTTTAGTGCCACCTCATCGTTCGTCTGCCTGTCGTCCATCTAAAACGTGTGATGTCCGATTGTTACTTGTCGTAGGTATTCGAATGATGTCGTTGTCAATTTCCCATCTATATCTAATACACCCCCGATAACTTCTTATGCATAAGTGGATCTCGGATTTAGCTCTCCGGATGTGGAGTAATTTAAATTGAAATCGAATTTTTAAGATTTCAAAATGATTTTTACCTTTATTGAGAATGAAATAAAATTTAATTTTATCAAAATCAATCACAGCCGTACGATCTAGTTACAAATGGTATGTCTCACACAACAGTATGGAAATTCTGCATCGGGTTTCATGCGTTCGCCCAACTCACAGGGTGGTTCGACAACTTGTATGTCACAGCTAAAAATGGAAACAAATCTGAGTTTAATACCCATCCAACGAAACAATGGAGGAGTTAATTTGCATACCCCAAAACTCTGCCCCAGCCATCATCTCTTAGACAGACGAAACGTTCACATATGCCTTTTGCTTGTTTCTCCTCGTTGGCTGCCAATACCATGCCCTCATAGACACATTTTCCAGGATGTTCTGTAATAGATGTATAAATAATAAATAATTAGCAATTTTTAGAAGTTCTCTTAATGTTCGTATATCACGTCTTTACCCGAATCTTTAAAGAATCCATCGTATACGTTGGCATTACTGGCCACAAGGATGGCACAGATCACAGCGATTAAGAAGAATTTCATGTTTATTCTTAAATGGCAAAATTTAAACTATTTTTGTTTCGAAAGTCAATCGCAAAAGAAAGTTCGCTTTCGACGCATACAATTGCATTGTTTTGTTTTTTTTTTCGATTTCATATATGCATAATATGATAATTGAATTTCAAGGCTGTTTATATAGAACCTTTGCACTAAGTCACATCTATCAAATATTAGAACGTAGATGGCTATGTACACAGCAACGACAGTTCCGAAAAGCCATCAGGCTCATTTATGTTATCTAAGTCCATGGTTTTATTCCACTGGCATGTTCGGTCAGCAGACGCAATTGGTTGTTAGGTTATAAACTAAAATTTTGAATCTGAAGGTTGGGATTTTTGTCAATGTGAGATTACACAATAATTTTATAGACCTTACAATACATGGAAATAATATAAGGTTTTATTTATGAGTATTTCTATACACTAAAATAAGATATTCTTATTTTATTTGTATGACCTAATAGCCAAACAATAACACTGTTCAACAGCATTTTTGGAACAGAGTAGCGACCCTAAAAGAATTTTCCTTCACAATATTTAAAAAGCGATTTTATAAAAGGTTTTTCATAAATTTAGTGATTTTTTTATGTATGAACAATTTATAAATAAAATGAAATGTTTCATATATGTTTTCATAAACATCTCATTGAGAAACTTAGTTTCATAGTAGACTAGATAAATATAAATATAAATATCATTCGGTTGAATGATAGCAATTATCATTTGTCATCTGTTAACTCTGACATAAGTATTTACCCTTATTTTGGTCAAAGACATACCCATGGCATAGACCCCCACCGCGATGTTTTGTGTTGAATGGTTAGTCAACAAGTCAGGCCTTTTTTGTTTATATTGAAAACTTCAGTATGTACTATTTATGAAACTCCTCCATAAAATTAATGAACTTTCTTTATAAAATCTATGAAAATTTTCATAAATCATGTTTCATAAATTCTATGACACTTTTGATTGATTTGTGCTTTGTGAAACATGTTTCATAGATTTTATGAGGTGAAAATGTGCCTCATCACTGAAGATGATTTTCTTCGAAGTGCACGATAAGCATTTCGACTTGTACGCCCATTTTCATAATAAGCCTGAATAACTTTAACGCGTTGCTCGATTGTGTATCTGTCCATGGTTCAAATTGAGTTAGTCTGAAATTGTGAAATGTCAAATGAAATCCAAAAAAACTTGACGTTTAGTTGTGGTCCACACTCAACATCGGCCCTTACAATTTAACATCCCTTTATAAACCATCATTTCATCACTGTCAAACTAACACAGTCGCTTAATAAGAGATCTCAGAACACTACATTTAAATTTAAAAAAGGGATTAATGTAATAATTTCGAAAATAAAAATGAAAGAATTAAAATTTTAAAAAATCAAATATTAATACTCTTTTGTATTTGTTCAGCTTGAGGCCATAGGAAAAACTGGTGATGACTTTATTAACATATATATTAAGATAAGAAATTTATGACGTTTACATGGGAGGTAGGCGTGGTTGTGGGTGGATTTGAAAAAAAAATGTTTTTGTTCAAATCTGACGATATAAGGGATGTGTGCGAAATTTCAAGGTCCTAGCTGTATTCATTATAATTTTTGCAGCAGCTTGTATGAACAATGTTCCACTTCCATTCAATTGGGTCAAGAAGTAATGAACAATCAGGGATCCATATTTAGCGAAGTAAGGACCAACGATTCCACTGACCCATAAAACGAACCAACCAGTGCCTCGTGGATTTTCCTCAATTCAAATGTGATAATTTTGCTTATTTACATGCTCATTGAGCCAAAAATGGGTCTCATCGCTGAACAGAAAATTGAGAAAATATACGGCGCTTAAATTCTTACAAATCCTACTGAACACATTATTAGAAATTTGCATTCTATTAAATATAGATGTAAAATGCACTGGAGCCAGGACAATATCCCAGTTGAAATCAAATATTGATTACAGACCAAAAAAATACCAACGATAAAACTAAAATTTAATCATTAAAAAAGCAACCAATATTTAGGTGCTCGCGATGTAGTGTTGTCGCGCTTTTTCGACCCATCTTATTTTAAAAGGAATCAGTAAATAAGAAATACGTGATATATTTATTTTTTATTTTTATTTTATTTTATTTTGTTTTTCCCAAAAAAATCAAATATTGATTACAGACCAAAAAAAAATGCAAAACACGGCAGAAGTATTGCTGGGTAACTATACCTGAATTTACACATACTTACATATGCAACTCAATAAGATGCTTGTAAGATGGCATGTGTACTTTATTACTTGGTGCGACTTTTTAAACGCAAATTCGGCAAGTGAGTTGTGCTTCTCGTTCGTTTGTGAGAATCATCTCCATATAGAGGCCGGGTTTGATGTTGCAAAGTCGCTGCAAAGCCACTTGAAAAGACTTTTGACATGGTCGAAATCATGATCGTGGTAGTCTGCAGCCAAGTAATAAATGTCACCATGCCATTTGTAAATAAATTTGCATTCTATTAAATACATATGCAAAATGGTCTTGAGCCAGGACAATATCCCAGTTAAATTTTAAAAAACTTTAAAACATCTATTTATATTTTAAAAGTAATTGAGATTACCTTCAAAACGACATATTTCACATAAAAATCGGTCAAGTATTTCAGGAGTTACAGGCGATATAATGAACATACCTTTTTGAAAAAGTAGTAATTTTTTCACTGTTTAATTGGTCTTAACTCGTGAAGAAAATCATTTTTTTTTTCAAAAAATAATGGAATGACTCATATGATTTACGAGCTGAGGAAGCCAAACTACTTAAAAAATGTTATACCCTTCGACAAAATGTTTGTGAACTGTCACGGAAAATAGCCTAAATCTCTTCTCTTGGTTTGGGAACAGTTTTCACATCCCTCCTTAAACCGATTGAATTATAAAAGTTAAAGCAGTTGCTTTGCATATAACATTTTTCAGTGGTGCTGCTAGGAAGTGTAATTTAATGGTGGGCGTCTGGGATAAGTGACTAATCGTAGACAACAACCGTAAGGCTATAACCGCTATCATTTTCAACCGTTTCATTAGCGAGTCGACTGTTATACACATTGTCATTCAATGGTGTGCCGTATAACACATTCCACAATCCATTTTATTTCAGTGTAAAACATCGTAGCAGCTGTAAGGGTGTTGTAAGTCACACGCTCATATCACGTCTTTCTTTTGAACAACGCTGTTGTAATGTCATTGTAGCCACTGCCGCCGCATTGTCAACAAATTGATGTTTGTTTAAATGTCGCAAAACATTTTTTTATTTAGTTCATTGCCAATAAAGATTATATTGTTTTGTTGTGCTGTCGATGTCGCTGTGCTGTATATCTTCCTACTTATGCTGTTTGTTCATCTCTTGTAATTGTTTTCGTTTTTAAATTATGTCAGTTTGTTTCTTTATTATTATTTTACTTTTTTGAATTTTATTGTCCATTTCATTTGCAATTGCTGCGTGTGTGTTATGTCAACTGTCATCGCTTCGGATGTGCCGAAGAAACGTGTTTTGTTTGGGCTTTTTCTTACGTCTCGATTCGATTCGACTCGATTGGTGGTGTCCGGTCATGTCATGTTACAATTCCATTTTGACACCGATGGAAATTCGATTTAGTTATGGTTCATTATGGCAGCACAATAGTTTATCTACCACGGACGTGTGATGGTATGACATTAATCGAGATGGATGGCTTCAACTGATGATGGATGATGGCACAATTAAATTATTTGCGAACAGTTTTTAGTCGGAATTATCTATATTATTATTCACTTTATAGACTTATAGTTTAATAATATCCTTTATTTATGCCTAAGATGAAGATGTTACAAAAATCTCCTCATCAATCTCTCATCACCTCACCATCTCCATTTTTTGGCTTATGTATCTTTTTCCGAACCTCACAACATTAGCAGTTCAAGTGTGTCCAAATATTATAACTAAGAAACTCCATCGAACAATGTCCTACCTCTAATGTAGATAAATGATGTTAGATAGTTTATTTTTGTGAAAATAAAAACCGTTGGAATCAGTTGAACAAAACAAAACGGGTTGAATCGGCTGTTCGAAAATCGTCAATTGGAATCAAGTAAGAAAAGGCTAAAGTCGGGCGGTGGCGACTATATGGCCCCACACCAGTCCCTAATCCTTTTCATCAAGATTACTAAACCCAGGTGTTTTATAGAGCCGATTTTACGTAGTCCATATATATATTATATGGTCCATGGTAAAATTGATTAATTATACCCTCACTCTACAGAGTAGGAGAGTATATATCATTTGGGACAGAAAAAAAGTGTAAAGCATTGAAGGAGTGACTTAAAACCCTAAGTATGTTTGGACTAGGGTTTGCTCCCGGGATTTCCCGCGGGAAAATTCCCCGGGAATTTGCATAGTTTTCATTTCCCGTATCCCGGGAAATTCGTACGGGAATCCCGCGGGAATTCAGTAGAAACTTTTACAAATTTCTTCACATATTTTTTCCATCATTTGCACAATAAACTTAAAAATGTTGTACAATAATTTAGGACATATCGCTTTTAAATAATGTCAAATATTGCAGTTTGATGCGTTTGTGTATACTTCCAAAATCCACTTTTTCGGATTTTGCCTCTCAAAATCCACATACAAAATTTTAATTCCGGAAAAAGAAGATTTAAGGCGTGTATCCGAACGCCGAAAATAAATGAAGTCAGTCAGAAAACGCAAGTATCAATATTATATTAAAAAAGTCAATATAGCTGTCTAAAAAAAAGAATTTAAAGTTTTCGAAGCGACAGGACAAAGAACTGACAACTTAAACATTTTATTTAATACTCTACTGACTATTAAGCTTACATGTGTTGAATGCGAACGATCGTTCTCCGTCGCGTTGAAATTTCTAATAAAATAAGAAATATCTGATGAGGCCATAAATGCATTGTAAGCTCTTAATTCAAATATACGCTTGCATATGTACATAAATTTAATTAATTATGAAACTTCAAAAGATGTTTGAATTGATCTCACATTGCCCTTTATTAAATGAATTCTGTAGCAGGATTGTTGTGAAATAAATATTTATTTTACTTTAATAAAATGTGAATGTTTCACATTTAACTCATGGTAAACAATATTTAACTCATGGTAAACAATATGTTGACGATTTCCCGTACTGTCCCGGGATCCCGGGAAATTAAAAAATAATTCCCGTTTCCCGGGAAATAAAAAGTACGGGAAAATGCAAACCCTAGTTTGAACCAAATCCGTTTCACGACTTTTTAAGGTGTTTGAGCAATATCCGTCCGTATGGCTGGCTGGTGTACACGATAACTCTCGAAAGGAGCTAAGGAATTGATTCAAACTTTGCACATGGTAATATTTACCCCAAACTTAGTTTAAGTTTGAAGATGGGCGAAATTGCTACGCCCCTTCTGGTACCTCCCACACAAATAGCCCATATTCCAATGTTAAATTAAAACCCATATAACTTCCACACGGATATTCGGAATCAGATATATTTTGGTATTTGGTAATATTTTTATAATCACTTTAAGTGTACTAAATATGACTGGTTTTGCCACGCCCCTTCCAGTACCTCCCACACAAATCACGCGAAACTACGTAAAATTAAAGCTGTTAAAACTTCTGTACTGATGATAGGAATACTGGAATATGGGCGATATTGTCACACACCTTCTGATACCTTTCACACAAAGTGGCATAAACTTTGGTTACAATAAAACCGACATAATATTCACACGGGTAATCAAAATCATTTGCAATTTGATATTTAAAAACGTTTTTATAACTTCCTTACTGGTACATGGAATTCGCTATGACTTGATATTTGATCATGTTTTTACAATTGTTTTTTAAATGTGGAAGCTGGAACCAAGTGATACGAAACTCCTAGTACCTTGTACACAAATTATCCTGCCCTAGGTTAAATTTGATTCCTTAAACTTCCGTATATATGTTCTCTGAGAGTGAGGGTATATATAAGTCGGTTTAGCCGACTGAAGCTTACTTACTTGTTTTTTTGCATTATGTTACTCCAAAATCGGTGTGGTCCTCTACCATTGTAGATGCATATTGGGAACAAATATAGAGACTATTTTCATCTAGATTTGCTGTAATAACTTGAGTCTTGTGTGCTATGTAAACAAATCGGAAGGAACAAATGAACGGAGGCTTATAAAGAAAGGCTAACAATACGTTTACACTATATAAAGGGTGATTTTTTAAATGCTATAGGAACGTTTAAAAAAAAAACACATAAAATTCAGAAAAATGCATGAAATCTTTATTTGAGTACGGTCCATATAATTTAATGTTTGAAGATTATTTCATGCAAATGTTGACCTTGACTGCGGCTCAAATGGTCCATCCGCTCAGAGGCCCAATTGCTGTGAACGGCGACGAATCGATAATTAACGGTCATCATTAACACTGGCCGATACAGCTGCAATATTTTCTTCAGTTCGTACTCTACGTAAGCGTGTTGGTGGTGCGAAATTTAGTCACAATAGCCCGAAGTACAAATTTTGAGAATCCATTATCTCACGTACAAAATAACCTAACTTCACGATTCGACCATTTTTTGCTGTAAAAGTAAAAAGTATGAATTTTACTTCTCTATACATCGAATTCCATGTTTCTAGCTGTTGTCGTTCGGTAGGTACCATTTTTATCCCATTTTTTGCCCCATTTCGCCCTGTACGAATAAGAATCACTTTAGGGTGCACGTTTTTGTTATAGGGGGAATGCGCATACCCATTATCAAGTAAGTACAAGCAGATAGATTGAAAAAACATGATTAAATACTCTAAAATATTAGGGGTATTTTCAGTCCATGTATTTTTTATACCCTACACCACTTCGTGGGCTAGGGTATTATATGTTAGTATCGCGCCAAATGTTTGTAACACCAAGAAATAATTGAGCTAGACCTGTCTTTAAGCATACGGATCGGCTTAGTATCACCAGCTAAATCGGTTTAACGATGTCTGTCTGTCCCCCATACAAATGGACTTACCATATTACTGCTCTAAAATGCACATTTTACATCGGATCTTGATCAAATTTCTCACACAATGTTACATTTAGACTAGAAATATCTATTTTAAAAACCAGCTATATAGGTCAATGTTTTGGTATAACCCCCATACAAATGGGCCCCCAGTTCACACTATAATCGCTCTAGAACCCACATCTTACATTGGATCTTGATACAATTTTGCAGATTATGTTATATAGGGTCCGCACATCTAACGTTTTTTTTCAACTATTCATCCGTTGGACTATTATTTGTGGGGATCCGAGGCATCCATTTGAATGAAATTATTTTCCATTATTAACGGGAAGGATTGTACTTTCAAATAAAAGAAGAAATTTGAGAAAATATTCAGTAGTTTTTTTTATAGCATTTTCAAAAAAAAGTTATTTGGCGGACCCTATATTTCAGTAAAGAATACCTACTTTGAAAGTGATCTAAAAGGGTTCACTTTTTAATGTAGCGTCTTTACAAATGGGCCCTCATTTTTATTATTATCCCTCTAGAACCCACATTTTACATCGGAAGTTTATCAAATTTTGCAGATTATATTATATATTGAAACTAAAAATACATTCTGTGAAAGTCAAATATATGTGTTCATACTTTGGTATAACCCCCATACAAATTGGGCCCATTCTACTCTACTACATATCTAGAACCCACATCATGCATTGCATCTCGATATAATTTTGCATATCATGTCATAATTCAACAAAAAATAACTACTTTGAAAGTGATCTATATGGAACCACTTTCTAATGTAGCGCCCTTACAAATGGCCAAAATTTTAATTTTTACCCCTCAAGGACGCCAATTTTACATCGGATTTTTTTCAAATTTTGCAGATTATATTATATTTCAACTAAGAATACATACTATGAAAGTCAAATATATGTGTCCATTCTTTGGTATGGTCACATATACAAATGGGACACCCATTTTACTATATTACAGCTCTATGTAGAAACTATTTCTTACATCGGATCATGATATATTTCAACTAGGAATACCTACCGTGAATGAGAAATATATAGACCAATGTTTTGGATCAGGTCCCAAGTGTTGTTATAGGCCCCCTTTCAAATGTCGGTCCGATTCGTCCTATTACTACTGTATAATTTGTATTTGTCTGCTGGAACATTGGATCAATTATTTACCATATTCATATGACTAAGGATGGATTTATAGTATACTGTATAATTTATATGAATTACATAAAATTGTTCCCATGAAACACCTGGGTTTAGTAATAAAAGCGAGCTATATACGCAGGGAGTGGAGTAGGGTATTATATAGTCGGCCACGCCCGACTTTAGCCTTTCTTTACTTGTTTTCAATTATATGGTGTTGTGCAAAATTTGGTGAATATCAGTCAAAATATATGGTTTCGAAAGCGGAAAACGTCAACTCGTGAGCGAAATATATATAGATGATATATATAAATCTGAGCTGATAATTAGTTGTAATGATTTTACTTGTAATACAAGGTGTTGTGCCAAATTTGATCAAAATCGGTTTAAAAGAGTGGTTTCTAGAGCAGAAGCTGTCAAATCGGAAGCGATATTTGTACGGAAGCTATATATAAATCTGAACCGATCTGGACCACTTTCACCATAGGTGTTCCTAGTTGAAATATTTTAAGAAAATCTGTTACAAGATATGTCTGCTAAAGCGGAAAAAGTCAAATTGGGAGAGACATTTGTATGCGAGCTATATATATTATCTCAACCGACTTGACTTATTTTCACCAGGAATATTTCTATTACAAATATAAGGTGTTATGCCAAATTTGGAAAAAAAATCTGTCGGAACTTATGGTTTCGAGAGCGCAAAACCTCAAATCGCGAGCAAAATTTGTATGGTGGCTATATCTAAATCTGAACCGATTTGCTTCAAATTAAAGAGCGTCCGTCCTTGGCCCACAAAACTTAAAACTTTGCCAATTTTCGTAAGGATCGGACATAATTGGACGGACATTGCTAAAGCGACTCAGAAAGTGATTCTAAACCGATCTGTATAATAAACGATGGATATAACACGTTTCATTTTGGGTGTTACAAATAAATGCACAAAGACACAATACCCTAGTGAATGATATACAAATAGATGCAATGAAATTATTTAGCAGATTAATCATTGTTTGTGAAGCCAGCTTAATATATGTTATTCATTGATTTGAAATTTGTTAAATGTTTACTTGCTTAAATTACATTGCTAACAATAAGCGTGAAAGTGATAAAAATGTTATTGCGAAATGTGCTACAAATCTTCCGACACTACCATCGACAGCGAGCCAGCTTTTCATTTCTGTCAACAATGATTTATGTAAATTTGTTCTAAACAAACAGCTAAGTTTTGAAGTTAATTAGAAAACAGTCATTTATTTATGGATAGAGTATTGCGCGATACAAAGAAACTCCAACAGTCTATAGATAAATATTAAAAACATATTTACTCGATTCGATTGCAGTCGAGTTATCTGCATGCTCGTGTGTGTGTGTTTACCAAACGCTTCGAGAACATTTGTCGCAATTAGTGTCGAGGTCTTAACCCTCGGTTTTGTTTAGATATGTTAACGACCCAGAGGATTGTCTTTTCTATGTGGGAGTTGTAGGTCTAAATATGTTGGTAAACAATGAAATGCAATTATTTGTTTAACAACTGCCGGTGGGGAGGTTAACAAACATGGAACAAATGTGACCTTCAGAATGACAATGAGAATTATGATGTTAACTCTCCGACCCAATGTATCTTGTCGATTGCAACATCTTTTAATATTCTGCAGATACCAATGAAAGATATCGAAACAAAATATGATAGAAAATTTTGTTTTTAAAGTAAGTAGGTCTCTGCTGCACAGTGATACCTATGTAAGATAATAGTGGTAATAATTAGCGAAATTGTATATTTGAATTTAAATAAATGTTTATACAGTTTTGTTATATTTTAATCTAGAAGTCTTTAAAGTGCAACTTACAAAAGGAAATAAGATTATCTTATTATACCAAACATATTTGAATAACTTTTCGAATCTCTGTCTGTATATCTCTGTAAATATTCCTTTATATCCTAAATACGTTGAGACTTATCGTTATTGTTTTCCAATTTGATGCTTACAATAGCTCGTGATATTTATATACTTGCAGAGAAACAAACGCGTTTTGAGGCCGTTTGGGCCAAATGGACTTCTTAAACGCAGAGATATAAGCCGACCGATTTTAAGCCGACAAGCCGCCGTCGCCGCATGTTTCCGCACGAGTATTATTATTCTTTGGAAGGATTATGATATTCAAGCCTCACATGAAAAGCTGTAATTACAAAAATATTTATTAAATTCATCCATATTATAAATTTTGGGAATGGATTCCCACTCCCAAAAAATTATTGTATGGGATAACAATTAGGGTGTCCAACCGCGATTAATCGAATAATTTTTGTCAAATATTTTTTTCGAATAATAAAAAATCATGATTTTCGAATAACGAATAATTCGAATAAATTGTCCCAAAAAATCGATTAATCGATATTAAAAGTTTTGCCTTAAAAACTAATGAAATCGTCGTATGCTTTGTATGATAAATTGATTTTGAATAGCCAGTTTGCTCCATTTGGGTAAAAAACTATGAAACACCAAATATAAAACCACAATATTTTCGATTTTTGATTTGTATGCTCCACAGATATTAAAATAACGATTTATTCGACATCATTTAAAAATAGCAAAAACTAGCCAATAGCTTCGGAATTATTTAAAATTTAAAGAATAGTAATTTCATAGAATAGAAAATTCATGGAAAAATCTAGGTTAACGCAGCGATAATAAAGTTAGTTCTGTTATAAATCATATGATCCATATTCGAAAATAGTCAATGGATAACTTGTGATATTGTGCTCATTTGAGGGAAGGTTCTTTATTTTCGAATTTGATATTAAAAATTTTAAATAAAATCAGATACGTTCAATATATAGTGGAACTTCCCGTAAACTGGCGTGTCTTCTCTATATAACTCTTATTAATTATATTTTATTTAAGTGGACAATTGTTCGATTAATCGGTTAATCGAATAACTCTCGACTTCATCATTCGATTAATTGGAAATTTTTTGTTTTCAAATAAACGATAAATCGAATAACATAAATTAAATTATTGGAATATTGGCTAATATTAACGTATTGGCTAATATTAACGTATATTGAACTACTTGGCAAAAAATAAAAGAAAATTGTTCCTTCCGTTTTCCCAAAATTGTCAAATATATAGGGGTAATCGAATGACAGAACGAGCCGTCAAATCAGCCGAAAGCCGCCGCCGCCTACCCATTTTGAACAGCGCCGCCGCCGCCGATAATTATGGTTCGGCTTGTAACTCTGCTTAAACGTCTTTTATAGTAAATGCAATGAATTCATTCATTCATTTATTTGAAAATCGTCAGCAATTTCTTTTAAGGAAAATCGTTTTAATGGAAAAGTTGAAAAAGCTTTAGAAATATTTGTAAACAATTCTAAAAAGTAATCGATAATTTATTTTGAGATTTGAGTCAGATTTATATACTAAAATAAAGTATAACAAGTAAAAATTCTTTTGAAAAGTAAAAATTTTGGCCGGGCAGAAAATAATTTAACATCATGAATTGCATTCCACAGTATTACCGGCAGATTTAAGGATTAAAGGCAGATTAAATCGACTTCACGTAGAAGTATATATTATGAAAATTATGAAATTTTTATAGCGTGAAATTTACTACATATGTATGTATATCTAAATAATACTTCAAGTGTATTAACCTTAAAATATCTATTTCTATTCTTTGTTCATTTAGAGCCGATTTCGCCCATTTTCCAACCTTCCACGCAGTCATACAATGAAAGAATTTTCCTTCATAATATTTACGAAAGTTTTTTCATAAATTTAGTGAATTTTTTCTTAATATGTATGAAAAATTCATAAAAAAATTAAATGTTTCATACAATTTTTTCATAAACATTTCAGATTTCATTAAACAAAATAGTTAAATTAGTGAAGCATAGTTTCATAAGACCAAAGAAAGATTTCTTATTATTAACGAAGCAATTCTTAAATATTATGAAATATGTCATAACCAATAAAATATTTGTGTTATGGAGTGTCTTCATAAATATAATGAAGGATTTCGAAGTTTTTATGAAATGTTTCATAACTTACAACTAAATTTTTAGAGTATCGACTTTATTCGTTGAATGCTAGCAATTCTCATTTGTATTCTGTTAACTCTGACACAAGTATTTACCCCGATTTAGGTCAAAGAAAAATTCATTGCAAAGACTCTCGCATTGGTGGTGTGCGTTGATTGGTTAGTCAACGAGACAGACCTTTTTTACTTTTCTGTTTATATTAGCAACTTCAGTATACATTATTACTCTGTATGAAACTCTTTTATAAAATTAATGCAGTTTCTACATAAAATCTATGAATATTTTCATAAATCATATTATGAACAATAATGAATTTTTATGACAAAATTCTTTGACACTTTTCATTGATTTGTGCTTTATAAAAAATGTTTCATACATTTCATGAAATGTTTCTTTGCGACTATTTTAAATAAAATTTTCACTGAATTTAAGAAAAAATCATAAATATTATGAAGATAATTCTTTCAATGTATAGGAGCATGCATATCGAATTTCGTTACAGCTACAACCAATTGCTTTGTTTAATTCTTATCCTAAAAGTATGAATTTCGAAAGTCCATTATCTGCCGCGTTCACAGTTGAATCTATAGACGTTTGCTTGGTATCAGTTTTATCCCTTTTACCCTATTCCCCCCTAAAAGTACGAATTTGGAGAAAGCTTTTTATTGTCCGCATCTACGAAGTAAGAGAAATGTATAAATTGGATTCCATGACTCTAGCTGCAGGCTTGCAATTGGTACCATTTTTATCCCCATTCGCCCCGTTTTTTCTCAATAGTGCAAAAGTATAAAAAATCCTTTTTGTTGCACGTCGACATTATCATGGAAATTTTACGATTCTAGCTACAGACGTTATCCCTTTTAACCATTTTTTTCCTAAAAGTACGATTTTAGTTTCCGCTCCGCTTCTACGAAGTAAGAGAAATTTATAAATAGAATTCCATGATTATAACTGGAGCCGGTTGATTGGTATAATTTTTCCAAAAATGCCTTTATGTTGCACATTGACATAATCAGGGAAATGTACAAACCTAATTTATGTTGCAGAAAGACGTTATTTTTCAGCTAGGGAGAAGTATATACCTATTGCACTATTCTAGCTGCAGCCCCTGAAAGTATAGGGTGGCCCATGTACAATTTTAATTTATAATCGGCTATAAAATGTACTGATTATTTTTTCACAATTCTGTTTTTATTGTAAAGGTTGAACTTTGTCATTTAATTGTGGAACACAATATAATTCATATGACTATCACGACTGGCACGGCAATTTTTCAGTACAGCCCAAAATTCACTCCAAACAGTTACTCGGTGTAGATGCATTGGCTTATCAGTAGTCACGTGTAGGTTCTCTGAACACCATATGTGACGATTTTGCTTATTGACATAGCCACCGAGATGAAAAAGAGCTTCATGAAGGTTACTTTGGAAGTAAGTGTTTAATATTTCCCAATTTTGTTCGAGCGTATAGCGTCCCATTTTGCAAATGTCAAACATAAACCTGGAAAATAAAATAAAATTGAATTTAATTCTAGCTTTCAATGTCAAATTAATCGGTTGTTCAAATTAAAAATTTTAAATGGCTCATTCAAATTTTGAAAATTTTCTTTTATTTTGCGCATCTATACAGTCTACACTCCGAAATATTATTGATCTAAGCAGCTGACTGATACCATTTTTGGCCTTTATTCACCCCCTGAAGGTACGAATCACGTCCACGCTATAAAAGAATTAAACTTACCAAATATCAAGTAAATACAAGGGAGAAATCCTAAAAAATGTGCATAAATATTCGAAATATTAGGGGTTACCCAGTATTTTATGTCTTTGGACATCCTTTCAACAAACAAACTTCGTATACACCCATCCTATGGTGGAGGTTATAGCAAAATAGTTGAATTTAATTAACTAAAGTCTATGTTTTCAAAATTATGCCGTTGACAAAAATTAGAGCTAATCGACAGATGTATATTAGGCTGGGTCACGAAAATAAATTGCAGCGGTCACCCCCCAGAAATGAAGATTGGATTGTTTAATGATGATCTGCAAAATATTTCGCCACTGAGTCAAGCCATCTGTGAGCTAAACGCTTCTGAAAACACCTCTAAAACCATGTTTTTTTCTGTGTAATTTTTTTATCATGCATTTTTGTCCAATTTTTTTTTCTGAATTAATAGACCATTGGGAGCACTTTAAATAGAAATGTGTATTCTTGTCTTAGAATAACTCATTGGTAGTATTATTGGACGTTTATATTGATTTTGTTGTTGTTTTCAAGGTAACAGCTAAAAACTCATATTTCTTGGAAATATTTTGTAAGAGTTGATATAAAAAATAAATAGAAGGAATTATTAACTTTCGAATGACACCTATGATGAATATCGGACGAAAAATGACGTCACTGACTCCTTGTTTGTAAAACAATTTAATACAGGAAATGGATTTCAGAGCCAACATTTTCAAAGTCTTTTTACAAGAATGAGCGCAGCGGCGTCAATTTTATTCCGATGTTCATCATTTATGCATCATTCGAAAGGTATTGACTGCCGCTATTTGTTTTTTATAAAATACTAACACCAAATACGAAATTTTTTTCAATTATTCGACCAATAAGTTACTCTAAGACAAGATTCAAAATTTTTATTTAAAGTGCTTTCAAGGGTCTATTATTTCAGGAAAGAAGTTGGGAATAAATTTAATACAAAAAAATTAAACCGGAAAAACATGATTTTTAGGGTTATTTTCAGGAGCGTTTGGCTCGCAGATGGCTTGATCTAGGAACGTAATATTTTGCAAATCCTCATTAAACAATCCAAACTTTATTTTCGTGCAGTGACTGGAACTTGCTTTTCCATTTGTATGGACGGCGACCCACCCTAATGTATATTATAGTTTGTATATTATTTGAAATATTTTACTGACAGTTGACAGTCGAACGGACATACATGAAATGTAAGGCTATATCAAAACATGAACCGACATATTCCACTTCCGAATATAATATGGAGAGAATGGGCTATTCAATCCTTCGCAATATGTGATGGTTCCTAGAGGGCTAAGATGTAAAATCGGAAGCGACATTGTTATGGGACCTATGTATATCATTGCGTGGGCCATAGTGGTCCAGTTTTGCTTCAACTGTTTCTAGGTGAAATATAAGCAATATGTGGTTGTGGAAAAAGTAAAATCTAAATCTGAACCGATGTGACCTACTATCACCACAAACGTTTGTTTTTGGGAGTTTGTAATTTTCATAAATCCATTGCGACAAAGGAAGAAAACTGTTTGTTATTACCATATTTCCCTTCTCATAAAAGATTTTTTCATTTACAACAAGTGATGACGTATTTACTGCAAACAAAAAACGTTATCCACAAAAGAAACTCTCCAACGAAATTCATTTTGCTAAAATTTCGATTCTGCATAACGTATTTGGCTCTGCGTGTTAACATACTTGATAAACCCAACTAATATTTTGTACGCGCTAGATCGGCTTCCAATATCAATATTTTTTGTGTTTTTTTCATTTCTTACAAAATAAGAAATTTAAACGTTTCACTCTACTGCACAGCTGCTCTAGCCTTATATCGTTGGCATAATTATCTTCACTAATATATTTTAAATATTTATTTATTTGGTCATATTAATTAATATTAATTTAATAATATTATTATTATACAAAAAATTAAGTCACTATTAATTAATATTTTATTACCTCAAGGAATATTTTGCACATTTTTCTTCCACTATTTCACTTTCGTTCAATTTAGCAAACGCATTATCACACAAACCACTTTCCGTTTAATATAATTAACAATATATTACAATTATCAATCATTTGATCATAGACGTTTCTTTCATCACAATAAATATGCCTTTTAGCAAAGTTGTACGTACGGACGTACGCAAATACAATAGCCGATCTAAATTTTCACAACACGTCTGCCACTTATGCAATGAATGCTCCTCGGCAATCTTCGTCGCTCGGTGGTTATATCATTGATTAATTATTCCCAACATTCATGCGCGTACAGCACGGTGTCATGCTAAGACCACAAGTCTAGTGCTAATGTTTGTAATGCTCCAAAATGCGCTCCAAGTATGAGTTAGTTGATCGACTACAGCGGCGACTACATGTTAATCAATCAACCCAAGTTGATTAGTCGATTAACTCATAATCTCGCTGTGAGCGATGTCAAGTAGTTCGAATGTAAAACAAAGGATTTGCTGTCAAAACGGAACATTGATTATTCCATTTTTTTGTAATTGCAATATGTTTCTGATAATAGCAGTGTTTTAGAGGAGAAGAGTGAAAAATCTCTTACAAAATTATATGGACATGATTAAAGATTAGATTTTGTGGAATTTAGAGCAATCAGAGGAATGTATACCATTTGGTTGGTATCATTTGTATCCCTTTTTCCATTTACCCCCTTAAAAGTGCGAATTTAAAAAATCCCTTTATTAAACGTGTCAACGTAATTAGAGGGATATACCCACCTAATTTAATAATTAAGCATGATATAGATTTGTCATATACTTTAAATAGATTTAAGGAAACTCTAGATTTAATTTACTTTTAAGTTTGGCTTGTCTATAAGGATTGTACTCCATAGACATATGAATGAATAAATCAATAAATTTCACTGTTCTAGTTGTAGGCGATGGGTTGTTATCATTATCATTGGGAACATGGGTTAAGATCCCATTTTAACCCTTGAAAGCATGAAATTTGAAAAAATATTTTTGTTTTGCGTATCTTTGCAGTCAGAGGTCAGTCAGAGTCAGGCGCAGCCGTTTGGTTGGTACTATTTTTATACCCTCTACTTGCAGGATGGGGGTATATTCACTTTGCCATTCCGTTTGTAACACCTTGAAATATCGACCTGAGACCCTATAATGTATAAATATTCTTGATCGTCTTAGACGATCTAGCCATGTCCGTCTGTCTGTTGAAATCACGCTAGCTTCCGAACGAAATGAGATAGGGGTTGAAATTTTCCATAAATGTGTCTTGTGTTTGCAGATCGGTTGGGATTAAAAGTGGGGGAAATCGGCACAGAGGGAAAAATTTTCCCTAACAATCAATCAATCTCCTGAAATACTTTATCGTTTTTAATGTGTTATACCTTGTTTTGAAGGTAATTTCAATTATTTTTATTATTTTCACCTATGCTGAAAGTGGGTAAGATCGGTTCAGATTTTTAAATATATATTTATATTATATATTTATATAAATGTTGCTCCCAGATGTTTAACCGATGTTGGCCAAACTTTACATATTATATTTCACCTATAAACATACATGGTGAAAGCGGGTCACATCTTTCCATGGTTCAATGTACCCCCATATGGCCATCTCCCAAAAAAGGACCACAACACACTAATAGCTTTTAACTTTATTTTTTCCTTATTTGGACAACTTTTTATACACTCCACGAGAGTATTATGTCTTTGTGCATTTGTTTGTAACACCCAAAAGGAAGCGAAATAGACCCATTGTTAATTATACCGATCGACTTAGAATCACTTTTTGAATCGATTTAACAATGTCCGTCTGTCCGTCCATCTGTCCATCTATTCTTGTAATCAAAGTACAGCCAGAACCAAATGAAACTTTGCACAACAAAGTTTTTCGGGATAAGGACGAACGCTATTTAATTTGAAGAAAATCGGTTCAGATTTAGATATAGCCCCCATACGAATTTCACTCCCGATTTGACTTTTTCTGCTGTAGAAACCACATGTTTTACCAGATGTTCTTCAAAATTGGTTAAATATCTTATATTTCAAATAGAAACACCCAAGTTGAAAATGAGCCAGATCGGTTCAGATTTAGATATAGCACCCATACGAATTTCACTCCCGATTTGACTTTTTCTGCTGTAGAAACCAGATGTTTTAAAAGATGTTCTTCAAAATTGGTAAAACATCTTATATTTCAACTAGAAACACCCATAAAACACACCAAATAAGCCAGATCGGTTCAGATTTATATATATCTCCTATACAAATTTCGCTCCCGGTTTGATTTTTCCGCCCCATAAACCACGTATTTTCAACGAATTACTTCAAATTGAGAACTGGAAGAACCTATTGTGAAATGGGTCACTTCATTCCATGTTTGGATATAGCCATGATACAAATATTCTTCTCGATTTGACAAATTGAACCAGGACATATTGGCATATGATTAGGAAACATCAAATTCTTCCCGTTTTTACTTTTTTCCCGAATTGAATTGTATTCTGATAGAAAGTGGAGTGTATCATATAGTCGGCCCCGCCCGACTTTAGCCTTTCCTTACTGGTTTTTATTATGAAACATGAAGTTAAGTATTATTTTTATTAAAAGTTGAAGTATTATAACGAAAATTACTAAATTTGTTTACTACGAGTGGAAATTTTTGTCCCGTCCATATTCCTGCTGTACCTTATTAAACAAATTTAAGAGATAATTTTCATATTTCACAAATGTACGAACAAAATATGTCCTCTGACCTTCATTTACATGTAAAGAGTGATTTTTTTGAGGTTAGGATTTTCATGCATTAGTATTTGACAGATCACGTGGGATTTCAGACATGGTGTCAAAGAGAAAGATGCTCAGTATGCTTTGACATTTCATCATGAATCGTCTTACAAACGAACAACGCTTGCAAATTATTGAATTTTATTATCAAAATGCGTGCTCTGTTAAGAAAGTTCATTGCGCGCTTCCATTTTATGGTCAGTTTAATCGACCCACTGAAGCGGCTATTCGGGCTATTGTGACTAAATTTCGCACCAAATTTACATTGTTGGACATTAAACCACCAACACGCTTACGTAGAGTGCGAACTGAAGAAAATATCGCAGCTGTATCGGCCAGTGTTAATGATGACCACCAATTTTCGATTCGTCGCCGTTCGCACCAATTGGGTCTCTGTTACTCAAAAACGTGGAAATGCTAAAATTGGACTAAGCGGATGGACCACCTAAGACGCAGCCGCGGTCAACATTTAAATGAAATTATCTTCAAAAAGTAAATGTCATGGACCAATCTAACGTTTCAAATAAAGAACCGATGAGATTTTGCAAATTTTATGCGTTTTTTTAAAAAAAAAAGTTATCAAGCTCTTAAAAAATCACCCTTTATATATGGAAAAACAAAATTCTCAAAAAATCGCTGAACTTTGTATATTTCTAAAAGACCTTCAAAAGTACTTCAGTTTTCTGTCGCGTCCGTTTCCGTGTAAAATTGTTTATAATTTTGTACTATTTTTTACTAAATCCTGACGATAAATTTTTAAAATGTGTACTCTTAAATGCTATAGAATACTAACAAGTAAGGAAAGGCTAAAGTCGGGCGTGGCCGACTATATAATACCCTACACCACTCCCTGCGTATATACCTCGCTTTGATTACTAAACCCAGGTATTTTATGGGAGCAATTTTATGTCATTCATATAAATTATACTATTAATTCATCTTTAGTCATATTTAACGAATTCGGTAAATAATAAAGTAATTGATCCAATTTTCCAGCAGATATTCCGAGTAAGTAAATATAACATGATCTGGAAAAATTGATCAACATCGAATGATAAATACAGATTATACAGTGGTAATGGGATGAATCGGACGGACATTTGAAGGGGGCCTATAACAACACTTGAGGCATGTGCCAAAACATGCGCCTATATATTTCTCATCCACGGTAGGTATTCCAAGTTGAAACATATAATGATCTGCAAAATTTGATGAAGATGTAAGATGTAGTTTCTAGATCTGAAACAAGTAAGGAAAACTAAAGAAGGACGGACCCACTACATGTTACTTTCTATCTCGTTACAATTCAATTCGGTAAAAAAATGAAATCGGGAAGGACTTTTGAATCATGTAAATGTATGTGTTTGACAAAAAATGTTAAATCGGAAAGAACATTTGTATGGGGGTATATTGATACCTGGAATGATGTGACCCGCTTTCACCATGTATGTGTACTATAGAAAAATAATATGCAAAGTTTGGCCAAAATCGGTGAAACACTCGGGAGCGACATTTGTATTAGGTCTATATCTAATTCTGAACCGATCTTAACCACTTTCAGCAGAGGTGTTTCTAGTTCGATTAAAAAATGTTGTGCCAATTTTAAAGAAAACCGAGTATAATATGTGGTTTCTAAAGTGGAAAAAGTGAAATCGGGAGCGACATTTGTATGGGGACTATATCCAAATCTGAACCGATCTTACCCACTTTCAGCATTGGTGTTTCCATTTCGATTATAAAATGTTGTGCCAATTTTAAAGAAATTCGTGTACAATATGCGGATTTTAGAGCGAAAAAAGTCAAATCGGGAGCGACATTTGTATGGGGGCTATATCTAAATCTGAACCGATCTTCCCACTTTCACCATAGCTGTTTCTAGTTCGATTATGAAAGAAAATCGTGTACAATATGTGGTTTCTGAAGCGGAAAAAGTGAAATCGGGAGCGACATTTGTATGGGGACTATATCTAAATCTGAACCGATCTAACTCGCTTTCGTCACAGGTATTTCTAGTTAGATTATAAGGTGTTGTGCAAAATTTGAAGAAAATCGGGTACTATATGTGCTTTATAGGGCTGAAAAAGTCAAATCGGGAGCGACATTTGTATGGGGACTATATCTAAATTTGAACCGATTTCCTCCAGATTCAATACCGATGGTCCTTGGCCAAAAAAAGCGATTTGTGCCAAATTTCATGATAATCGGACCACAATTGCGACCTGTAGAGTGCGAACAAGCTTAGATGGACAGCAGACGGACGGACGGACAGACAGACATCGTTAAATCGATTCAGCTGGTGATTCTAAGCCGGTCCGTGTACTTAAATGTGTGTCTAGCTCGATTATTTGTTTGTTACAAACATTTGGCGGAAAACTAACTTATAATACCCTAGTCCACGAAGTGGTGTAGGGTATAAAAAGGCTGATCGACTTTTTCAGTTTCTTTCTTGTTTTTGGAGTAGTTTAAGGTGTGCGAATGTCGCATCCGGGCCACTGGGAAACGCCCATATGTCCTTTCCGATTTAAAATTTGTTGTCAAACAGATACATTTACAGGATACAAAAATCCTTCCCGATTTCACTTTTTTACCGAATTGAATTGTAATAGGATAGAAAGCGGAGTGTATCGTATAGTCGGCTCCGTCCGACTTTAGCCTTTCCTTCCTTGTTTCATTTGAAAGCCTTTGGAGAATAAAGTACGTATTTATAAAGATTGAAGTGTTCCCCGTTTTTGCAGGATAACTTTTGCCTGCACGAAAAACTCAACTTTTTTCTCATTAACTTTCAAAAAGTAGGTACATAGCTAAAAAGATGAGCAAATTTCCTTTATCCTTAAGGCCAGTCTGAGTTCCTTTGAAGGATCTATGTCAAAAAACCCCTAATAACAATCAGTTGCAGACAAATGGAATTAATGCAAGTAAACCGAACACAGGTGGTACTGCAACTCATTGTGGAATATACATTGGAATGTTCGTAAACATTTATTTATTTATTTATTATGAATTACAATACAAAGTAAATTTATATTGTAATTTTGGGTCCAGGGATTGAGCCGGGGTGTCTGAGACCATTGCAGCTAGTTATTGCAGCGACAGACCAGAGCCTCTGGTGGGAATCGAACCCACAACCCCAAAGCTGATAGCCGAGCACGCTACCAACTCGACTACCGGGGCGCTCTGTTCGTAAACATGAATAACAATTTTATTTACCTCAATTATCCTCAAATTTATTCATTCCTTCCTTTCCTTTATTTCTTCATTTATTTTCTTTAATTCTAGGCTTTTTACATTTTACGTTTTTACAAGTTCTTTAATACTTTTAACTCTCCCTGGTTCATTAATAACTAATAACATATTTAAACACCTTTTCGTCGAAATACTCCACTGTGTGGCGCTGTTGTTGTTGCCTCCACTACAATATTAGTGTAGCATATCACAGTGGATATCAAAGTGGCATATCAAAGTGGATCTCGATCGGCACTGATTCCCTTACACAGTTTTATGGTGATTCGTTACGTGTGATATGCCATCAACATTTATTTAAAAGAAATTTTAAATTATTTGTAACCGAGCTGTCAAAACAAGCACACATCTCGTCTCAAACCGATGATGATAAATTGCGCCGACATAAATGTAATTTATAGTAAAACACGTGGAAAACCCCCCACAGTTGCCACTTCCGTCATTTCATTTCACATTTTCCCAAACAAAGAGAAGGCTTCGTAGCATTTTTACTTTTTTTGAAAAATCCATTGTATAATTGAAGACACAACATGCAATTACCGCCATGGTCTAATGAACCCAAACGAAGAAGAAGACGATGGTGATGATGATGACGCCGCCGCCGAAGATGATTTTGGTGTATTTGGTCTTCGGCTACATCCACATCCCCATCCCCGTTCACCAAATCGCACCCAATCTAAGCCAATCCAAATCAAAAATTTCACTTACTGCTCCTATCCGTACATAGTCGTACATACACTACCCAGCTAAGCTAGTTAGTGTTTCGAACGTTCACAAATAGATTGCAAACTTTTATGTTTTGTGTTGGCTGATATGTGATTAAAAGATAAAACCTATATTAATATTTTGTTGCTTCTACACCTGGTTTAGGTGTTTTTAAATTTAATTTACACAAATTTACTGCTGTTCACAACACACTTCCAAGCTTAGACTTCATTTAAAACAATAAAAAGTGAAATTTATTTTCTATTTCTAAGTACCGAGAAATGAAATGTGAATAGCACCAAATATTTTGGGATGTGTAAAATATTACAATAACAGCAACACCACCAGCAGCATCAACAGTGACAGCCACATAAAAACACAATGACAGACAGAGCACAGTGGGACAGAGATTAGTTGTAGTTATTTTTCATTCACGACAGATTTAATTTTTTTTTTCACTGAACCAACACTCAGGGGATGTCCCCTATAAATGCAGTGCATTGCGTTGGTAGAAGGAAGATAAGGTATTGGAAGGAGGAAAGAGGGAGTAGTGCCTGTTGACGTCAGTTTTGAATTTCTGAATGTCGTAATTGGAGGGTAAGATATTTGCCGGAAGTCGATTCCACATACGGATAGTACGGGCGAAGAACGAATTTATTCTGTAATGTGTAGTGCGGTCGGTTGTCCAATCGACAACAAATGGGTGAGCGTTCCTGGAGAGTCGCGTATCTCTACCGAACGTTCTCACGGGCGGTATAAGATCACGGATTTCCGAAGAACAAACACCATGAAAATATCGATAGAACAATGACACACAACCAACATTACGACGGTGTTCAAGGGAGACAATAGAATTGGATATCCTACCATCACCTATCAACACCATCGCCCTCCTCTGGACACGGTCAAGAAGCTCCAGTGATGAAGCTGGAGCACACGACCATATATGGGAGTTGCATTCCATCTTTGGTCTGATGTAGGTAGTGTAGATATTGAGAAGATCAGAGGGTGTGAAATATTTCTTACATCTTTTTAAAAAGCCTAAATATTTGAAGGCATCTTTCGACACATCAAATACATGTTTTGTCCAACGAACATCACATTGTATTTTTATGCCAAGAACAACTAGATCATCTGATTGCTCAATATCTACACCGTTCATTAAAATCGACGACACCGTTGGATCAGTGAATCGCTTGTGAGACAACAAGGAGCACTGGGTCTTACGTGCATTAAAATCTACTCTATTCTCTCGACCCCATTCAGAAATGGCCATCAAATCCTGGCTAAGTGACTCATCCATCAATCGCCTTTTATCCTCAATTTCTTGACGACTTGGTCTATGATCGAATGAGTATGAATGACAGAGGTTGCTGTCATCCGCGAATGAGTATATTGGATTCACAGTCCGATCCAAGAGGTCGTCGATGAAAATAAGAAAAAGGGAGGGGGAAAGGACAGAGCCCTGTGGTACTCCTGCGGTTAACCTATGCTCGTCGGATGAGAACCCATCTACAACAACACGTATAGTGCGATCTCTGAGAAAGCTCGATATAAATCGAGAGAAGTCACTACCAACACCAAAAGCGATAAGCTTTGATATGAGTGCGCCGTGCCAAACTCTATCAAAGGCCTTGGAGATATCTAGAGCAACGACCTAACTCTCACCAAGCTTGTGAATAGATCGATTCCACTTTTCGGATAGCAGTGTCATCAGGTCTCCCGTAGATCGATTCCTACGGAAGCCATACTGTCGATCATTAAGTAAGTCATTAGTTTCTAAATACCTCACAAGATGGTGGTTAACCATACTCTCCATAACCTTCGAAAGCGCTGAGCAAATCGCGATCGGTCGATAGTTAGCAGGATTGTTAGCCTCACCTTTTTTAGGGATGGGCTGGATGTTCGCAATCTTCCAACGCGCTGGGAAAACCCCTGCACGGTATGCAATGTTGAAAAGATTACGAAGGGGACGACAAAATGACACGTTGAAAATAAGACGCTTCAGTAACATACTGGGGTTCTTTCAGAATTTTGTTGCGTTCAGGATACCATATTTACTGTCTATATAATCGAATTAAGATCAAAAATGTCCTTCATTAAACCCTCCACCTCCAGGATGGGGGTATACTAACTTTGTCATTCCGTTTGTAACACCTTGAAATATCGACTTGATACTTGAGTATATATATATTCTTGATCGTCATAAAATTCTAAGACGGTCTAGCCATGTTCATTCGTCCTCCCGTCCGTCTGTTGAAAGCGCGTGAGCATCTAAACGAAAAGATCTAGGACGTCCAAAAGGACGTCACAAGGACTAAAAATACCTATAATAATAACTATATTTTAGAATATTTAAGCATGTTTTTTCAATATGTCTGCTTGGAATTACTTGCCGATTGGGTATGCGCATTCCCCCTATAACAAAAACGTGCACCATAAAGAGATTCTTATTCGTAGGGGGTGAAATGGGGCAAAAAGGGATAAAAATGGTACCTATCACACGTCAACTGCAACAAACACGAAATTCGGTGTGTACATTCATCTAATTGAGTAGATACATAATATAAAAATGTTTTTTTTTAATTCGTACTTTTAAGGGGTAAAATGGGAAAAGAGGGATAAAAATGGTACCAACCAAACGGCTGAGCCTAGAATAATGAAATTCGGTGTATACATTCCTCTCATTACGTAGACACGTAAAATAAATGGATTTTTCTAAATTCGAACTTTTTGGGGTTACAATGGAAAAAGGGAATACAAATAGTACCAACCAAATGACCGCAACTAGAGTCATGCATTTCGGAGTATACATTCCTCTGACTGAGGAGACACGAAAAATAAAAGGTACTTTCTTGGGATACAATGGGTACAGAGGGATAAAAATAGTGCGAACTAAACGGATGCAGCTAGAATGATGAAATTCAATGTGTACATCGCTCTAATTGCGTAGACACGTAAAATAAAGAGATTTTAGAAAGTCGTATTCTTAAAGGGGTAAAATAGGAAAAAGGGGATAAAAATCGTACCAACAAAATGGAATCTTGGAATTCGTTGTATATATTCCTCTGACTGCATAGACAAGCGGAATAAAAAATTTTTCCAAATTCGTACTTTTTACGTTTAGGTCAAAAATTGGTTGAATCATGAAGTTAGGTTATTTTGCACTATGTACATGAGATAATGGACTTTCAAATTTTGTACTTTTGGAATTGAAATAGAATGGAAATACAACCAACTGTAGCACCCACTATCTACCAACATTTATGGTAAGCTTTTTTGATATAATATATATGTAAGAATATTTATTTTTTGAATTGACTTTATTTCGAGCTGTCATCCTCTCCTGATACGAACTTTCTCTGCGATAATTTTAAGAACTTGCTTGCCATCTAACCCAAAAGACCTGTGGGAAAAATTCAAAGAGGGTATGAGTGAGTTGCATCATTATCACATCGTTACGATTCTATATCATTTGCGATTAACATTTTCAACGATACGCTGATAAAAATTTAAGACATATGCCTAGCCATCAGCAACAAAACTCTTAATCAACTTGGAATGGTGGTGCCTGAACGTTCTACCATTGACATTACTGATCGAGATTTGCTATGTACACAACCATTCGGTGGAACTCTTATTTTACTAGCTGGAGACTTCCGACAGACCCTTCCAGTAATTCCAAAATCAGCACCCGCATCTCTGGCGATATGTACAAAAAATTAATCTGACCACCAATATGGGAGTACATCTGCATCACGATGACACATCAGCTATATTTTCGAAACATCTACTGGATGTTGGTAATGGAAAAGTATCAGTTGATGCAGTGAAAAGGAGTATTACATTTTCAAAAAATGTCATTCAGGAATCAATTCAGCAATTAATCGAGAAAGTCTTCCCATAAATTACCACAAACTATGGAAACAAAGAGTGGTTTTACGTCCGTGATATATCGGCTGCAAAAAAAAAAAACGATGTTAATGCAATCAATAATTTAATTCTGGAACAAATTGTAGAAAAATTGTAAATATCGTGTATCCCGAAGCACTCCAATGAAATACTGACTAACTTAACTAATAGACACAAAATACATTCTTAGAAATAATTACGATAATTAATTAACTCTCTAATAAACGTTTCATTTTCTTTAAAGAAACCCTGAAAAAATTACTTAAATTTTCATGAAGTTTTTATATTTAAAAAATGTAACTTACGAATTTAAATATTAATTTAAACTAATTTACAGAAGTAAAAATATACAGAACAAAATATACAGCATAAAAAGTTCGTCCCGGCCGAACTTAACGCCGTTTTTACTTGTTTTTGTTAACATTTTATATAAAAGTAGACATATTAACTAAGTATGTGTACAATTTGTTCCAAAGTCATAGTAAGTATTGCATTTACTAGAAATAGTAGTAGTAAATTTAATTCAAAATTCCTATTAGGTTTGAGCAAAAAATTCTTAAATTGAATGAAAATAATAATGCATTTAAGTTTATGTTACATTCTTCATAAATTTAATTATAAATTACTAGTGTGTTTACAAAATATTCCAATTAGTAAAAAGTAAATTTCGTTCGCCTTGGTGACCCTAAATTCAAGAAAAACTCTAGACTGCCGAGCATCTACTCAGAAGATGAATAACAAGTCACAGGGGGCATCCCAGGGAACTATTGAGTTTTCCAACTTTGTTACTTTTCTGTTTTCAGTAAACTCACATTTTCATCGTGGTAAAAGTACACGAACGTACAACGTATGCTAATTATAAAAATGTAGACGATATTTGTTCGTCCGAATTCGAAAACATGAACATGTATACACCGAATTCCATGATTCTAGCTGTGGCCATTTCGTTGGTATCATTTTTATCTCCATTTTCCTATTTTACCCACTTAATGGTACGACTTCCTACAAACTCTTTATTTCACATGTTTATGCAATTAGAGGGATGTACACAAAGAATTTCATTATTCTAGCTGAAGGCGTTTAGTTGGTACTATTTTTTTCCCTCTGTACCATTGTATCACTTGAAAGTACGAATTTCGAAAAATTCGTTTATTTTACGTGACTGTGCAATCAGAGGATTGTATAGACCGAATTTCATTATTTTAGGTGCAGCCGATAAAATTAAAAGTAAAAATTGTAAAAACATGATCAAATTTGAAGTCATAGTGGATCCCATGCACCAGAGTATAAGTTATGAAGGATTTAATATTTATTACCCAGGATAGAAGCAATTGTGTGGGAGGTACAAAAAGGGGCGTGGCTAAAGCGTAAATATTTTTTGGGTTTCAAGTGATTATAAAACATTTTTAAATGTCAAATTGCAACTGATTTTGACTACCCGTATGAATGTTATGTTGATTTTATTGTAACCAAAGATTATGTCACTTTGTGTGGGTGTACCAGAAGGGGTGTGTCAATTTTGCCAATATTCTGCTGAAGACTTCAGCACAACCTTTGGTCTTAAACCAAAATAAATGACAACACATACAACATAACAGACCAACTATACATACAAACAACAACAATACACACGAGGTACAGTGAAGACGGGACATACCGTACAACAAGAACCTTTGCATTGTTGCGAGCGATGCGAGCACATGCATAACATTGAATTGGCAAAGTGAGATTTTTAGTGTGTCGACTTAGTTCGGTGGAATATTTTGTTTATCAGCACTTCTCATTTGTCATGTGTGACCGCTGGTACTAATATGAACCCTGATTTAAGTCAAAGACACACATTCGTTGCGAAAGTTCTGACGAGATGGGGTAGCGCCCATCGAAACTGCGCAGTCAACTTTTAGCTGCAACAATAAAGGTCTCACTTTGCCTTTTTGCTAATTTTGGGTTCTGCTGAAGACTTCAGCACAACCTTTTGTCTTAAACCACAATAAATGACAACACACATGCGAATGTAACCACTATAAAAGCATTGATAAATATCAAATTTCCCAGTATTCCGATCATGCGTATAGAAGTTATACGAGAGGTACTGGAGGGGGCGTGACAAAATCCGTTATATTTAGTACATTTAAAGCGATTATAAAAACATTATCAAATACCAAAATATAGCTGATTCCGAATATCCGTATGGAAGTTATATAGGTTTTAATTTAACATTGGAATATGTGTTATTTGTGTGGGAGGTACCAGAAGGGGTGTGGCAATTTCGCCCATCTTCGAATCTAAACTAAGTTTGGGAAAAATATTACCATGTACCAAGTTTAAATCGATTCCTTAACTCCTTTCGAGAGTTATCGTGTACACCAGCCAGCCAGACGGACATGGCTCAACCACCTTAAAAAGTGATGAAACGTATTTGGTCCAGACATTAGGGTCTTAAGTCACTCCTTCTATGCGTTACACTTCTTTCTGTCCCAAATGATATATACCATCCTACTCTGTAGAGTGAGGGTATAAAAATATGTTTAAATACTGTAAAATATTAGGGGTTACTATGGGTATTTTTAGTCCTTGTGAGGGAAAAAATTTTCCCTTTGGATCGATTTCGCCCAGTTTCAATCTCAACTGATTTACGAATATAAGACGCATTTATGGAAAATTTGTACCTCCTAGCTCCTTTCGTTTAGATGCTAGCTTGCTTTCAACAGACGGACATGGCTAGTCGTCTTAGAATTTTATGACGATCAAGAAGATATATACTTTATAGGGTCTCAGGATGATATTTCAATGTGTTACAAACGTAATGACCAAGTTAGTATACCCCCATCCTGGAGGTGGAGAGTATAATGAATGTTATTCTACCTTTCAAAGTCAAAGTAATCGGTAGTTCAAATTTAAAATTTTAAATGACCCACCCTATATGTCATAGGTATGTCATAAAGTGAGGTAAATGCTTCTGCAATTTTCGTACGTCGTTTTGACGAAACGACTGAGGAATCAACTTAAAAAATAAAAAATTGTCGTAAAAGTAGAAAAAGATTTTTTGTTTTGAAAATATCTAAGAATATCATAACCATATTGTCATTGTGAAGCAAAAAAACCGTCCATCGTTTTAGTAATAACGGCAAAAAATCACTCTACTAGTAAATGTACTTAAAATTGTTTTCTGGATCGAGAAAAATTCTTGAAATTAAATAATGAACAATTTTTGTATGGAAAGAACCCCATTGAGGAAATTTTAACTTAGAAATTAATTAACTTAACTTAAATCAACTTAACTTAGTCACTTAAATTAAATTAAGTTAAATTTATATAAAATTTTAATTTTCTAAGGCTGGATACACTGAAAGAATTTTCCTTCATAATATTTATGAGCCGATTTTATAGAAGGTTTTTGATAAATTTAGTGAATTGTTTCTTAGTGTGTATGAAAAATTCATAAATAACATGAAATGTTTCATACATTCTTTTATAAATATTTCATATTTCATAAAACAAAATTGGTAAATTAGTGAAACTTAGTTTCATAAGATCAAAGCAAGATATCATAGTATTAAAGAAACAATTATTAAATATTATTAAATATATCATAACCAATAAAATGTGCTATGAAATGTCGTCATAAATATAATGAAGGATTTCATAGTTTTTGTGAAATGTTTCATAACATACAACTACATTTTAAGTGTGTCGACATAAATGTTATGAAGGAAACTTCTTTCAGTGTATAGTTTCATACTTATATTCAAGTGTAATATGGACGGTGTAATTAATAATTTGTAACAATGAGACACCATCTATTAAAATAATATAATCTTACCCGTAGTTACATAGAAATTGATTTCAATTTATCTAAATGTTAAAGACTTCAGTAAAACTTGGTTCAATCATAGAGCGGTGACTCTGACTAAAGTCGGAGTTGCAAAATATGTGACAACCACTGAAATATGTAACAATTATTTTTAAAACGATCGTTTTTTCATGAAAGTCGTCATTAGCAAAACGTCATTATCATTTGTCAAGTAAAATCATCCTCTTTTCGAAACAGTCAATCCCAATGTGCAAAGCGTTGCGAAAATTATGCATACCTCTCGCACTTACAATGGCAATAATAGGAAATCCCTTTGCTGCGCAGACGTATCCGACGTATCTTCATGTGTGAACGGCTACATAAAAAATGATTTGTAATGCTCCACCAAACATCCGAAAGATTAAAGCAAAAAAATTGAAAAAAAGAAAAAAAACAACGTCTTAAAAAGCCGCTAACACCATTTACAACGGACGGTTGTTGTACCTCTCGGTATGTTGTGCTCTGCGCGCTCAGCATGTGTTGTTGTTATTGTTGAACGTGTGGATTGCGGATTGCAATGTACGCATGCGCGTTGTGAGTTCAGCTGGGCTTTATTTCCTACACCACCGAACCACCGACAAAAATCGACTAGCACCGACAACGAAAACGAAAATGAAAACAGCTTGATGTAAAGGCGAAAAAGACGAAACAGCGAAAAAGGCAAAAACACAAGAAATCGTTTAAAAAGCTTTTGTTTTCATTGTTAAGCTGTTAAGTGTCACAATTGCGCAACAATGAGTGTATTTTTGGATATTGTATCTGCTTTTTTGGGAGTTTAAACCAACGCCAACAACAACAACAATCGCATCAACATCAGCATAGTGATAGCAATAACAACAACAAACAACATGTGGTATATAATCTCGCCATATGTTGTTTGTTGTTACCTCAACTTGTGTTTGGTTGAGGTAATGCAAAGCCACTCTTGCACTGAGTTACCGGATGTGATCAATAGAAATTGAGTTTTCAGGGATAGAATTAGTGTTTTACAGAAACAGACAATCTTCGCCATATTTAGAATAGAAGCACAGGGTGGACCATTTAAAATTTTTAATTTAAACTACCAATTACTTTGACATTATTTTTATTTTCAGGTTTAGGTTGCAAAATAGGACGCTATACGCTCGAAAAAATTGGGAAATATTAAAAGCTTACCTCCAAATTTGAAGAAAATCGGGTAAAATATTTGGTTTCTAGATCGGAAAAAGTCAAATCGGGAGCGACATTTGTAGCCCCCATGTCGCTTCCGATTTGACTAAATCTGAACCAATTTACTTCAAATTAAATAGCGTTCGTCCTCGGTCCACAGAACTTGCAGGTGACAGTTTTGGTTAAGATCGGACAATAATTGCCACCTGTACTTTGATTACAAGAATAGATGGACAGACAGTCGAACGGACATTGATAAATCGACTCAGAAAGTGATTTTTAGCCCATCCGTATAATAATCGATGTATCCATCTCGTTTCCTTTTGAGTGTTACAAACAAATGCCTTTTGAGTGTTACATAATACCCTAGTGAAGGGTATACAAATAAAGAACTTGTATGACAATAGTTCATTGAATGAAGAACTGTATTTCATATGTTCACATTTATTCTATGAAATCTTTCAGAAATTCTATGACACTTTCATAGATTTGGGTTTTATGAAACATGTTTCATACATTTTATGAAGTGCTTCTTTGGCAACTTTTTAATGAAAATATTTTCAAAATCATAAATATCATATCGTCCAGTGTACTGTTATGATTTCTTGTCCGTGTAGGCCATAACCATAATTTTTAGCGCTCACCTAGGGTAAGAGGTAAATTGTGTTGTGTTCGGTTTAACCGAATGAAAAATTATTATTTATTTTGAACTGGGATATTGTCCTAGCTCAAGACCATTTTGCATCTATATTTAATAGAATGCAAATTTATTTACAAGTGGCCAGGGGCGTAGCCAGAAATTTTTTTAGGTCTTTTTTCGAGGACAATTTCTCAATAATCAATGAAAAAACGAGGACATTTTTTTTTAAAAAAGTAGGACATATTTATTGACTAGAATATTGAGAGATACTTTAAAATTATCATTTTTTGGTTTCTCAAAATAGAGAAACATCGAATCAAATTGATTTTATA
Source organism: Polietes domitor (assembly GCA_947397865.1). Lineage (NCBI taxonomy): Eukaryota > Metazoa > Arthropoda > Insecta > Diptera > Muscidae > Polietes > Polietes domitor. Next base: position 241,676,592 of record OX377618.1, on the reverse strand, counting down.
AATTTTTATCATTGATTTCGCGTTTTATAAAACCAATTTTCTGGGATTTTCAGCAAATTTCCTGAGGACTTCATCTACTATTTCGGTTTTTCTTTCCTTTGCCATTTTCCGATGCACACTGAGCATGCATAGTCCAGAAAGAAATAAAAACATCGTTATCATATGAAATGAATCAAATTAATTTTCTAAAACTTTACCATTTAGTCGATTTTCGGCCATGGTTGATCTTAGCCAGGTTTTAACACGTCGCAAAGTGCTGAACGACCTTTCTACGGTGCAAGTTGTGTAAGGTAGTGCCAATAATATTTCCAATGCATGTGATACAGCAGGAAAAAAGGTGTCCGCTTCCGTTATTACGTCGCACACTTCCAAATTTTTCATCGCTACTCCACTAAGATGTTTGTCTTTCCAAGTGTTATACCATAATTCGATTTCTGCACTTAGATCCAATTCATAAAATTCTGAAAATGGCTTGATGTCTTCTTTTAAATCGCCAAAACTTTTTTTCAACATAATGTATGCATGCAATGTGAGTAGTGAAAATGCCGGGAAATTGGATGACGCGAATCGATTTATAAGGGATGATATCAACGAATCCAAATACGGAATTAGCAACGATATTTTCCAATAATGATTTGGATTCGATGCAGGTTGATTTGAACGATGCTGCTGTCGTTGGGTTAGTCTGGGCATATCCAATTCAATATCAATCGACTTCGCTATTTCTTTTGCCTCGTCTAGAATTTCATCAATCACGGTATCTACAGCGGTTCGATGGCTAGAGATAACAGTTGATATTCTATCAAGATGGTCTTTGCATTTGAGCAGGTCAAGACTTTTAGATTGAAGACCATTCACGACAGGCTCAATAATATCCGAATATTTGGCAATTATTGAAGTGCATATGATAAATACAGGTTTCGTTGCAGCAGAGTGTAGCTGAAATGCAGCTGATCGCGTTTTTGAATTGCCTTCGGTGGATAAAGTCAGTAATGCGTTCACGATCTTAACGAAATTTTCTTAAAAAACGCAGATTTTTTCGAGGACATTTGGCTTAGGTTGGGGCATTTGCCCCTACCTGCCCCTACCTGGCTACGCCCTTGCAAGTGGCACTGTTACATTTATTACTTGGCTGCAGACTACCACTATCATGACTTCCACCCTGTCAAAGGTTTCGTTCATATGGCTTCGCAGCGACTTTTAACATCATACCCGGCCTCTTTAAGTAAATGATTCTCACGAACAAACGAGAAGCACAACTTACTTGCCGAATATGCGTTTCGGCAAAGTACACATGCCTACTTACAAGCATATCATTGAGTTGCATATGTATTAAGTATACACAAGTATTATTTATTTTGAACTGGAATTGTAAATTGATGTGACATATGCCAATTCTGGTTGTCGATTTTCCGTGTTTGATCCAAATAGTTAGAGAGATACTCTACAATCGTATGCAAACTCACTCAACCAACACTCAGTGGGCGCCCCCTATAAATGCAGTGCTTTTATTCGGCGGAAGGAAGAAGGTATTGGAAGGAGAGAGAAATACAATGGTAAACCCATATCTCCAGGATTGCAGAATGTTAAAAATGTTGAAAAGTTCTTCAGAAAACACTTTTTAATTATTATCTAAATCTGAGAGATGTTGATATTTGCCCTGATGCATGACTTTTTATTAGTATGTCCGGTGTCTGCCAATTTCTTATCATAATTAATTTGATGGCTAAAATTAGCAATGATGTGTAAAAATTAGCACATTTTTGAAATGTGTGTTAAAACAATAAGAAACAAAAAAACTTCAAGTCAAAATGACTTACAGGCCATAATATAAAACCAGCAAAGAACAATTAGGTAGAGACCTTTTAAATATAAGATTGCGAAAAGTTAGATAGAAAAGTGGTATACGGGTTTACCTGTACCCATTTAGGTCTAACTACATATGGCAACATCGCTCTCACTCGTGATAAGTGCATATGCTCACGCACACTTATTTATTTACCCTACACTACTCTGTAGTAGAGGGGATTACCAATTAGTTTCATGCCAAATGTTTGCTTAGTTTGTTATACCGATCGGTGCATTATCACCAGCTGATATTGTAATATGCAAACAATCTTAATACACATTGAATATACTTTCTCTGTGGTAAGGGTACAATGAAGTTTTACGAAAAATCTACATTTGAGAAAATCACTTCAAATAATACTAAAATTAGATAAACTTATAAATATGTAATTTTTAGTAATTCTTAACTGTTTAAGTGTACGAAGTCCAAAGTTATGATTATTTGAATATAATGACCTCACACATATTCTAACCAAAATTTGGAACTTTGTGTAGAGATTCAATTAATATAGCACACAGAACTTTTAATATGATGTTGGCATTTGACACTATTATTGAACCATGCTTCGTTTAAATCGGTATCAAAAAAGGTGGGTAGGTTTGACATGTTTCCCCATATGACCTTCTACTCTGTAGGGCGAGATAATCAATCAATCACCAAATGCTGCCGACCTGTTATATGTAACATTCAAATGCATTCGTATGATGTAGAGCTAAAAAAATAAATTAATCATTATATCATATACACAAGAACAGTGGGAGGTAGTGAAAATAATTTTGTGAACATTTGGATTTAAACGTTAACTTCGTACGTTGTTTGACAAATTACATAAATATTATAAAGATCTCATGGCAATACTATCCCAGCAAAAAATATTGGAAGTACTTCCGCAGGAAGCACATTTTAATCGCATCTCAAAATCCAAATGTGCATTTTTTCCGCTTTTGAGTTCTTTTAAACAACTTCCAAAAAAGTAGATCATATATTATTATCCCGTAACATTTAACGAACAGCATTTTCACAAGTTAATGGTAACGAATTTTTAGTATGGGGTTACAGAGGTAAGGTGTCCGCTATGCGGCCGAAGGTCCAAGGTTCGAATCGTTTTAACAACTTAAAAATTTTTGCTTAAAAAATACACACTTATTGATTTATTAATGTTATTAAAATATCAGTAAAATTAGTGTTAATTTATTTAATACTAGTTTTATTTAAATAAAATATATATATAATGCGTTATATATCAATTCATACTATATAAATATTTTGTTAAGTTTCCTGTTGTCAGTTCCAACAAACGAAATGGTTTGCTTTGGTTATTCATCATTCACAACAGAGGATAGCTGAGATGGTTAGAGTGCCATGATAGCAACCAGAAGGTCCGCTGTTCTACCCCCGGTAGCGGCGGATTTATTAAAACAGAAATGGAAACTAGTGAAAGAGTACACTTTAAAATAACTTTTAAGTCTTTCGAAATAAATGACTTCCCTCCTATGACAGCTCCATATTAAATTCATTGGTGAAGATTCCAATTTTCACTACTTCCGAATCACAAGATGGACATCTTTTTCACTTCTTTGGGTGCTCTTTTTTGCTGGGATTAGAAAAAACTTATGCCTTCTCTGCTCTTCGGATGTGAAATCTTTCAAACTTATGAGGTCGAAGATAGTCAACAACTAAATACCACAGGATCGAATATATCAAAGTGGTTTTTCTACCCCTTTGACAAATGATTGCTTTAAAGGATTGCTTATTATCGATCGAATAAATGAAATACATATAATCACACAAACATCCCACAGAAAAACAATGGAAAGCTTCTTCAGGTTTTCTGAAAATAGTAATTTTTGGTTAGCCGGTTAACCTGGTCAATTCATGTCGATTTTCCCATAATACTAAATGTTCACCGTTAAATAGTTTTCTATTATTATATATTTATTACATAAATATTACTTTGTACTTATCACTGGAAACATACAGGGTTTTTCAGCAAGAGGTGTTATTTTGATTCACCCGGTATTTCGGTAGTTGTTACTTTTGAAGCTTTTATTCTTTGACATTTGACAAGTAGATCCTACGTCATTATTAAAAATGGAACGATACACGCTTCAACAACGCATTGAAATTATTAAAATTCATGAATGAAAATGATTCGCAATTCCGCCGAAAAATCATATTCCACCTAGGTGGCTACGTCAACAAGCAAAATTGTCGCATCTGGGGCTCGGAAACCCCAAGAGTTATTGTTGAGAAGCCTCCCCAACCTCATCGTGTGACTGTTTGGTGCGGTTTATGGTCCGGTGGGGTCATTGGACCTTACTTTTTGGAAAATGAGGTTGGATCAACAGTTACGGTGAATGGATTGCGCTATCGAGAGATGATTAATGATTTTTTATGGTCGGAGTTGGTAGGTATTGATCAGGACAACGTTTACTTTCAACAAGATGGCGCTACGTGCCACACATGCAACGAAACCATTGCTCTTTTACGTTATCTCTCGAAGAGATGATCACAATTGGCCACCGAGATCTTGAGATTTAACACCTTGCGACTTCTTCCTTTGGGGCCACGTGAAAGATAAGGTCTACGCCAACAGCCCAGCATCGATTCAAGACCTCAAAGATAGAATTCGTGAGGCTTTCGAGGACATAGGGCAGCCACTTTGCCACTTTGCCCAGCATCGATTCAATACCTCAAAGATAGAATTCGTGAGACTTTCGAGGACATAGGGCAGCCACTTTGCGATTTGGTTATGGAAAATTTCATGAAAAGGATATGGCCCAGTAAGCGTGGTCGTGGTGGCCATTTGACTGATGTTGTTTTTCATTTTAACGGCATACCTTCTTCTTTGTTATGAAATAAACATCATTTATCTCAAAAATGGCATTTTTCTTTGAATACCAAAATAACACTTCTTGTTGGAAAACCCTGTATAACGGATTGTGGATAATTTGGTGAAAATAATTAAAAATATTAGGGTTCGGAGCCCGGACGGGATTTGGTCCATTTTCGCTGCATTTGTTTCTAGGTATTATAAGTGCCGTTTTTTATTACTGTAGCTTAATCCCCCAATCGAATGCGCAATATCCTCAATTAATATAACTCATACGTCACCCGCGATGGGATAATTGCACAATAGAATTCTTTTTATGCGCTCCATCTTAGGATGTGAGTATATATACATTCCGTCTGTAACAACTTGAAATATTCGTGGAGATTATTAAAATTATAAGACGATCTAGCCATGTCCGTCTGTCTGTTGAAAACACTCTAGCTGCCGAACGAAATGAGCTAAGAGTTTAAAATTTTCCATAAATGTGTTTTATGGTTGCAGATAGCTTGAGATTGAAAGTGGGCGAAATCGGTGCAGAGGGAAATTTTTTATTTAGATTATTTAAGATATTTTTTTAAAAATTCTGCTGAAATTTGTTGCGTACATTCCTCTAGTAACGTGAAAACAAATAAAAGTACAAAAAATATTTAACGGCTGAAATGGGGAAAAAAGGAATTAAAATGGTAGAAATGATACGACAACAGCTAGATACATGAAATTCGGAGTGTACATCGCTATAACTACGTAGACACGTAAAATAGAGGGATTTTTCGAAAATCTTACTTTTAAGGGATATAATTGGAAAAGATGGATAAAAAAGGTACCACCCAAACCGCTGAAGATGAAATCATGAAATTCGGTGTTTGCATTCATCTGACTGTGTAGACGCGAAGCATAAACAATTTTTTCGATGTTTGTACCTTTAAGCGGAAAATGGGGAGAGGGATAAAAATTGTACCAATCAAACGATTACAGTTAGAATAGTCAAATTCGGTGAGTATATTGCTGTGACTGCGTATACCCGAAAAATAAAGATATCTTTCGATGTTCGTACCTTTAGGATCAAAACTGCACCACGCAAAAGGCTGTAGTTAGAATCATGAATCACAAAGAATTTGCAAATGGGAGAAATCAGCCCTGAGAGAAAATGTTTCTCCCTAATGACGACTGACAATATACCTAATATTTAGAGAACATTTTTGAAAATTGTTTCCTCACTTTTTGATTACAATTGCAGTATTATCTATATATATAGAGACTATTAATATTATAATAATAAAGCAATGAAATTTATTTAAAACAGTGCGCATAAGTATGCCTTATAGTTTGAAATAGTAAACAAATATAGCAATGCGCATTAAAAATATCAGTTTTCAAAATATTTTACTTCACTTCTTTGTAAAGTCGACAGCCTCTAATCTACCGGTATTACTATGGAATGCACTCCGTGGTGGAGGGTATATAAGATTCGTCCCGGTCGAACTTAACGCCTTTTTACTTGTTAAAAATCTGTAAGTAATTGAATGCGTTATTGGAGTTTTTATTAGTACTATTTTTTGCAAAAATACAAGTTGTGGTCAATCCAGTTCAAATCTATCATTATTTTACGAATTGAAATCCGTAGGTAAAATTCATAAAACCATATAAAAATGCTAAAAAAGCATGTCGAAAATTTTTGTATAAAATACCCAATTTTGGAACACATTTTCCCCACTTAGGGAATGCAGGTATTTAAAAAATTAAAATCTAGTAATTATTATCGTTATTATCTTTTTGAGAAATTTTAAGTATCTTTATATTTGAAACAGTAAGGGTTACTCCAATGCATATATTTGTGGGACTACTACTTATTGAGTTCTCGTGTAGAATACGATTGTATACGAGGTCTCAAAGAGGACCTTTGCAGCGAAGTGCCTTCCACATATCAAAATGATGTAGGGTGTCGAATGCTCTTTCGAAATCAACGAAGATCAAGTAGAATTGCAAGAGCTATTACACTGTTTACTCTGTTATTATTCGTAGGCAGTGGATGTGGTCAATATCCGATTTCTTATTTGCTATCTGCCAATCGTTTAATTGGTACTTTCACAATCACATTGTTTACTGTGACAAGGAGAGTGATCCCTCTCCAGTTCTTGCACTCAGTAATGTGTTATTTCTTTGGAATCTTGATTATTCCTTCATCGATACATCGAAAGTCTCGGAAATGCTGATATGAATCGAAATTTTACAATTTGTTTCCCAAAATTTACTGGGATTTTTAAAAGGCTTGCCTTTTCGAGACTGAATTAGAGAAAGAAATCTTTGGAATACATGTTCAACGTCTGCGAATGGAATGTCAAAAAGGAAATGACTCTCTAAAAATACATTCAAATTTCGATATCCATTATAACCCACTTTATAGAAATTTGCATTTCAAAAAATAAAAATATTTTTTTTTTGAAAATAAAGCCGCCTGACAAAGGCTTTCACAGAACAGATATCATGATAGTTCTACGGTACAGCCAAGTAATAAATAACACCATATCATTTGTAAGTATTTGCATTCTATAAAATATAGATGCTAAATGTTCTTGAGCCAGTATCCCAGTTCAAATCAAATGACTGAAAATGTCATCGCTTACCCCTCCAAAATCGTATAGTTTACATCAGATGGGGAGTACCAAAAATAAATCATTGCTTTCAAAAGTACAATCTTACCGGTGCTACCGGCTTTTCTTCATAAGGAAGAACGAAAAAACACGTCCGCCGTTTATGAGCACTCTAATTGGCAGCCAATACAGAAAATCCAAATTAATCATAGCATATAGAGCGCCCCGGTAGTGGAGTTGGTTGCGTGCTCGGCTATCAGCGTGGGGATTGTGGGTTCGATTCCCACCAGAGGCTCTGGTCTGTCATAACTAGCTACAATGGTCTTAGTCACCCCGACTCAATCCCTGGACCCAAAATTAGAATATAAATTTACTTTGTATTGTAATTCATATTAAATAAATAAATCATAGCATACAAATGTTCAGGAGTTAATTCCATTTTTACTAACTCACAAAGAGAGCTCATTAAACTGCTGTACACAAGCTGATGCAGGGTATCAAACAATCGGTACCGTTCGACGTTATATTTTTCTTACTGGCTCTTTTTAGCCGATTGTTGTTGTTCCGCTGACGTTTTGCATGTGGCTGTGGTAGGTCGTCATCATTGTTGTATTTGTTATTCGATTTTGGTTGTTTACATGTGAGAAAAACAAAACAACAAATAAAATCAATTTTTTGGCCTAAACGTGGAGGCCAGCATATTTATTTTATTAAATATTTATCTCAGAGATACTCTCCTTACAATTTCCGAATATAGACCCCTCTACGCCAAAAAAAAAGTGTAGATCTCTTCAACATTGTATCGGCGAGATGTAGTTGTTTTTATTTTTCATTCATGGCATTGGCTTATTTTTTGCAGTTTCTTAATGTTGTTGTTGTTATTCGTGGTCGATCGGTCGGTCGGTTGTTGTTATATCCGCTCTGTTGCTGTTACGTTGCCGCTTTTTACGGTTTGTTGTTGACTCAGTCAACCAGCCAGCCACCACATAATTCATCTGAGTGCTGCTGCTGTTGCTATTGCGCTGTCGCTGCTTTTTCGCTTTTTATTTACGAAAAATTTGTTGTTGTTGTTGCTGTTGCCTTTTTCGCTTTATTCACTTCAGTTACAAGCCACCAACAAATTTCAATTTCATTCAGTTACCACTCGGTACGGGTACTGAACTGTTGTATCGCCCGACGCCTTTCAAACGAAACCAACCGAATATATTTCAGATATTTCTTAAATCTGTTGGATAAAACGGACATTTAGACTCATTAAGCGATTTTTATTATCCTGCGTTTGTGAAGTTTCCGCCGTGCTAGTGTTTGTTACCCAAAGTGAGTTTTGAAAGACGAAATTGTTGGATGAATATGTATTCGTTTTTCAAAAATGGAAAAAATAATTTAATTATGTGTATATATATGAAGATATACGAACAGTGTTTTGAGTGCTAGATTAAAATGAAATTGAATGTTTTTAAAAAATATATAAATTAATTACGTTAATATTTGGACTGGTTAACTTCTTCCACATAAACCTTATGGACATTATTAATTAAAATGAAACAACTAAATGTGAATGAATGTTAAATTGCAACTATAGGTATAAGTATTTAACTTATTTTAATATTTTTCAATTCAGACTGAACTGAAGTGAGCTTATTAATTTGTATCGCTTCAAATTGTAATAATTTGAAAAAACCTCTGCAGTGTCGAGATATTTTGTTGAGATAATTTTAAGTCAAAAGTTCAATTGAAGTATTGCAATTAGCCTCTGAATTAGCTCACATTGGATATTTGAAAAAAGTGAATTTACCAGATAAACTCGGAAGATAGAGCCTCATAAAAATCCCCATACGAAAGTATCCAAATCGGAGAATTCTATTCCTTCGGATTTATAGGAGCTTTCACATTATGGACCATAACTTTTTTCTCACAATCGAAACTACTCTTACAACTCTGTCAACTACTTTTATATTAATTCCATCGCCCATTTTGTTATTTGTACCGGTTTGTTGTTTACCAATAATAGAGTCACTATTCCCCGCGAAGATAGGAAACTTCCCGGGGTGCTTTTAAAATTTATTTTTTCTTGGACGTACCAAACTTCAAATACACGCGCAACATTTGAAATTTTTACGGAAAATTCCAATCAAGTATTTTATGGGGAATCTAATATATCATATATTTTTGTATATCGATCATCATTTTTGGTTCCTTTGTTAATTATGACAGAGCGACAAGTTCGACATCATTCGATTAATCGAATATTTTATTAACATGAGTTTTTTTATATCCGATGAATATTTCCGCAACTATTTAAAATGTGACGAAAACTATTTTCTTTAGCCAACATTTCATGAAAAGTAAATTCAAGGAAAATCGGTAATGGTAAAACCGGGCACGTGTCAAGACAGACCTGTTATAAATGAAATGAGTCATTTTCAAAGAAAATTGATAACTTTTGATATAATTCTCAATTAAGTAAAGGGAATTTAAATTTTATGTTATCTTATTTTTGCATTTCTAATTTGTACCTATATTTTATATATTCATAAATGTACCGTATTATATAGATTTAGTTCAAATATATAGCTGGACCACCTTTTGTGGATATTTTATTTTGAAAAATATGATTGCCAACATTGTGATGATTTTGCACATAAATATTGAAAAGTACTGACTCTTCTGGATTACACTGTCTTGGCTAGCTAACACTTTCTAATTCTACTTTAGAATTGCTCGATTAATCGGTTATTCGACTAATTGAAAATTCATTGTTTTGAAATAAACGAATAACATAAAAATCCCAACAATTTCGGCATATTATTCGATTTTCAAAAATAGTGCGTAAAATATCGATGGTTGCGTTGGCTGTCCCGTCTTGTTGAAGCCAAATGTCGTCCTTGTCATTCTCTTGAATTATTGGAAGCAAAAATTCGTTGAGCAAGGTAAGATAACACTCACCGTTGACAGTAACGGCGGCTCATTGCTCATTTTCGAAGAAAAATGGCCCAATGATGCTGCTAGACCATAATCCACACCAAACAGTGACTCATTGGTTTCTAAATAATCACGTGTGGGTTCTCCGAACCCCATGTGCAGCAATTTTTCCTATACATACATAGCCTACATAGCCACCGATATGAAAGTGATTCTGGAAAATGTTCCACGTAAATTTCTTACAGTTTGCGTTAAAGACAGACGTTTCGAAGTAAGTCTTCAATATTTCTCAATTTTGTTCGAGCATATAGCGTCCCATTTTGCAAATGTCAAACATAAAACTGAAAATATAATTAAAATGAATTTTATTCTACCTTTCGAAGTCAAAGTAATCGGTAGTTCAAATTTAAAATTTTAAATGACGCACCCTAAAAGTAATACCAGTTTATTCTTAAAGATAAAAATTTGTTTTTTTTTCGGCATATTATTGCTTTATTCGAAAGATCAACCATTCCCAGCATTTAGGAAAACGATTTAAGACATATGACTCGGCTGGCGTCGAAGTTGCGCATCCTATCAACACAATTTTCCAATACCTTGGTGAAGGTAAGCCATTCGTGTGGCTTGCTCGACATCGGATTAGTGACATAACCTTCACGAAACATAACCACACGAAAATCAAACGGCGTCAAATCGTATCTCCAAGGTGGTCAATTGACATCTCCGAGTCGGCTGATAACAAGATTACGGAACTTGACACGCAAAATATCGATTGTGGTCGAAAATCGTACAAGTTCACGTGTTCAATGTACGGCTACAAAAAATGGTTTAGTATGCCTCCGTCGCGCTCACCGTCAACCTAAGGGGTGTTTCAAGCACCGTTTTAAAATATACTTCTTCAGGCGTTAAGATCAGCTGGGCAGAATCTTATATAGTACATTTGGATTCTTTAATGATGATCAGCAAAATATTTCGATGAGCTAAACGCTCTTTAAAATACCTCTAAAAATCATATTTTCCCGTGTAATTTGAATACACTCCTCGAGAGTATTATGTCTTTGTGTATTTGTTTGTAACACCCAAAAGAAAGCGAGGTAGGCCCTTTGTTAATTATACTGATCGACTTAGAATCACATTTTGAATCGATTTAGCAATGTCCGTCTGTACGTCCGTCCATATATTCTTGTTATCAAAGTACAGGTCGCAATTGTAGCCAGAACCAAATGAAACTTTGCAGAACAAAGTTTTTCTGGGTAAGAACGAATCGGTTCAGATTTAGATACTCTTTTCACTCTAGATACCACATATTTTAACAGATTTTCTTCAAAATTGACAAAACGTCTTATATAGGGTGTTTTTTATTGAGGTATAGAACTTCGAATTGAAATAAAACACAAGAAAATCGTTTTAATGTCCATCAATTTGGCTTTATTGGAAGGATAATTTTATGCCATTAATGTTTAAATATGATTTCGGGCATGTGGCCGCCGCGGCTGGCTCGAATATAGCCAATTCTACAGGTCCAATTTTCAACCACTTTCTCCAATTGCTGTGCAGCTCCAATTGCTGTGCACGGTGGCGAATCGATTCATTCGGGTCCTCTTCAACACTTTGCTCTACAGCGGCAATTGTTTCTTCGGTGCGCACTGTTCGACGTCTCTGCGGATGCGTATTATCACATAGAGTAAACGTAGTGCGAAAACGATCCATGGTTAACCGAATTAATTGCTCTGATGGACGATTATGTCGACCATAAAATGGACGGAGCGGTGAACTTCGCGAACTGAACCATTACTTTCGAAATAAATTTGCACGATTTGCAAGCGTTGTTCTTTTGTCAACCTGTTCATGATGAAATGGCAAACCAAACTAAATATTAATCACTTGACAGCTGACAAAATGGCCGCCAGTTAAAAAAGTGATGACGACTTAAAGTTCTATACCCCAATAAAAAACACCCTTTATTTCAACTGAAAACACCTGTGGTGAAAATGTGTTAGATCAGTTCAGATTTATATATAGCTCCATACAAATTTCGTTCAAAATTTGACTTTTTCCGCTTTATAAACCACATATTTTAACATATTGTCTTCAAATTTGGCAAAACATATTATATTTATACTAAGATTTATATATAGCTCCCACACAAATTTCACTTCCGATTAGACTTTTCCACTCTATAAACCACATATTTTACCAGATCTTCTCCAAACACCCATAGTGAATATGGGTCAGATCGGTTCAGATTTATATATAGCTCCCATAATGATTTCGCTTGACTTTTTACGCCCTAGAAACCACGTATTTTCACCGAATTTCCTCAAATTGAGGATAACACGTTATACGTGAACTGGAAGCACCTATTGTGAAAGTGGATCAGTTCATTCTATGTTTGGATATAGCCCGAAACAAATACTCTTCTCGATTTGACAAATTGGGTCCGGTCATATTAGCCTATGATTAGGAAACATTCAAAAATCCTTCACGTTTTCACTTTTTTACCGAATTGAACTGTATTCGAAAATGTAAATGCAAATCTAACAACTTATTTTATGGTGTTCATGGGATGATTTCATGATTTCGAAAGTTTTTTTCATTTGTCCAGTAAAGATAAACAGAACCAGAAGAAGCACCAAAGATCATCACCAATAAATTTAAGGAATTTATAGAGTTGTCACAAATAATTATAATTGCAATTTATTTTTTTAAATCCCTGTACCTTCCAGATGCTATTACACCACTTTAGCCATCTTAGCTATACTTTTTTGTTAGTAATTAAAGTTGACCTGTTTAAAAGTAAGAGTCAAAAACTAATGTTTAAAATTGTATATTCATTATCTGAAGGTATTTGTGTTTTACGCGAGTATTTGATGGAAATCACTTACGTCCGATATTTCGTGGAGCCATTTCTTGATTATCATTGAACCGTCCTCGTACATAGTCTCAAAAACTCAAATCCAATTTATGATCCAATACCATTTAAGAAGAATTATTTTTTTGGGGGACTCCTAACTTGCGAAGCTCTTAATGAGTGCACACCAATTAAAAGATCCTCATCATCAGCATTGTATGCAAATATGCTGCTGCTGCTGAATACACTTAAAAGAATAAAAATCCCCACCAATTTGGTAAAGAGCAGACAGAATAGACAATTGATTGATAGAATTAGTGATTAATCGTCAATTAAATACTTTGTATACATATGAAGAGATTCATATTTGCACATAGTTGATGAAGTTATTACACGTTCATAATTTCATTAGATCCAATTAGCTGCGCAAAGAGCGAGAGCTTAAACTGTGCATGCCTTCACGATTTTTTGAGCATTTTGCATTCTGAGCTAGCTGTGAGCTTTCGTCAACTATTCTGGCAGTGAAACTCATGTGGACAGGTGAATTTTAAGAAGAAGAAAAAACGCTGCAAATGATTGACGACATCAATTAAAAGGTTGGCTAGATAATTAAAACAGTCTTCAGCAAATTATGATAAATTTATAAAAATTAAGACAAATGATTTTTATTTTAAACTAATCTGCCGAATCCAAAATGATAGTGTTAAATAGTGTAAAAGAGAAAAAATGATTTTTATAGTAAATGATCCCAACTGCTTGATATAAACTTTCCCATTATTTCCCACTCAGAGTTGAAGCACTTTTTGAAATTTCGTGGACCTTCAGTCGTGCTTTGTGATCTTGTCTTTGTGACTTTTAAAAATATGCGTATTATAAATACTTAAATTTTACAGCAGTTACGACGAGGGCCTTTTTTCTCTATTGGCCTTCTGAAGAGCAAGCAGGTTTTAATATAACCTCATTTCGAATATTCCTTCTGACAAAATTAATTAATACTCCAATAAAAAAATATAGTTTCCTATGAATTTATAATAAAAGTAGAATATGTTTTTTCACCAAATCATTTTGTTTTAATTGCCTTCGAAAGTGTAACTCATATTTTCAAAAATATTCCAACGACTTTTCTTTCAATACTTTAAATTTATATGGACGGTATAAATACGTAGATAAGTATACTAGGCTGGGTTCATACAAATGGAAAAACAATTTCTAGTCAGCCAACGAAAATAAAGTTTGGAGTGGTTAATGATCATTTACAAAATATTTCGTTCCTAGATCAATTCAATTCGGTAAAAAAGTGAAATCGGGAAGGATTTCGTATGGGCCATGGACCAATGTGACCCACTCTCATAATGTATGTTTCAAGGTAAAATAGTAGGCGGTCTGCCAAATTAGTAGAAGTATTCTGTAAATGTATGTGTTTGTTAAATCGAAATGAACATTTGTATTGGGATCTATTAAAACCTTGAACGATGTGACCAGCTTTCACCATGTATGTCTATTGGTGAAATATAATATGTAAAGTGTGGCCAAAATCGTGGACTATATCTGAATCAATTTTACCAGTTTTCATCATAGATATTGCTATCTGGATTATAATGTGAAAATCGGGTAAAATATGTGGTTTCTAGATAGCAAAAAATCATATCGGCTGTGTCATTTGTACGGGGGTTATATCTAAATCTGAACCGATCTTACCCTCTTTCCCCAAAGGTGTTTTATATTAGATTATATGATACTGTGCCAAATTTAAAGTAAATCTGGTAAATTATGTGGTTTCTAGAGCGGAGAAAGTCCAATCGGGAGCGACATTTGTATGGGGGCTATATCTAAATCTGAACCGATTTTACTTACTTGATTTCACTATAGGTTTCTACACCCTTTTCAAATGGTTTCTTTTGAATTACACTTGTAAATGGTGTAGTTGTTTTATAAGATATTGTCGATTTTTATAATAAACTATGGGTCTAACTCGTTTCCTTTTGGGTGTTACAACGACATGATACCCTAGTGGTGGGTGTAAAAACGGAAAAGGACCATTCAAATGTTAATCATTATTTATACTTCAAGACCTAGGGTATGCATTATCGGAAAAAATATACATATACAAACATTTTTCCAAAACTTAGTTTTAGCTCGAAAATAGGCAAAATTGGCATGTCCCTTCTGTAAAATTAAAAGTAATATAAAGGATATTTGGAATCAGTTATATTTTTTACAATCAATTTCAGCGTACAAAAGGAGTTTGCCACGTCCCTACTAGTACCACCCACACATATCACGTTAACATACGTAACTTCTTTATGGTTGATCAGAATACTCTGAAAATTTATCCTCCGCAATATGCCTGAAATGTGAGAGATATTGTCACATCCATTCTGGTACCGACAATACAAATTTACATAAGTTTTGATTCAAATAAAAATGATATATTGATTGAAATCAGTTGCAATGTGATATTTGAAATCACTTTAAACATACAAAATATTTATGTGTTGATACCCTCACTCTACAGAGTAGCAGGGTATATACCATTAAGGATAGAAAAAAAAGTGTAACGCATTGAAGGAGTGACTTGAGACCCTAAGTATGTCTGGACCAAATCCGTTTCACGACTTTTTAAGATGTTTGAGCCATGTCCGTCCGTCTGGCTGGTGTACACGATAACTCTCGAAAGGAGTTAAGGAATCAATTCAAACTTTGCATATCGTAATATTTTTCCCAAACTTAGTTTAAGTTAGAAGACGGGCGAAATTGCCATGCCCCTTCTGGCACCTCCAACACAAATGACCCATATTCCTATGTTACATTCAAAACAATGTAACTTGCACCCCGATATTCGGAATCAGCTATATTTTGGTATTTGATAAATTTTTTTATAATCACTTTAAGCGTACAAAATATGGCGGGTATCGCCACGCCCCTTCTTGTACCTCCCACAAAAATCACCGCAAAGCTATTATAAATTCTACACTGATGATAGGAACACTATGAAATTTGGCATTTGGTAATGCTTGTATATATGTTGCATTCATGTGGAATATGGGCGATATTGCCACATCCCTTCTGGTACCTCCCACTTTGGTTACAATAAAACTTTGGTTTCAATAAAATCGACATAACTTTCATACGGGCGGTCAAAATCATTTGAAATTTGATATTTGAAAATGTTTATATAATCACTTTAAACCAAAAAAATATTTACGGTTTAGCAACGCCCCTTCTTGTACCTCTCCTTAAATCCTTCATAAATTCAATACTGGTTCATGGAATCCACTATAACTTGATATTTGAACATGTTTTTTCAATTGTTTTATAACTGTGGAAGCTACGATCAGATGCCATGAACCTTCTAGTACCTAGTTATTATAATATATTCTCTGAGAGTGAGGGTATATATAAGTCGGTATAGCCGACTGACGTTTTCTTACTTGTTATCACGTCTCTTGTAGTGCCTCCCATATAATTGGCCATATCCTAAGTCTGAAATCAAAAATGACATGGAATTTGATCATGTTATTACCATTTGTTTATAAATGTGGAAACTGGGCCCATGTTCCACACAAACAATCCGGTCCTAAGTGCAATAAAAGAGTCTTATAAATTCCATCCAGATGCCCTCTGAGAGAGTGTGTTTATATAAGTCTGTTTAACCAACCGTAACTTATTTTTATTATTTTATTGTTATTTTTAATTAAATACTCGTATACATAATTTTGAAGTGGTTGATGTTATTTGTGTGCCGATTTATTCAAAATTTAATAAAATATCTTCAAAATTTAATAAATTGTTCAACATCCCGAGTGGGTTCCCGATCCGATCGCGTGTCTCTTACAAACATGTAGTTACAACTTCTGGAGTTATTAGACTTGATAAACGAATGAATTCAATTAGAACCCTCTCTATCAAAGAATGTGTGTAATGAGTCGTGTGCAATTTAAATAAACTTGTTTTGGTAATTAATTCCTTGAAATAGGAAGACTCTCAATTTGAAATGAGAGTTCTAAATTTTAATTGGAATTTTATCAATTCAATATCCAAAATCATATTTTCGCATTACAAAATCTGCAATAACAGGGCCCAACAGCATTTATATATCGTCAAGCTCAATTCATTTTCGTAAAAATATTACAAAACGTTCACTTTCCGTAGACCTTTTGGTAGGCCGACTGCCAAGGCAACTCACAAAGTTATCGTAGCAATAAAAATATTACAAGTTAAGTCTTTTTGCCATGACCTACCAAGTTGGGACAATTTGTTTTACATCTGTAATGTGAACCCCATGGAGGAGGGATTTCTCTCTTTGTGTGTTTGTCTTCTCAACTTGATTATTCAAACTGAGACAGGCGGCTGACATGTCGAATATAATGATGTGATATTTTACACGATTCCTTCTTGTCGACAGGCGCGCAAGCGCACATTGGATAGATATGCATTTTATGGCGGCAATATGTAGCTACAGCACTAGCAATTATAAAATGAACATATTTTTCTAATTAAAAGAAATTGTTTTAATCAACATTTAATTACAAAACAAAACTTGTGTATTGTTTTTGTTATTGTCGTTTTTTGTTTATTATAAAATACTGGCGCATACAAACGAAAAGAAACAACGCAACACAGCGATACTTGGCGGCATTGGTGTGAAAATTTTGCCAAAAGATGAAAGTAAAAGTGTCGAGATCGTCATCTTCATACTCACCATCATCATCATCGTGAGATGTGGATATAAACTACAAAAGGTGATGACTTATATGAAAAAAGTAGGTACTCACAATAATAAAACACTTTATAATGATACAGAGATTTGCATCTCAAATGACACTCTTAATAACCCCCTTAAACTCCGTCCATCCATCCATCCGTCCAACCATTCAAATTTGTGTCTGTCCATCCGCCCGTCCATATGTCAATTTAACTTGTGTAATAAATCACACATCAGAAATTCAACTTCAAACAGCGGTTGAACCGTTGAAGTACGCATGCGCATACAAATACGTGAAGTTATTACAGATTCAAATCCAAGTGCCACTGTTGTCGCAGCCCACAAAGACTTCAGAAATGTCACTTTAATGACTCTGCTTACGGCCAGACAGCAGATGTTGGCCGGACTTTTTTCGTTGTTGTTGTTGTTATTGTTTCAGGTGGCATTTACTCAAGAGTTGTGCCAACCTTTTACCCATCCCATTGTCATGACATAAGTACTCCTACACTCAGACAAAAGTAAGCCGGAAATATGTAATAGATAACGATGAAGCTGGAGAAAATTGATTTTAGATAAACACCTGAAAAAATATTTGGTTTTTTATACACTCCACGAGAGTATTATGTCTTTGTGCATTTGTTTGTAACACCCAAAAGGAAGATAGATAGACCCATTGTTAATTATACCGTTCGACTTAGAATCACTTTTTGAATCGATTTAGCAATGTCCGTCTGTCTGTCCGTCCATCTATTCTTGTAATCACGATACAGGTAGCAATTGTAGACAGAACCAAAAGAAACTTTGCACAACGAAGTTTTTCGGCATAAGAACGAACGCTATTTAATTTGAAGAAAATCGGTTCAGATTTAGATATAGCCATTGTCATGACATAAGTACTCCTACACTCAGACAAAAGTAAGCCGGAAATATGTAATAGATAACGATGAAGCTGGAGAAAATTGATTTTAGATAAACACCTGAAAAAATATTTGGTTTTTTATACACTCCACGAGAGTATTATGTCTTTGTGCATTTGTTTGTAACACCCAAAAGGAAGATAGATAGACCCATTGTTAATTATACCGTTCGACTTAGAATCACTTTTTGAATCGATTTAGCAATGTCCGTCTGTCTGTCCGTCCATCTATTCTTGTAATCACGATACAGGTAGCAATTGTAGACAGAACCAAAAGAAACTTTGCACAACGAAGTTTTTCGGCATAAGAACGAACGCTATTTAATTTGAAGAAAATCGGTTCAGATTTAGATATAGCCCCCATGCGAATTTCATTCCCGATTTGACAGTCATGGTGCAAATGGGTCAGATCGGTTCAGATTTACATATAGATCCAATACAAATTTCGCTCCCAGATAGATTTTTCCGCCCCAGAAACCATCGAATTTCTTTGAAGTGAGCATAACACGTTATATTTAACCTGGAAGAACTTATTTTGAAAGTTAGTCACTTTATTCCGTGTTTGGATATAGCCCCGATACAAATATTCTAATCGATTTGACAAATCGGACCAGGTCATATTAGCCTATGATTAGGAAACACACAAAAATTCTTCCCGTTTTCACTTTTCACCGAGTTGAATTGTATTCGGATAGAAAGTGGAGTGTATCATATAGTCGGTCCCGCCCGACTTTTGCCTTTCTTGTTATGTCAGTTTTTGTGCTGTCGGGGTAGTGTAACCTTAATATCACGCTTTTGTGGAAAATCAAACAAATTGGATTTTTTTTTTTATATTTTTCAAAATGATTAATTTATGTAATCATTTTAAAAATTAAAATAAAAGAAATGGAATTGTAAAAATTGTAACGCGGCTATACCATTCCACTTCAATATTTTGAAAGTAATTGTAATTGCCTTCAAAACAAGTTATATTGCAATAAAATCGGTCAAGCATTTCAGGAGTTATAGTCGATTGAGTGATCACACCTCTTAGAAAAAACTGTATTTTTTCCACTGCTAAATTAATCATAACTCGTAATTTTTTTTTTTGAACTGGGATATTATCCTTGCTCAAGGCCATTTTGCATCTATATTTCATAGAATGTAAATTTATTTACAAATGGCATGGTGACATTTATTACTTGGCTGCAGACTACCACGATCATGATTTCGACCATGTCAAGAAAGTGGCTTCGCAGCGACTTTTCAACATCAAACCCGGCCTCTATAAGGAGATGATTCTCACAAACGAACGAGAAGCACAACTCACTTGCCGAATTTGCGTTTAAAAAATCGCACCAAGTAATAAAGTACACATGCCACCGTACAAGCATCTCATTGAGTTGCATATGCAAGTGTGTGTATATGCAGGTATAGTTACCAAGCAATACTTCTGCCGTACCAACGCTCATTTGTTTTAGTTTTTTTGGTCTATTGTTTCCCCCAAAAATACGTATACAATATTTTTCTGAGAAGAATATATACGCAAACTTTCAAAACAATCGCAACTATCGACTCATATAGCATGTCGGTCATACTGGCGCTGTCAGCAATTTAGCTGGAATACCTGCAGTTTTTCTTTCATTTTTCATAGACTCAATAGCTTCTTTAAACGCAGTAGGGTCTACTTATTCTTCTTCGGGCTGGAGAGAAAGGGATATTGCGTATGTTTGAGGGAACGTTGAGAGTTCCATCAAAATGTTCTAGCCATACTTTCACCTGTTCCATTGATATCAAGTTTCAGCTTTCATCATTAATATGGACATTTTTATAATTTTCTGGATTTTTTATTTGGATACACTATTAGACATTATTATTTTGATATATGTACATATATGGTAAAGATATGTATAACAATTCCCCATATATAGCATTTACTAAGGACTATATGACTTCAATCAATCAGATCCGTAACATTGTGCGACAATCCAAAAACTCTGAGAGGTGATATGAATTTTCTGGTAGTTATTGTCGAGTAGAACAAGAATCTGTAATTGCTATTTCACAGACAGCCCCAAAATCTTGCGCTATGGATAAAAAACGTTTTTTTTTTTGCAACTAGTACACTTATATGCCTGTAACTTAGTTTTTTTTATCAACTTATTCACTTTCTTATCGGATTTGAAAAGAAGGAACCTGAAGCTTTAGCAAACACATTTCAAATTTGGCAATATTTTTGCACATTATTTTGTTTGGTAACCGCGCCACTTGTAAATTTATTTATATAACACATTTATTAAGGATTAAAAGACTGAGTTATTGAAGTTTTTATTAATACTAAATATTTGCTAAAATACAAGTTTGTTGGACTTCAATTTGTAAAATTATGAGGTGTGGTAATTACTTTTCACACTTTTCAATTATTTTTACGAATTTAAATACATAAAAATACAATAAAATTCATCAAAACAGACGAAAGTGGTAAAAAAGCATGTCGACCATTTTAATAAGAAAATCTCCAATTTTGGAACAAATTTTCCCCACTTTGGGAATTCGTGTATATTTTTTGGGAAAAACTGGAAAATTTATTATATTTTTATTCTCCTTCTACTTAACTTCCCAGGGTTTTCTACATAATTTTTTGTAGTACAGTATAATTATTATTTTAATCAATAAAATCTCGCAAAATTATAGGAACTGGCTAACATCTACTCAGCCTGAATTAATTTCCTGAGACGAACATATTCACATTTCCTTATAATTCTTTCATTGTTATACAAATTGCGGAACACATTTTTTTTCGCCGTGTAGGAAATGCACAAGACTTTTATGTAATCGCTACATGTCATTGCATTGAATTTCGATAGCGATTACTTAATAATCATCATCATTACAACAAACCCCCGGATGAATGGGACTGGGAATATTGTGGCCATCACAGTGGTCAGTTCGCGCGCAAGCGCCTTCCTCGTTATATATTTTTTATGTGGCCTGGCCAGTTGCATACGAATCTCCTCGTACGTGAATAAATAGACATTTGAATGAGTGCGACTGACTGGCTGGCTGTGCGGTGAAAAAGAAAGTGTTATTAACCTCTCCCGATATGTGTGTACAAACGTTGTTTGGTCTTTTTTTGGTCCGTGATTTGTGGCATTTCGGTCATTTAGTGTTTCAACATTTTCAGCTCGAATTGGATGTTGTTGTTGTTGTTTCTATTCCGTACGATTGGGTCGTTGGTATCTCCAATTGGCGGGCAGTGCGACGCCCATTAATCTGTCTACTCACGTTGATACTTTATTAATTTCAATTTGAATGCATTATTTACTATCCATTTTATGTGTTTATGTGACAATTACAAAATATTTACTTTCTCATATCATACGTTTCAATGTTTGTTTGACTGGATTGGATTTTTTTCATTTCGTTTCATTTTATTTATTTATTTATTATCTGTAAAGTTTTCGTTTTCGATATCGTTTAAATGTGAAATGATTTGCATAAATAGAGTTGTTACTTGGTGACTTTCATGTTTTGTCATGAATACAACTGACACTTGGTCGATTGGGTAATTTTGCCTATTTTTGCCGTCAAACGTAATAGGTAAGATTTATTATTACACACAATAATTAAAGGGGGGTATTGACCAGCACATTAATTGCATAGCGATGAAGTGTTTTGGTCTGAAGATTGATTGATAACCGGAAAGTGAGATTAGTTGACAAAATATTATGTAAACATTTTACGTTTTATTTGGGTCAGACGATAAAAATAAATAAGTGGACGTTTCGGCGTAGATTTCCTTTTATAAATCCTCTCTCATATCATAGTTAACATCTGCATTAATATTATGGTCCATCAAAATAACAAACAAATTAGGGCATCTCCCTAAACCATTACCAAATTTTAGTGCAAAATTCAAACGAATGTGGATTTTTTAGAATATAAGATGTTGACTTCATCAACAATGAGCCAAAATTATAGTTTTGAACATAGATCGATTTTAATGAAATTTGGCACATGCATTTTACTCGTTCTTGTCTGTATTATAACGATTACCTTGGAAGATGGTCCATATTTGATACTCTTGTGAAGAATAGCATTGTTTTAATAATTACAGATTTAAGACTTCCTACATTGAAAGAATTATATTATATTCCTAATATTTATGATTTTGTCTTAACCTCAGTGAAAATTTTCATTAAAAAGTCGCCAAAGAAACATTTCATAGAGAGTTTCATAAATAGTAATAATTTATACTGAGGTTTCTGATGTAAACAAAAAAGCAAAGGTTGACTAACCAATCAATACACATCACCATTGCGATAGTCTTTGCAATGAATATGTCGTTCACATAAATCAGGGTTCATACTTATGTCAGAGTTAACAGAGTACAAATGAGAATTGCTAGCATTCAACCGAATAAAGTCGACACACTAAAAATGTAGTTGTAAGTTATGAAACACTTTCATCATAACACGAATATTTTATTGGTTATGACATATTTCATAATCTTTAATAATTGAGTCTTTAATAAAGGGTGATTTTTTAAAAGCTATAGGAAAGTTTTTCAAAAAAAAAAAACACAAAAAAAATCAGTAAGATCCATATAATTTAATGTTTGAAGATTATTTCATGTAAATGTTGACCTTGACTGCGTTTCAAATGGTCCATCCGCTTAGTCCAATTATGGCATTTCCACGTTTTTGAGTAACAGAGGCCCAATTGCTGCGAACGGCGGCGATTCGATAATTGATAGTCATCATTAATACTGGCCGATACAGCTGCGATATTTTTTTGGTTCGCACTCTTGGTGGTTTAATGTCCAACAATGTAAATTTGGTGCGGAATTTAGTCACAATAGCCCGAACAAAAGCCGCTTCAGTGGATCGATTATACTGACCATAAAATGGAAGCGCGCAATGAACTTTCTTAAAAGAGCACGCACGCAAGTAATAAAATTCAACAATTTGCAAGCGTTTTTCGTTTGTAAGACGATTCATGGTTAAATTATAGACCATACTGAAGATGTTTGACAGTGAAACAAAACACGAAACATGCGTCAGCTGTTTAAACCAGTGTTGCCAAAAAGATAATAGCTAAAAAATCACCCTTTACAATGAAATCTTTTTTTGATATTATGAAACTAAGATTCACTAATTTAACAGTTTTGATTTATGAAATGTTTATGGAAAAAATTATATGATACATTTCATTTATGAAATTTTCATTAAGAAAAATTCACTAAATTTATAAAAAAAAAACTTTTATGAAACCGCTGAAAATTCTTTCAGTGAATATTTGAATATTTCCGCTCTATATGCCACATAATTTAACAGACTTTTGTTAAAATTTGGCACAACACCTTATATTTCATCAAAAATTTCTGTGGTTCAGATGTATGTTATTTTAAAATAGTTGCAAAGGAACCACTTTTTCACCAGTTTCCATTTCTGTTTTAAAAAATCTGCCGCTACTGGGGGTAGAACAGCGGACCTTCTGCTTGCTACTACGGCACTCTAACCATCTCAGCTATCCTCTGTTGTGAGTTTTGAATAACTAAAGTAAACCATTTTGTTCGGTAGAACTGAAAATAAGAAACTTAACAAAATATTAATTTAATATGAAATATTACATAACGCAAATAAATATAATTTAATTTAGTGTTATATAAATTAACACTACTTAATTTTTCTGATATTTAATTAAATTAATAAAAAAATAATTAAAAAACCAACTATTTTAAGTACATTAATAAATCAATAAATATGTATAAATTGTTAAAATTATACAGAATTAAACATTATTTATTTATAAAAGTAACAAAACACAAAAAAAAAGTTTTTTCCTAGCCACCATTCGAACCCGAGACCAAAGCGGACACCTTACCTCTGTGACCCCATACTTAAAATCCGTTTCCATTCACTTGTGAAAATGCTATCCGTAAAAGTTTACATATTATCTACTTTTTTGGAAGTTGTTTAAAAGAACTTCCTCAAAAGCGAGGAAAATGCACATTTGGATTTTGAGATGCGATTAAAATGTGCTTCCTATGGAAGTATTTACTTCCAATTTTTTTGCTGTGAATTTTGTGATTTGTAGTGAAAATAACATATAAATTTCGTGGATGAAAAGTTATATGTAGGACTCAACTTGACTCAATACGAATATTTGAAAGTGTTCGTCTGAGATTGTAGTTTATGGTGGAATTGATATTTCGTCAGTTTTTTTCTCCACACTCCCACAATTGTCATTCTACACTTCAAGAGAGTATTATGTCTTTGTGCACTTGTTTGTAATACCCCAAATAGACCCATTGTTAATTATACCGATCGACTTAGAATCAATCTTTGAATCGATTTAGCAATATCCGTCTGTCTGTCCGTCCATCTATTCTTGTAATCAGAGTACAGATCGCAATTGTAGCCAGAACCAAATGAAACTTTGCACAACGAAGCTTGTCGGGATAGGGTATTTAACTTGAAGAAAATCGGTTCAGATTTATATATGTAGACCCCACATGAAGTTCACTCCCGATTTGACTCTTTTCACTCTAGATACAACATATTTTAACAGTTTTTCTTCAAAATTTTCAAAATATCTTATATTTCAACTAGAAACATCTGTGGTGAAAATGTGTTAGATCAGTTCAGATTTATATATAGCTCTAGAAAGCACATATTTTAATAGACTGTTTTCAAATTTGGCAAAACATCTCATATTTGAACTAGGAACACCTATGGTGAAAATAGTTCAGGTCGGTTCAGATTTATATATAGCTCCCATTCAAATTTCGCCCACGATTTGACTTTTTCTGCTCCAGAAATCACATATTTTCACCGATTTTCTTCAAATTTGGCACAACGCCTTATATTTGGACTATAAACAATTTTTGAAAAAGTTGGTCAAACTGGTTCAGAGTTATATATAGCTCTCACACAAATTTCGCTCCCGCTTTTAGTCTTTCCGCTCTAGAAACCACATATTTTAACAGATCTTCTTCAAATTTGGAAAAATATCTTATATTTCAACTAGAAGACCTATGGTGAAAATTGGTCAAATCGGTTAAGATTTATATATAACTCCCATTGCTCCCGGCAAGACTTTCCGCCAACCAAGTAGTTTCTTAAATTTATCCATTGCACGTTATACTTTAGCTAGAAGCACTTATGGTGAAAGTGGGTCACTTCGTTCCATATTTGGATATTCTTCTCGATTTGACAAAGTGGATCAAGTCATATCGGTCTCTGATTAGGACAAATACAAAAATCCTCCCCGATTTCACTTTTTTCCCGAATTGAATTGTATTCGGGTAGAAAGTGGCTCCGACCGACTTAAGCCTTTCCTTACTTGTATTTAGGGTATCCAATTATTCGAACTTTTAAGATATTCGATTAATTGTTTATTCGAAAACAAAGAGTATCCAATTAATCGAATAAAGGCCTCAAAAGTTATTCGATAAACCGATTAATTGTTCAACTCATTAAAACATAATTAATAAGAGTTAAATAGCAAGGAAAATGTAATTCGATGGGAGTCACTACTTTTGCATATTTATGTGTAAATACATTTCGAAATAAAATCTGCAAAAACAGGAGTTTGTCGGCAGTCCTTTCCTATATTGGTACTATATCTATGTTATATAATATTTCTGAAAGAATTTTCTTCTTATATGAAGCCGAATATACTTAGGCTTTAATTCGAAATTCAGAATACGTTGAAAGCATAATTTTTATGTAGTCGATTGATATATCTAATTGAATTTTAAAATATTTTAATAATAGCAATTAATAATAATCCAAGATTATATTATCTGTATGATATATTCTGGATTTTCTTCATTCATTTAAAATTCTTATAACATGGTTGTACCTATCCAAAGTCTGTCGAAAATTCCGTGCTTAAATAAAGAACATCGGCAACGGATTATTTGAAATTAATTTACAATATTAATTTCGGAATTTCTATGCAAAACTTATAATATCGATTAATCAATTATTTGGATCAATTTATTCGAATTATTTGTTATTCGAAAATCATTATTTCTTCATTATTCGAACAATCATTTGAAAACAACTATTCGATTAATCGAACAAAATTTAATCGGTTGGATACCCTACTTGTTTAATTTTAGCACAGTTTTCGATTAGATCATATCTCTGAATCAGTTTTGCATACGAGACCCATGAAGATATTATTTTGCAGGTATTAACATTAACTTTAAAATGGTATGTAACATCATTCACTTTTCCATACACATGGAGACATTTTATATAATTTCCTGAAATAATTTTTTAATTTCAGTGTCTAGTAGAACATTTCAGTAAAACACATTTCGTCAAATCGAACAAAGCATTTTATTTTAAGCTTTCATAAAATTGTGATTTTAGTCAGCTTGCATAGTGGAAGGTCAAATGAAAAATGCGGATGACAGGAAGGGCTTCTTCAAGCTAGCTTGGGTGAAGTTTTATTATCTGCAGCAAATGTGCAAAGTAACAACATTGTAGCAATATTTTTAGATTTTATGCCATAAAAAATGTGATATCAGTATGCGAAGTTTGGTATCGGAAAATGTGTTTTTCCCAAAATTTTGTACAGTATTTGTGCTGCAACTTGAAAATTCCCCAAATTGTATGACAGTTTAGTAAATTCCAATAAAAAAGATTCGTGCCTTTAGTGGTAATTGTAGAACAACCAAACAGATAAATAAATAGGTCAACAAACACTGTATAAACGATTAATGGGGCCAGTAACATAATTTTGGGTTTATGTTTCAAATAATTTAGTTGAGGAATTTTAATTCGATCTTATGCGTTTTATATAACAAAGTATAATGACCCCCCTTTTTTGATAGCCAATCCGAAACAAAAACTTGAGGTCACAATCATTAATCTATCTTCCGGTATATAATTCATAATTTCATATATAATTTTTCTATTACTGCAACATTTTGACATTGATCAAGACCTTTGTGTGTAGTTTTTCGTTTTTTTTGTTGTTGTTAGTGTGTAAAACAAAATTAATGATTTTTTAAATGAACGGCAGAAAAAAAAGTTAACCATGGCAAGCCATTATTTTTACGACCAAATAATAATCATTAAGTTTCATCAACGTCATATAACCACAATGGTATCAATCATCTTATTATTTACAACAACAACAACAGCAACAACTACAATACACGAATGCAGTCACGTCAAAATTCATGTGTTAATTAAAATCTGATTCACCGATCCAAACAAAACGAACAAGAAGAAGACGGAGGAAGAGGAGGAGAAGAAAAATAAACAAATCGAAGCGATATAACAACTAAATTGAAAGCAACAACAGTAACAACAAAATAAGAGCCAAGCCAAATCACCTCAAAAAGGTTAAAGTACGAGATTATTATTATTAGCGTAGGTTATGGTCTATTTTGGCCACACCACAGTGCGCGCATGCGCGTGTGTGTGACCCCCGTAACTTGTAACCATGCGCATGCGCAGTGGATCTATTACCATATGCCTCTCTTTCTCTCTCACAAACCGAAAAAAAGACACCTCAAAACATAAAGAAAGAAAACAAACCGTCGGGGGGAGTCGGGAGTGGGTTAATCAATCGCCAACAGTGTGTTTAATAGGAAAGGTACATGTGGCGTTATAATGAGCACTTACTTCGACGGGTCGAGGGTGTTTATTTTCTATTTTCCCTTCTTAGATTTGTCTCCGCGTGACATCAATCGTTATCTTGATTGCCGTTCAATTTCATTTCAATCGGAATGACGCAGCGTGCAGCGTAGCGTGTCTCTTCTGCTTGGTCTCTCCCAAAGACACGATTTTAATCGTGCCACAGAAGGCGACACGCTTTTGTGGCTGATTTGAAACACACCTTCATTCAATTCATGGGAAATATGAATTGCCAATTTTCACTCTCGTTTTGCCAAACATAGCTAGCTTTTGGAATTCCATAAAACGGTTATTTTAATACAGACGGGGTCAACGTTAAGATTCATTCCATCACATTGCGCCAGAAGAGGGGAATTTCTTTGATGTCAGAACGAACATGACCATGAGTGTTCATGATGCTTAAGCAAAAGTTCAAGCTACATGGTCGCGGGTAAGAAAGCATTCATGCTGTTTTGATATGCGCAAGCGCGTGTCCAAAATTAGTCAACATGTTAAGTAGCTTTATACTCCTACGTAGTGTTTGATGTGCTTCGTCACATTTAAACATTTATTTATTTATTTTGTTTTGCTACACCCTACACCACTATGTTTTCGAACTGTAAAATCAGTGAATCCTACAATGAGTAATTATATTAGTAAATATAAATAAGTGAAATCGGGAAGGATTTTGTAATAGTCCAGGCAAAATATAACGTGTTTTGCCAAATTAAAATAAAATCTGTACAACGATGTGTCAGAGAGAAAAAAGATAAATCAGGAAGAACATTCGTATGCAGGGTATATTAAAACCTGGAACGATGTGACCCACTTTCACCATGCTTATAGGTGAATATGTCAAGTTTTAGCAAAATCGGTCAAAATATGAGGTTTCTAGAGCGGAGGAAGTCAATTCGGGAGATTTGTATGAAGCTTTATATAAATCTAAACCGATTTGACCCACTTTCATCATAGATTTTTCTAGTTGAAATATAAGGTATTCTGTCAAATTTGTGGAGAATCTTTTAAAAGAGCGAAAAAAATAAAAATCGTAAGTGATTTGCTTCAAATTTAACAGCATCCGCCTGTGCCCCGTAATACTTACTTGTGTCAATTTTTTGTAGGATTGGACAATAATTGCGATCTATTCTTTGATTGCAAGTATAGATTGACAGACGGACATTCCTAAATCGACTCAGAAAGTGATTCTAAGCCGATCTGTATAATCCTTTTGGGCGTTACATACAAATGCGCGAATGCACAATACCCTAGTGCTGGCTTGCCAGATGTGGGGATTTATCCCCAACCAACCCAATTTTATAAAGGTAAAAAAGACAACAAGTATAAAATTGGAACAGAGAATTTTCTAAAAATATTTGGGGGATTCGAAGTCCTTTGAAAAATATTTATTATTTGATTAAAACTGGGATATTTTCCTGACTTATGACCATATTATATTTTACAGAATGAAAATGTATTTATAAATGTCGCGGTGACATTTATTACTTGGCTGTTCACTACATTTATCATGATACTAAAATTGAGTCGGCGAAATATACTCAATCTAAGTACATTTAAATGAGTAAATAAAACTTACTTTGAATTAATTTTACTTGATTTGAGTGTGAACGTACTACATTCAAGTAAAAAATAAAATTAAATTGAGTATAGGCATATAGGGTGGCAAACAGATACCAATTTCAATAATTTTAGTACATTTCTACTGGAATTTAGTACACTTTTTTTGATTGCAGGCACTTTTGTGTTTCTTATGACTATACTGGTTATTGTTGTTTACCCGAATTAATTCTTGCTCTTATTTGCTCCTATTTCCAATGATTCGAAAATATTTGATATACATCCATAAATCAGTTTATAATTTTAATTAAACGAAATTATGATGGCTACAAACTTCACTTTCAAATAGAGGCAGTAGTCTTCAAAAAACTGAAAAAAATATTTTTTTCGAAAAAATATTTTTGTTGGTCCCAACAAATGGAGAAAAATGATTGTATATATTTTGTTTCATTTGGCACGCTTGTTCTCATCGTTGCTACGACGCGCAGTGGTGCCTTTTAACTTTTTTCGTTGCAAAAATCATAACTTCTGAAATAGGGAACGTAATTTCAAAAGTAAAATTTTGTTGTAAAGTAGACACCATAGGCTTTAAAATGAGACCACGAATTTGATCCTTCAAAATCAGACGTTGATTAATTATACTTAACTAACTTCTCCTTCTAAAAAAGTACCGAAAATCAGAATTCAGAATATATACATATGTACTATTTTTTATAAAGTTATTCTCAAAAACAGTTTTGTCACGCCCCTCCCACCTAGTTTTTTTAACAAAGTTCCAAAAAGAGACAAAAGTTTTTATTATATTAATAGGGATATATACTTACTTTATGTTGGAGGTGCCACAACCACTTTTCTCGTACCGCCCACTTTTTGCACAAAATTGCACATTAATACTCACACAAAATTTCAAGATTATTGTTGCCATATAACGGAATATATATTGGGTTTTAATTTTTAGAGAAGGTGCCACGCCCATCTTTCAAATCCCGCCCATTTGTATCTTGCCTACGTAAGTGAAAACTCAATGAACTCACACATATTTGCAGGAAACTTGGTGTCATGTCAGAGAAAATACTTATAACTGGTTTTAATTTCTTATGGGATGCACCACGCCCCCCTTCAACAGTACCGCCCATTTTCTCCTAACCACCCAGATTAATAGTGGATTGATTCTCATAAAATTGCAGAACTCTCAGTGTCATAGAAATGAATATATTTGATAATATAATTTAATTTCGCATGGGAGGTACCACGCCCCTTTTCAATTCTGCCCATTTTTTGCACAACTGTCCAAATTAATACCCAATGTGAGAGTTCACAAAATTTCACGACTCTGACAGTCATATTACTCCAAATATTTTGCTTTATAAAATGCGAATAAAATAAATTTGCGTTGGAGGTGCCACACTTTTATTGTAACAATATGCGTAACTTTGACTGAACACGGCAGAGTAATGAGTACAAAATCACCTGAAAGTAATGACTTCCAAAACTAATCAAAACTTGTTTAGTTATATTTCACCAAAGTTGAAAAACGATCAAAATATAGTGTATTTTTAATACTGCGATTTTTAAGTGAATAAGCTTTCTAAACCACCAATTTTTGGTTTGTTTCATTTCGTACCTTTCAAACGAGGCCGAAGACTTTAAAATTGGGTAAATAGTTTGTCTCAATTTTGAATCTTAAAACTTTTTTCACTTTTTGTTTTTCTCGAGTTTTGAAGAAATTAATCAACCCGGCTATATAAACAAAATTTCAAAATCGGACAGAATTTCTGTTTTTCTCGGTTTTTGTATTCTTGGTCGATAATAAGTTCTCCATCAATTGGTTTTATCAGTTTTACCAAAAGCTTTTATCAAATTTTTGAATTTTGCCACTGATTCCTGGCAGAGTCACCACAGTGCGTCGTCAAAATTTTTGCATTCAATAGTTTGTATTTTTTGAATCTTTAAACTTGTAAATTTCTAGAAAGAGATACATACATAATAGATACATACTAATTGTCCGCATGCATTATTGGATTGTAAAATCTGTGGTATCAACGCTCTTGACGACTGCTTTAAAACGGCATAGTAAACTGTCCATGTCCGGGTGGAACAACGATGTCCAAAATGTCAAAATATTTGTTATCTTTACAAAACGCCATTTGGATTTTAAGCAAAATTTGTTTTCATATACATATTGTAGATTCTACCACTAGGTCTAGGTGCATTTATTTGTAACACCCAAAAAGGAAACGAGTTAGACCCATCGTTTATTATACAGATCGGCTTAGAATCACTGAGACGGTTTAGCAATGTCCGTCTGTCTGTCCATATATTGTTGTAATCAAAGTACAGGTCGCAATTATTGTCCGATTTTAACAAAAATTTATTTAATTTAAAATCGGTTCAGATTTAGATATAGTCCCCATACAAATGTCGCTCCAAGCTTGGCTTTTTACGCTCTAACAAGCACATATTTTTCTCGATTTGCTTCAAATTATGAAAAATACCTTATTGTTTATTGTGGTGGGAGTGAGTCAGATCGGTTCAACTATTCAACTTGGACTATTATTTGTGGGGTGCCCTCAGCAGCCATTTGAATGAAATTATTTTCCATTATTACCCGGAAGGATTGTACTTTCAAATAAAAAAAGAAATTTGAGAAAATATTCAGTAGTTTTTTTATAATATTTTCAAAGAAACAGTTATTTGTTGAAATATGTGGTTTCTAGAGCGGAAAAAGTAAATCATAGGAGACATTGGTATGGGAGCTATATAAGGGTCCGCCATCTAACTTTTTTTCAACTATTCAACCGTTGGACTATTATTTATGGGGTGCTCGAGGCAGCCATTTGAATGAAATTATATGGTCTTGAGCCAGACAATATCCCACTTCAAATCAAATATTGATTACAGACCAAAAAATTACAAACGAAAAAACTAAAACAAATGAGCGTTGGCACGGCAGAAGTATTGCTGGGTAACTATAGCTGCATATACACATACTTACATATGCAACTCAATGAGATGCTTTTAAGATGGCATGTGTACTTTATTACTTGGTGGTTGTGCTTCTCGTTCGTTTGTGAGAATCATCTCCTTATAGAGGCCGGGTTTGATGTTGAAAAGTCGCTGCGAAGCCACTTGAAGAGACTTTTGACATGGTCGAAATCATGATCGTGGTAGTCTGCAGCCAAGTAATAAATATCACCATGCCATTTGCAAATAAATTTGCATTCTATTAAATATGGATGCAAAATGGTCTTGAGCCAGGACAATATCCCAGTTCAAATCAAATTATTTTCCATTATTAACCGGAAGGATTGTACATTCAAATAAAAAATGAAATTTGAGAAAATATTCAGTAGTTTTTTTTATAGCATTTTCAAAAAAAAAGTTATTTTGCGAACCCTATATATATAGCTACATACAA
Source organism: Polietes domitor (assembly GCA_947397865.1). NCBI lineage: Eukaryota > Metazoa > Arthropoda > Insecta > Diptera > Muscidae > Polietes > Polietes domitor. Next base: position 241,643,312 of record OX377618.1, on the reverse strand, counting down.
ATTTCGCATTTTTGACATTTTCCGCTCTAGAGACCACATATAGAAAGTGGAGGGTTACTATTTACCTTACATTTTTGTCCAAATGAATAGATCTTCGAAATGACTTTGAATATATTTTTTCTTGTCTTAGGAAAACTCATTGGCTGCATTATTGAACGATAATAGCAATCTTTTGTGGTTTTTCATAGTGTCACTAATTTTTCTTTCGTATTTCGTGTGAATATTAAAAAATAACTGCCTTTCGAAATATACATAAATGAACATCGGAACGAAAATCATGCCATCATTCGAAATACATTGATTCGTAATATTGTTGTGTCTTTAAAAAACACAAAAAATGCTCCATGACAATGCTCTACTTGAGTGGAAAATTAACTTTTAATTTATGTTTATGTTTGTCATAGCCGCTTTAAAGAAAAACATCAATATTATGTAGAAACGTTACAAAATGAAACTTGTAGTGAAATTTTTATAAGGACAAAGCATATATCCAAGTAGTCTACATTCCCCGTATATGCTCCTCATTTTAATAAGTTGGCCAATATTTTTTATAATCGCCAACTACTACATATTAGTTTGGTGTTCTATACAATTTAGTAGGTGTAGGAGATATTTAAGTTAGCTCCTAGCTTTCTTTACTTGTTCTATTTAATTAAAACGCTCCTCCTCTACAAATAGTCTATACATATAATTATTGCAGACGGTTCAGTAGTTTCGGAGAAACATAATTGTTACCACTTGTGGCACCGCCGTCTCATTACACACACTGTTCGCATGGTTTAACTACGCAATGTTGCAAGTTTGTGTTGCTGTTGAAACATATAAAGCACTTGTAAATAAATGCGATCACTAAAAAAATGATGATTATTTTGTTATGATTTCAACAGCAAGTAACAATGATGATTCGTTAGGCCTTCAAAGAAGACAACAGAAAACACTTTCCGTTTTGCCCATACTCGTATTCGTACATGAACGAACGAACGTTTGTAACACTTAATGCATGAAATTCATGAAGATTCGTGCCGCTGTCTTCTGGGGCCGAAAACATCATTAGCCAAAAAGTTGTGCTGCTGCAACTGCAGATGATGATAATGTTACAAAAAAGAGTGCTCATATCGTGAAAATGTGCTATGTTTTCATTGCTAATTAAAGTATTTTGAGGAAAAAATTATATGTTGCAATACGAATGCATACGCCAGCCAGACATGCAACAAATCAAGAGCCAGCATAAATGTTTTATTCAAGGCTTCGCATACTTTACATGATGATAACCATCAACAACTGCATCGCCATCTCCATCACCATCCTCATCCACCATCGAAACAATCATCACTTTTCATCACACATCCATCGCGTATGCATTTCTGTGCGAAAAAAGTAGGCGTGTTTGACGTTTCTAATGATTGTCAAGCGTAGCACCAACAGCGGCAGGCTGACGAGGAAAACTTGCAGTAGCAACTGCCAGACCCACATAATATTGGGTTTCCACCGCCAAATACAGCAGCTCCACTCCATGATGGGGGAAAAGCCAGCCACCATACAAGACTACAGCGGCAGCCACAAACAGCTGTTGCTACTTTCACTTTCATTTGATTTTATTTCAGTGACTCGTCTCTAACAACGAGAGTCAAAGTGGCATCCACAAGGCACACTGTGTGTGTGTTTGTGGTGCTGCGAGATCACCTTGAAGCATTATGAGCCACAAGGTAAATGTTGATGATCTGTAGGTTATATTCAACCCAACATCGGTGTGGTGGCATGTTACGAAATCAGCACTAAGAGAAAAAACAACAGAAACAAAGCTAGAAAAAGCAACGAACTAGGGAAAAAACAGACCTTAGTACAGACTAGGGCACAGTGTTTGAAAGCCAGTTATTTCGTGAAGTTAATATATTGATCTCGAAGTGAAAAAGTTTAATATTATTTATATTTCAAATTTCGGTTATTTTCAAACTCAGAGATTTTTTACTATTTCGAAGAAAATCATTTGATAAAACTAAATTAGCGAAAACTCTTTTTTGTATACCTTCACATCAAGATATTCTGATCACACAATCAGTTTGTTTCACCTTAACATATCAATTTGACACCCAACAATTCCTGGAACTTCTTTAAATTCTACTTAACCAAACTTCTCCATCCAAACAAACACCCCGTGTAAAAATTGCTCACACCATTATTTCCGGAAAAACAGAAATTCTAAAATGTGGCACATTCTAAAATCATTGTGTTTCAAAATTCACGCAATATATAATTTTGATACCAAACACAGTTTGGTAAATTATGCAAGAGATGGCAGTAATTTAATTGCACCTCAGACTATATGGGACGTGACAAGATCTTGAGAAAAAAATTCTTTACTCAGAAAGGAAATTTTAGACAAATGAACTTCGTTAGTGAGTTTCTTTTATGGCTAACGTTATTTTGTTTGTAGCAAACATGACGCTTCTATTGTTATAAATGAACAAAATTATTCGAATACAGTTTTCTATGAACTCCCTAAAAAATTAGGAGTAATCAAAAACGTTTTTGGCAAACGTTCTTTATAGTTAGTTGAGCCCAATAATGCTGCGAACTACCGTCCGATTATTGTTTGTTGTGCGCTCTCCAAGTTTAATCAGCAACTTGTATCTAGAGAACAATGACCCACTTAATTTTCTTCATAAGTAGATCATCGATCTACGGCGGACCTGATGACCTTCCTATCACAACATTATAGTCAATCCATGCAACTCTAGATCTAACCGAGCGATTGATAGAGTCTGGCAGGGCGCAAGCAAAAGCTCATTTTTTGTGTCGGCAGTGAATTCTCTCGATTCATATCGAGCTTCCTCAGAGATCGCACTTTACTTGTTTTCATAAGTGGATTCTCATCCGCCTAGCATAGCACAGAAATCTATAATTGTTCCCACTCTTTTTCTTATTTTCATTAACGATCATTTGGACCAAAGTTTGAATACAACAAGTAAGTAAGCGTCAATCGGCTAAACCGAACCTCACTATCAGAGAAGTTATAAGGACTTAAATTTTACTTAGGGCCGTATAATATGTGAGGAAGGTACTAGAAGGTTCGTCGCACATGGTCCCAATTTCAATATTTACAAAACTATTGTAAAAACTTGATCAAATATAAAGTCACAGTTAATTTCAGACACCAATATAGAAGCTACAAAGGATTTAATTTTTTAAGGATATGGGCAATTCTGTGGGATATACTATAAAGGTCGTGGCAAAAGAATAAATATTTTATAGGTATAAAATGATTATAAAAATATTTTCAAATTACAACTGATTTCGACAATCCGATCGGATTATCGGTTTTATTTTAATCAGAGCGTATGCCAAATTTGTGTGGGTGGTCTACAAAAACATTCCAAAGGTCAAATTTCAGAGAATTCAAAAATTTCAGAGTGGTCGGAATATAGAAGTTTTAATTTTACGTAGGTTTAATATTTTGTGGCTATAAAAATTTACCAAATACCAGTTGATTTCGAATATCCGCGAGGAAGTTTCATGGGTTTTACTTTAACATAATATGGACCATTTCACTCATCTTCGAACTTAAACTATGTTTTACTATGGGCAATGTTTAAATAGATTCCTTAACTTCTTTCGAAAGTTATCGTGTACACCAGCCAGCCGGACAAACGGAAGGACATGGACAACGGTTTAAAATGTCGTGAAACGGCTTTCGTACAATCATGCTTAGGATCGTAAATCACTTCTTCGATGAGTTACACTTTTTTTCTGTGTAAATGATATATACCCTCCTACACTCAGAAAAAAGTGTACTAAATTTCATTTATTTACAGTCTATGGAATACAAACTTCCTTACAGACTACAACTTAAAATAATCCTAAAAATAAATTAAATCTAATATCTTTTAAAAATTAAAAATATTTAAAGCATAATCGAAATCACTACATAACCTGTTAGACTCCTTTAAAGCCCGAGCAATAGGTTCACTTTCTGCATAACCAGTTCTATAAAAAGGTACATAGAAAAGGTTGTTCTGGCGCAAAGTACGACAAGGCATATTAAAAGTTATGATTTTAAGCAACACTGAACAGACAACTAAACCGTTGATAATTTTATAGAGAAAAACTTGAGCTAGAAGACTCCTTCTACTTTCAACAGTTTTAAAAGAAATCAGCCTACATCTATCAATATAAATAGGCTCAGGTTCATTAAATTTAATCGAACGTAAAGCAAATTTAAAAAACCGCTTTTGAACTCGCTCAATTCTATTAATATATTTAGCACAAAAAGGACTCCATATAAAACAAGCATATTCCAATCTTGAACGGTAACGGTATATGGATCTTTAAATTCCGCACAATTTCCGCAAATTTCAGTGAAAATGTACTTAAATTAAGGAAATTGGTATCTGTTTGGCACCCAGTATGCCTTTACTCAATTTAAGTTTATTTTTTACTTGAATGTAGTACGTTCATACTCAAATCAAATAAAATTTATTCAAAATGAGTTTTAATTACTTATTTTAAATACAAATATAATTAGATTGAGTACATTTCTCAGACTAAATTTTAGAATGCTTCAGTATTCAGTATTTTTTTCAGTGTACTCTGTAGAGTGAGGGTAACGGTTTTTCTACCCTTCACCACCAGGATGGGGGTATATTCACTTTGTCATATGTCTGCTTGTATATACTTGATATTTGGAATGCACATTCCCCTTATAGCATAAAAGCGCACCATAAAGTGATTATTATTCGTAGGGGGTGAAATGGGGCAAAAAGGGATAAAAATGGTACCTATCAAACGAAAACAGCTAGAAGCACAAAATTTGGTATATACATTCCTCTAATTGCATAAAGACATAATATAAAAGTACTTTTCCAAATTCGTACTTTTAAGGGGTAAAATGGGAATAGGGGGATAAAAATGGTATCAACCAAACGACTGCATCTAGAATAATGAAATTCGGTGTATACATTCCTCTGATTGCGTAGATACGCAAAATAAGCGGATTTTTCGAAATTCGTATTTTTTGGCGTTAAAATGGGAAAAGGGGATAAAAATAGTACCTCTGACTGTGTAGACACGAAAAATAAAAGGTTTTTTCCAAATTCATACTTTCAAGGCATATAATGGGAACAGAGGGATAGAAATAGTACCAACTAAACTGCAGCAGCTAGAACGATGAAATTCGGTTTGGACATCCCTCTAATTGCATAGACACGTAAAATAAAGAGATTTCAGAAAGTCATACTCTAGGGGATAAATAGGCCGCAGCTAGAATCACGAAATTTGGTATATACATTGCTCTGACTGCATAGACACGAAAAATAAAACGATTTTTCAAAATTTGTACTTTTTACTTTAAAGGCAAAAATTGGGTGAATCATGAAGTCGAGTTATTTTGCACTATGTACGTGAGATAATAGATTTTCAAAAGCTATACCTTTGGAATTAAAATAGAATGGAAATACACCCAACTGTAGCACACACTATCTACCAATATTTATGGTGTTTAAGCTTTTTTGAAGACATAAATATAAAACTATTTATTTTTTGAATAGACTTGAACTGTTATTTCGATATATATAGTGAAATAATAAAAATATTATATTTATTTATAAAATTATTTTTTTAATATTTGTGTTGCTTTGGTTATATATATATATATATTCCTGTAATATTACTGCACTTCTACGAAAATCGACAGCCTATGTGGAATGCAATCCATGGTGGAGAGTATACAAAGTTTGGCCCGGCCGAACTTAACGTCGTTTTACTTGTTTTTATTACTCTAGTGCGCGCGCTATTAGAAAACACTACACTTGACCTATTCGAAGCCCTTATTTCTGTGCAATAATGCAAGATGCTCTCTAAAAATTATTTAAACATGGACAATACCTTCAATTAAGACTTTGTAACGAAATTTAAATTTCTTAATATCAATATTTATTAACGAAACTTGCATATGAAAATCAAAGATTTTCAAAGGGAGAATAAAGCCGCAATCTGTGAGCACATACATTCATATTGGTAATATTTAAAACATAGCTAAAGTATATAAATAAAGTATTTTTGTGTGAAAAATATATCTTTCCAAAGACTGTGCCACAGCTACACAAAGAAACTCATCCGACAGCATTAATAAAGACATCAAACAAAAGTCTTAAATAAAAGCAAAAGATAGTTCATCATAGCTTCAGTGCGGTTAGGTTTTATTTCGATTGTTTCTTCTGCACGCCGCAGAAAAGTCATTGTGGTGCACCGTGCGCACGAGTGCAAGCGTATCTGTCTGCCACTTTATATTTATGTGGGTATCTTCAAGTGTTGCCACTATTTGGAAAACCGTCAATAAGAACGGATAACTAAGCTGCGATAACAAAAACTCAAATCAAATGCTACTTTTCAATCAATGACAACAAATAATCCATCACATTGTTGCCATTAACAATGTAAAGTCGTATACATTGAATTCGCGGTAATGTAAACTAATAAAAACCGGGGTTTTCACTTTATCGAATTTGTTCCCATTTTCGATAGCAGAAATTTATAGTATCATTCTGGGTTTTTGTGTCAAAAAACAAAGCCTACAAAGAATTGAAAATATATGCGTTATTAAAAGAACAAATAATTCGAAAATAAACAATTATTAGATACTCAGTTAAAAAGTAGAAAATATTTTATATTTCGTCAGGAATAAGTTTCTAAAATAAACTGGACTCATCAGCATTGTGAAGCTGATTATAAATTGAGTTCTTCTATTTTGGGTTTCAACTTCATTTTAAATGTATTTAACACAGAGGTCGTGCTGAAAGCTATCCTGATCTGTAGAAGTCTAACCGTATCTGTGTTTAATTTTTATTATTGTTATTATTATTTAAATTCATAAATTACAATTGATAAAAAGTGCCTCAGCGCCTCTAGGGCATTATTGAGGCTATCTGGCAACACAAATTCAAGAATAATATTTACAAAATATAATATAATACATTATAAATTAAAAAAAATCATATCATATAAGAAGCATTTCAATGTTCTGATAAAGATAACCCTTTAAACGGGTTTTATAAACAGAAACAGTTTGAGAATCTTTCAATATTTGCGGCAAGTTATTGTATTCAATGATACCCATGTGTTCAATTCTTTGCTTAGTGATTTCTAATCTACACCTTGCAATATATAAGTTTGAGTTGTTCCTTGTGTTGATGTTTTTAGATCAAGGTTCTTTTTATATCCATATATGAGTGCCAAATAATTAACGTGGCTTTGAACAAGCGTTTGAAAAATAATATATTTGGATTCTAGGTTTAGCTTATTTTTTAGCTTATATTAAATACCAACAACAGGTGCAATTTTTAATCTAAGTTGTTCAATATGTACTTTCCAGCTTAGATTTTTCTGTAAATGAATCCCCAGGTATTTTATACTAGATACTTCAGAGACCTCTCTACCATCCACAAAACTCTGGTATGGAGCTTAGCCTTGATTTGATTGTGGTCTAAACCTTATAAATTTAGTTTTTGTGGCATTTAATATCAATTGATTTAATCAGGCATATTCTGAAACTAAAGCTGCGTCCCGTTCAACAAAAGTTTTAAGAACTAAATTCAGTTTGTATGCATAAAATATGCATAAATCGTCGGCATACATAAACAATTTTCCGGTCAGTTCAAGGTTATTGATATCATTTATATATATTTTAAATAACAGAGGTCCCAAGACACTACCTTGTGGAACACCGCATATCACATCTCCCATTGAGCTTTTACTTGAATTTATTTGGACGTACTGTTTCCGGTTCTTTAGATAATTTCCCAGTAATAATAGTTCATTGTTTTTAATACCATAACAAGACAGTTTTTACACAAAATGGAATGATCAACGAGATCAAATGCCTTCGAAAAATCATAAAAAAAACTCCTCCAACCCCGGTCTAACCCATCACATATGTAATTCACTACATTAGTAACCGCCTCTTCAGTCCCACATCCTTTCCTAAAACCATATTGGTTCGCAGACATAAAATTTTCATTTTCCATGTATACTGAGAACTGAGAATACAAAATCTTTTCAAAAATTTTGTCAACAACAGAAAGCAAAGATATCGGTCTAAATTTGTTTACTGTATTAGTATTAACTTCTGTGGGAATCGGAAAGACTTTATGTATTTTCAAGATATCCGGGAATATAGAAGTATTTATTATGCTATTGAAGATTTTTGTCAAGTAAGGACTTAGTTCATCTACACATTTAATAATTGTTAACGGCATAATTCCGTCAAAACCTGTACTACTTGACCTTTCCACACTTGTTATTATGTGACAGACTTCGTTATTAGTGACATTGCCCAGTGAAATGAGTTGTGGTGACCGCGCAAGGTTCTAAATAAGTTAAATTTGTCAGTAGGATAAATAACAATTTGTTGTTTCAGATTAAACACAGATTTAAAAAAAAATTGATTGAACTTTTCAGCCTTCAAGCAATCGTGAACTATATGTTCACCTTCATCATCCACTAGATCAATTTCTGGTTTATTTTTCCTACCAAGTGTTTCGTTCAAAATTTTCCAACATTTTCTGGGTTGATGCTGAAATCTGGACACATTTACCAAATAATGCTTACGCATTGCATCTTTGGAAGCTATTTTGACAATCTTGTTTACATTCTTACGCCTAAGTTTCAACAACTTCTGAAGCCATCCATCGCCTTTCTTTCAACATTAACTCACACACCGGAAGGTTTCTATTCCTCATACGTTTCCTACGTCCATAGAATGTTTTATTGACACACATTCAAATTCACATTTTGTAAAAGTTGCAGAAATTTCCTTGATGCTTAAAAGCATTCCCTAGTCCTTAGGCATCTTTCGTTTTGACTGACTGTTGCTGTCTCGGGATTCCCAAAATTAATAAATATGAATTCACTATTAAGAGAGTTCATATAAATGAGTGTTTACATTGGTGGATAGTTCACTATTCACAATGTCATGTTACAATTTGTAGATTTAGACTGGATAACATCCAGTATGAGTGGAATTTATAGCTAAGTCCAAAAATGTCAACATAAAATATTTTTTGTAAATTTGTTTTAATACAAGAATGTATATTGTAGGTGGCGGCAATGTGATTTTTTATTTTGAGCACAAAGGTAACCCTTTATTAAAGTTTCGCAGCTTGTTATCCAGACTTGAAAAAACAGCCTTTTTATGTTACAGAGTTTTCACACTGACGACGTAATCGAGCTTAAAGCATTGGACACACCGAGCCTTGCGTATTGGCTTAGACGCGTAGATTTCATAACGTTTCTATGTGAATGCTGTTATAAGCACTCTTGTACGTAATTTTTTGACGACGATCCCAGGCGTAAGAGACGTCTCAATACCTAGCTCGATTTTAAGCGTCAAAGTTGTATGGGTTTGGACAATTTTAGCTCAACATAAGGGGGATCCCTTGGATTGGATTTTTAATAATCATCCGCCTTAAGCAGTCTCATACGCTGCATATAGCCGCCCTGTATGGATCTCTCTGCAGGAGGATATAACTGTTCAAATGCGTATTCGGAGGCGGTACTTAGCTTTTGCAAACTCCGCTCCAGCGGATCATTTGTTTTTTCAGGTTCATTTGTTGATCATTTGTTTTTTGTTTGTTACCGAAATCAAACAAATGTCCACACTTCTGCTCGTATGTAATCGCAAAATGGCAAGCGATAAATTCGGATCTTATCTCATAGAACGAATTATGATTGTGGATATAACACAGAGACATTGCCCATAAATTCAATATTCATAAAAGTTCAATATTACGAATTATTTCTAATTTAAAAAAAATATAAAAATTTTTGGTGTACATCGAGGTGGTTGATCGCATAAGATAAGTGGTCTGATGGACAACTTTATGAACAGACTTGTGAAAGACAACTCATTTTTCTCGTCCTATAAGCGAACTGATCAATTGCAAGTCCCAGTTTTTGCTCGATAAATTCAAAGACGTCCTGTACGATTATTATTTTCTAATACGAACAACGACAGATCAAAGAAATTTCAAAAATGTCGCTTTTTTAAACAAAGTTGTCGAGTTGTCGATTTTTATATTTATCGATAAAAATGCCTATAACAAAGAAATTATAAAAGAATATGTGACTTTTGTTAATTATTTGAAATCTCAATGCTGTATTAATATTTTTTTAAACATCATTGTTTTCTTTGTAATTCAAATTTACAAATTAGTTGCATATGTTTTGGCCACCACTGTATACATAATCAAAAAGTCAACATGAGGGAGCAATCTTCAAAAATGTACTTTAAATATTGGGTGTATTGTCAGTCGTCATTAGAGACAAAAAATTTCCTCACGGCAAATTTCTCCAATTTGCAATTTCTTGACTCAGCTACAAACAGAGTGACTTATCATTTTGATAAGAAAAAAATACAAATTTCAGAGATCCGTTATGATTCGCATCCATATTTGAATCAGCACATCTAATTTAATAATTCTAGGTACATCCGTTTGCTTGGCACTTTATCATTTTTTAAAATATTGACCCTACAAGTACGAGACCCTACAAGTGGAGAAATACTCATATTGTACGTGTCTAACAAAACAGACGAGTGTTACCACTGAATTTCATGATTCTAGCAACAGGCGTTTGCATGGTACCAATTTTATCCCGTTTTGATCCTAAAGGTATGAATAACGAAAGATATCTTTATTTTTCGTGTCTACGCAGTCACAGCAATGTACACATCGAATTTCACTATTCTTACTGCAACCGTTTGATTGGTACCATTTTTATCCCTTTCGCCGCATTTTCCGCATAAAAATACAAATTTCGAAAAAAAATCCTTTATGTTTGGTGTCTACACAATCAGATAAAAGCATATACCGAATTTCCAGATTTTATCTTCAGCGGTTTTGTCGGTACCATTTATCCCTCTTTTCCATTTGTATCCCTTAAAAGTATAAATTTGGAAAAATCTCTCTATTTTGCGTGTCTACGTAATTATAGGGACGTAGACACCGAATTTCATGTTGGTAGCTGTTGTCGTATCATTGGTACCATTTTTATCCCTTTTGTCCCATTTCACCCGCTAAATCTTTTTTGTACTATTTGATGATTACACATTACTAGAGGACGGTACGAAACAAATTTCAAGTGTAATAAAATCGGAAATTAAAAAAAAATGCTTAAATAGTCTAAATATTAGGGGTATTATCAGTCCTTATTAGGGAAAACATTTTCACTCTGGGCCGATTTCGCCCACTTTCAATCGAAAACGAGCTGCAACAAGAAGACACATTTACGGAAAATTTCAATCTCCTACCTCATTTCGTTAGGAAGCTAGCGTGATTTAAACATACAGACGGACATGGCTAGATCGTCTTAGAATTTTACCACGACCCAAATTTTATATTTCCCATCCTGGTGGTGGAGGGTATAAAAATTCACAGTATTAAGTCCATAGTCCATGTATAGAAGTTATAACAGCTTTAATTTTAAATAGTTTAAGGTAATTTATGTGGGAGGTACTAGAAGGGGCGTGGCTAAACCTGCCATATTTTGTACGCTTAAAGTTATTATAAAGACCAAATGATAGGTGATTCCAAATATCCGTATGGACGTTACATAGATTTTAATTTAAGATAGGAATATGAACCATTTGTGTGAGAGGGGCGGGGCAATTTCACCCATGTTCGAACTTAAACTAAGTTTGGGAAAAATATAACCATGTGCAAATTTTGAATTGATTCCTTAACTCCTTTCGAGATTTATAGTGCACACCAGCAAGACACACGGACGGTCGGACATGGCTCAAACTACTTAAAAAGTCGTGAAACAGATTTGGTCCAAACATACTTAGGGTCTTAAGTCACTCCTTCAATGCGTTACACTTTTTTTCCGTCCCAAATGATATACACCCTCCTATTCTGTAGAGTGTGGGTATAAAAAGCGCAAGTTATGGCAACACTGGGGCAAACGTTGGCATACGACTGCTGTGAGTATCCGATGGGTTTGTTAACCGCGCGTTCTCTTTTTACTATAGCTGTTTTTGTTTGTTGCCATTGTTGTTGTCTGTTATTATGACCAGCTTTTATTTTCAATGGGCTTCAATGTCACGCGTTTTTTGTTTGTGGCTTAACTTTATTTCTGTTTTGTTTGTTTGTAAACTCGTTGCAACCGTTAATTTGTAACCTCTTTCTCGATCTATCTCTCTCTCTCTTTCTTAAGCTCGCTCTCAGTTTTCAAGTCGATATTTAAGATATTACATAATCTGTAGTTAGTTGCAAATCTGTTTGGCTTAAACATTAAGCAGTCACAAACCGGAATTATTTTACGGGCAAACTGAAGAGAGGAGGCAAAAGAAAAACAAGCAAAAATTTATCACCGACAAATTTGAATGGGACTATTTCAACGCAGAGCAGCGCATTTCTTGGTAACAACATGAAATTTTGCAATGCCAGACGGGGACTTGTTGTTGCTGTTGTGGAATGACAACGCTCTGGTTTGTCTGCATTTGCTGCACTTGGAATGGCCACATTTGTACAATCTGTTGTAAAGTTGTTACAGCCAAATCTTGATATTAACTGGCAATGGATTTAATAAGCCATACACATATAACAATTAACAAGCTCTACATGCTTTAATTCCATTTGTGTAAGCTGTTAATTCGTATGCATTAACATTTTTGGAACAATTGGTTTGAGTGGCATAAATGCAGTTTTCCAAAAAAATGAAGATAATGTTAATTTAGTTAATTATATTACATAATTTTAGTTCATTAAAAAATAAATCGTAATAATTACACTGACCAACACAATTAAATAAATAGAGACGGTTTTTATAATTATTTTTTATTTATACAGATAGTTTGACTATCTAGTTAACCTCATATCTATCAATCTGCTTTCATGTGAGGTTTTAAAAATATCTGAAAATTCATATATTTGGGTGACATGTCTTCCTTCTTGTCCTTCATCTTTTTTTTTAATTGTACATCATTAATGTGAAATATTTCAAAGATTAACAAGTATGATATCCAAGGCGCTGCAATCTGACTACATTTTTGGATAGAGGACCTTAAGAGAAAAAATATCGCGACCTTAAAACAACAAGGCTCTAACTGACCTTGATAAGCTCTTTCGATTACTGCTACCGCCATAAAGATATCTCTTGCTGTTCACGAGATATCCAAAGCAACAAAGTTCTAACTAACAATTTTTCTAATAACACATTTAATTGGAAATTATTATATGGCACTTAAAGGAATTGACAAAATCGCAACGACATGTGCATCATCGCCTTACATTTAATAACTTTATTGATTCTTTGAATTTCTTTATCACACCATTTTTGAAAAATAGGGCTGTTTTTCTTTATAACTGGATAACTAAGCTATGATAGCAAAGACCTAAATAAAAAGCTAGAATATCTCTCAAAATAACAATAACAAAAACCTAAATAAAAAGTTAAAATTTCTCTCAAAATAAAAGATTCTTCTTATGAAATTGTAGCCAACAACGACAAAAACAAATTTTGAAATAATAATTTTATGTTAACCCTTTCAGCCCCGCATTCTTTCTGTGATAAATACGGAAAATTATATACTTATTAACGAAGTATGTGCCTAAATCTGATTTCTATTGAATTTTTGGGTTTTTTATTTATATAGGACATGTGTAACAGGATGTTTATTAAAATCATTATCCGGTTAAATAAAAAAATATTTTGAAACGTTTCATCTTTTTTATAATCTTAAATATGTATTACTTCGAATAATAAATACAGTTTTCTTGTGCTCGATGAAATGGCAGAAGATATACCAACAAATTTTAATTCCAAAAAAATCAAATAATTGATATTTTCGACTTAACTTTGATTTCCTTCCAACGTAGATCCTAGTTACTGAATTTCTTGTTTCTCTTTTGAATAATATTTTTATACACTCCACGAGAGTATTATGGCTTTGTGCATTTGTTTGTAACACCCAAAAGGAAGCGAGATGGACCCATTGTTAAGTATACCGATCGACTTAGAATCACTTTCTGAGTCGATTTAGTTAGATTTAGTAAGTTTTCTGGAGCAATGACGAACGCTATTTAATTTGAAGCATATCGGTTCAGATTTATATATAGCCCCCATACAAAAATCGCTCCCGATTTCACATTTTCCGCTCTAGAAACCACATATTGTACCCGATTTTCCTTAAATTTGGTACAACATCTTATAATCCAATTAGAAACACCTATGCTGAAAGTGGGAGAGATCGGTTCAGATTTAGATATAGCCCCCATACAAATGTCGCTCCCGATTTGACTTTTTCCGCTCTATAAACCACATATTGTATTTAAAATTGGCACATCACCTATGGTGAAAGTGGGTAAGATCAGTTCAGATTTAGATATAAATTTATTTATATACATATAAATGTTGCTCCCAAATGTTTAACCGATTTTGGTTAAACTTTACATATTATATTTCACCAATAAACATATATACATGGTGAAAGCGGGTCACATCATTCCATGTTTCAATATACCCCCAAACAGATGTCCTTTCCGATTTAACATTTTTTGTCAAACACATACATTTACAGGATACAAAAATACTTCCCGATTTCACTTTTTTACTGAATTGAATTGTAATAGGATAGAAAGTGGAGTGTATCATATAGTCGGCACCGTCCGACTTTAGCCTTTCCTTACTTGTTTACATATGTAAGCAAAAATAAAACTTATTAGCTCTAAAAATATTTGATTTTAAAGATTTTATATGACAAACTCGTGATGTTGCTCATAAGCAACTTTGGGAGCGAAAGGTTTAAAAATGACGAAGGCCGGTAAGGCAGAAACTTGTAAGTCCTCCCGAAGGCCGTTAACGCAGGAAACCGTTGCTCTGCGTAGATATATTTTTCTTAATAAAATTTTTGGATAATTTTTAATATGACAAATTACCAAATTTTTGGTCGATTTTGCATATATTTTTGGACATTATTTTAATTTTGGGTCATTTTAAATTATTTGACTCATTTTTTTTATTTGGGCCATTTAACATTTTTGACTCATTTTAGATCTGGGCGATTTTACATTATTTTTTGGCGATTTTTTCATGTCGTCTTTTTTATATGAGTGATTTTGCATTATTTAATTTTTAATTTCTGTGATCCATTTTTTCGTTGGGCTTTTTTCCATGTCACCACTACATTTGGTCGTGATAGTTGGGAATATCAATCTCTATTATATATTGAATTATATTATTATATCAACCTCTATTATATATTGAAAGGAAAACGTGGGGCACCGCCAACACAATTTCACTTACCAATATTTAGGGTGTTTTTCTTTTAGCTGCGATACGCAAGCCATCAAGGCTTAAAGAGAAACGCAGATCCCCCATTGAGTATTAGCAGAGTAAAACTTGGCAGCAATGCATTGCAGTCAGCTGTTCCGAAATATCAAAACTAACACAAAAGTTAGCATTTATCTATTTACATCACATTTTATTAATAGAATGTTTGGAAACAGTCATATACAATCGTATACGTTTCTGGAAAATATTTTTTATTAAATAAAATGAACTTCCTCTCTAAGTACGTGAAATGCTGGTTTTAAAAGACAAGACCACGTGAGCGTGGTGAATTAAAGTTAGAGGCAAATTACATAATTAAAATCTATTTTATCTACTTCTAACTAACCCAATGTAACTGCAGCTTTCAAGGCGGATGTCATTTCGACGTTTTTTAATAAACTGATGGTTCTCGTGAAGAATTTGAGTCCGGCCAGGCCGACTGATGGACAGGAGTCATTTCATAGCGCTTCTGTTTCGATGGGAGTCTTCATTTCTTTCCGGCTTAACAAAAATGAATGTAAAAGTCATTATTAATAAATGTTTTAGGTTGATTGCTATTTATTGCCGTATTCATAATTAAGATATATCCACAGGTGCCACGTTTCCGGCAAAATTGAAGAATCTACAGTGGCATTTCTACAAGACTTTTTCCTTTCACTTCTTGCCTAAAATATTTCTTTCCATTCATAATTCATTCTATCATTCTCCGAATCTTGTTTGATGTTGGCGATGTTTGTGCATCTATTTTATAATTTAATAGTATTTTGTACCCGACGTTGCACGGGTTCATTTTTCCCCATTCCCCTACTTCGTATGCTTTGGATGATAAAATGAGTAATTTTTGATAGTTTGAAAATATTTTTTGTGTGGGAGGTCCCACCCCCCTTTGTCCTATCATGACCTAGTATATCCAGGAACCATCCTCTGTGCAGAAGTTAGATACAGCAAAATTTTCAGTCGAATCGGTCCACCGGTTCGGCGTCCTATACGCAACATACAGACATACAAACACACATTGATTTTAATATATATAGATTTAATTAATGCCTTCACTTATTTCATTAAAATGTTAGTTATTTAAGAAATATAAATTGTATATAATTTAATTTATTTTTTTCATATTTTCAATGTTTACTCCATTTTCTTATTTGTATGACATTCACGTGAAATGATAGAATATTGTTTTTTTCCCCACTATAATTGTTACGGCGGCCCACAAAAACAGCTAAAATAGAAAAATAAATTTGGCTGCACCATAATATCTCGGATTGGGCAAAATAAAGTCCGGTAACGCTGACACGACATAGCTGGGAACTTAACACTGGATAATTAACCAGTCTTAACTTAGCCGCGATGGATAAATTTCTCCATACAAAATTCTATCACAGCTAAAAGGAAAACAGTCCTAATATGTATTCATTTGAATTATTTTAGAAATGGGTGGGAATTTTGGTTTTTAACTAAAGAGTTTCGTTTGGGTTAGATTTAATATTCTTGCGGTATATCTCATGTAAATTTGACTACCGGATGCCTTACCATCAACAATACATTGCCGATCATAATAATTTTTTTCAGCAAAAATTATTTCTTATATTCTTAAAAAATTGTCCCAAAAAACACCAAATATCCTTCGTTTTAAATTATCAAGATATAAATTTTTGTGGTGATTCAAACTGCTTTGTTGGTCGAAATAATATATCTATTCCATTGTATTTCTTAGCTTAAGAGTATTGATAGTACGGCAACATTTAATGATGGGCAATCCAGTGATTTTTGGGGAACGTCGGTCTCAGTGACCGTGATTTGTAAATCACCGTTCTTTTAAATCAATAATCTTTTCTGAATCAACCTGTAATAGGTTTTATTAAATTTAAAGTTTACCATAGTGCAAAAAATATCTACATGCATGCTATTATTTGGTGGTAAAGCCACAGTAGGGTGATCATATGCTTTTTAAAATTAGAAATTGTAGTCCTATATGAGATTTTTGTTTTGCAAGTCTTGCATTAAAGATTTCAGCAGGCTCGAAAATTCTTTCTTTCTTTCTTTACTTTAAGCAATAAATAAATTATTTTTTATTTGAACTGGCCCAAGACCTATCTACTTCTATATTTTATAGAATACAAAATTTATTTACAATGTTATGGTGACATTTATTACATGGCTGCCCACCATCTTTGTCATAATTCCTGGGCAATGACGGCCTTCATCAGAAGGATATGCAGCGATGTTGCAACAAAATATGAAATCTTTTTGTCAGAAAATTCTCCAAAAGGAATGAGACGCACTTTTCTAATATTTTATTAGAAACAATCGCACCAAGTAACAAATCGCACATTTAAAGGGCAATTCAATTGGACAATTGCAAGGACAGTCGCATATCTGTAAAAACTGAAATTTCAAATTGATGTCTTAAATGTGAAATACAATTTTCGAGATGACCCTTATTGACGTCTCGCTAGGGGAATAGTAGGATCATTTAAGGGAAAATCGATTAATGTTTATAAATAAAATAATTGTTTTAAGAAATTGAGATAAATAACAATTCAATAAATAAAATAAATTAAAAACAGGTAAGGAGGGGCTAAAGTCGTTCGGAGCCGACTATATTGCAACCTCCACTTTCTACACCAATACAATTCAAGCGAGCGTCACTTGTATGGGGTCTCTATCACCTCGTTCACTTTAAGGTTGGACAATTTTCCACCCACCCTCGTACTTCGTTACTCACTCATAACTATCTATTGAAGGCGGCAAAGTAGGTCTTTTTGAAATCTAAGTTTAATTTTGGCAAAACTTAATATTTACATAATAAAACGTCAAGTAGACAATTACCATAATTATCTGTACAAAGTAAACGCAACAGAAGAATGTGGAGCGTAACCAAATTTAACACAATTTCGTTATAAAACGTAAGGTTTTCGTCGACATTCAATTTCAACACCGCAATCAAGCACTTCAAACACTTGAAATTTTTAGTTAAAACACCTTGAACTATTGAAATAACGTTTTGCCACTTTTTTAATTTCAGAAACACGGAAGTGAAATAATTGGCCTTAATACCAAATTGAAACGTCTACGAGAGAGAGGATCATCAAAATGTGTACTGGAAAGGTAAAGCTGTTATTTTTACTGTGTATCCTCAGTATCCTGCAAGCGGGTCGCTCTCAATACGCCCGCGGGGAAGTTCGTGTCAACCCCGATGACACTGGCTACACACCGGCCAATGCCAGAGAACCCAACAAGGTCTACAAACCGGCCCTCATTAGAACTGAGTTGAGATTTGGCCGCAACTTGGACCCGGAAAAGGTGCGTGTGGTGACAGTGAAATCGGACAAAGGTGATGATGTGGAGCTGCTAGTGGGCAAGAACAGCCGTCGAGCTCGTGCTGGTCACACGGAAAGCTTCTTTGTACGATCGGCAGATGTACGCAAGCCACAGGAGACAAGAACTGCCAAGAGGGCGTCCACTTCGGAGGATCTACAACTACCCCACTCATCGGCCCTCTTGAAGCAACAGGAGTTGGTGAGGGAATCAAAAGCTTATCAGCAGCGCAAAGACGATGCAGAGTTGCGACAAAAACAATTGGAAGACTTGAAACTGATTAAGGCCCGCAGCTGGAGGGAACAAGAGGACTTGGCGAGACCCGAGGGCAGCGGAAGAAGGGCGGCACGGCGAATTCGTTTCCAGGATGAAGCGCCATTCTATCCTCAGCAATACACCGAAGATATGTACTTCCTACCCCAACAACAACAACAACCGCTGCAGGGTAGATCCAACAGTCGCCCCCACTCTTATGTACCCTTGGATCGTAAACGTAACTTCTCGTTCCCCGCCGACAATGGAGGCTTTAGATCGCAATCCTTCACTGAGGAGAAGCAATGGCAGCCCATGGAAGTGCACGAACTGCGCAATCGAAATTTGAGACAGGCCCAGCAGAACCTGGTGCCCGTAGCATTCCCAGCCGAGTTCGGTTACGCGCAATCGTTTCCCAGCGATAATTTTGATCAACTCTATCGCAACTCCCGTCATGTGGCCACATCCTCGAGCGGAAACAGGGCTGACAACGAAAACAAACAGCAAAATGCGCCGGTCACTCTGATCACCAAAAAGAACTATACACCGGTGAAGAGGACACACATACGTGTCCCTCAGCCCATAGTTGTCACCTCATCGACAGGGGTGCAACAGAGTTCGATCACAAAACAACTATATCAGCAATCACAGAGTTCAAACACAAACCGGCAGCAACAGCAGCCACAGAGTTCAGCCACAAACCAACAGTATAAGAGTTCAACCACACAACAACAGCAGCAGCAACCACAGAGCTCAACCACAAAACAACAACCTCAGAGTTCAGCCACAAACCAACAGCAACTATCCTTCCCACAAACACAAATCACCTCGTCGCCGACCATCACCTTTGTAGAATCTGACCAGCCTTTCGCCCCCATGTCCTACACCAGGTCACCACAAGCATCATCCACGGCCTCGGTGGTCGATGGTCCCGCTGTCACTGTCATCGAGGGCATTCGTGTGCCCGACACACCCGAAGATAAAGTGAAAACTTGGCGTAATGCTCGCGTGCTCAATAATCAGTTGGTGCCATATCCCGAGGGTTATACACCGCCCAAGGTTCAAATACAGACTTTCGACAGATAGAACAGCCATGGAGTGGCCGACGACGTCGTCGTCGCGGAAGGGGTCATCCAGTCCAGTCTTGTCCTTTAGAATTTATGGGTTTCGTTTAATTTGTCACTAACACACAAACACTTGCTTATGCTTCTTTTAGGTTTTAGCTCAAATGTCTATTGTTATTTATTTATAATTTATTGCAATTTGTTTTATATAAAGTTACTATGTAATTTAGATGTACAATTATACGGAAGTAAAGTAATAAATACACAATTAATTAATTGAATATTATCCTATTGTATCGAATGAAGAGCGTGTGTGTGTTTTATTTCTCCGGAAGACCCCTCAGATCAGGGCATCCAGACTAGGGTATCCAAACGATTAAATTTTATTCGATTAATCGCATATTTAGTATGAAATACTTGTTCGAATAATCAGAAATGACCGATTTTCGATTAATCCGTAACAAATAATCGAATATTCGAAATGTTATACTACCAAACATATTTCGAGCGAAATATCATTTTGGAAAGTATAAATAATTGCACAAATGATTTTGCTTTATATCTACCAACATTTGGAAGGCATCATTACATTTTTAATGAAAACTTTGTCAAAATTAAATTCTTGCTTTGCTAGCTCAGTATACAAAATTCTATTTGGAGTTGAAAACGTTTCAGAATATTCTGTCACTGAAAGAGAAAATATTGTCGCTGAAATTAGTCTTTTGTCCGATCTGAGCGAAACAAATACAGTTACGAAACAAGTACAAATTCCAACAAAAAACGAAAAGTAGAATCGAATGACAGGATGATTTTTTATATAGATCGACAAAATAACTCAAAAACATAATTACATGATATTCTTTCTATTGCTCCGACTTCAACAATAAGTGAAAGAGCTTTTTCGAAATCATACTTTATTAAAACAAATGGAAATAATCACCTTAAATGCAATAGCTTTTTCAAATAAAACGATGAAACTTGAGTATTCCCATCAAAATCTAAATAATTTACAGGATTTTTTTATTAAATTAATTGAATATTCGAATAAGAGCTATCGACTTTATTCGGTTAATTAGAAATTTTGTATTTTCGAATAAACGATTAATCGAATAATCCAAAAGTACGAACAATTGGATGGATACCCTAATCCAGACGCATTGTTGTTGAAAAATGGTCCAAAGATCACTCCAACAATATCCGTAACGTTGTGGATGCATTTGTCTTGCAGCAATCTCTTGTGGGTTTTCTAATGTCGAAATGCTAGGGATGTATAGTTGGAGCAAAAAGTCGATTTTTCGACTTTTGCAAATGTATGAAAAGTCAACTTTTCGACCTTTGAAAAATCGATTTTTCGACTTTTTAAAACTCGATTTTTCGACTTTTGAAAATTCGACTTCTGGACTGTTGCAATTAATTAAAAAGACGACAGTGCAAATGAATGAAAAGACGAATAGACCAAATCATAATTGTATTGGATATATAAATCTGAGCCGATCTTACCCACTTTTTGCATAGATGTTTCTAGTTGTTATGCAAAATTTGAAGGAAATCGGATAAAGGATGTGTTTTCTAGAGCGAAAAAAGTAAAATCGGTATTCAATAACTTAAATTCTTTGATGCACAAAGTCGTAAACAAAAGTCGACTTTCAACTTTTGGAAAGCCGAATTTTCGACTTTTGGCAACGGTAAAGTCGATTTCGACTTTTTCCTCCCAAAAGTCGATTAGTCGAAAGTCGATTTATAGATCCCTACGAAATGCTACAATTTTAACATGTAACGAAGCCATCAAGGCGAAAATGAGCCATGTTTGTTTTAAACTCCTTCATTGGAGCGTCAAGTAGTGACTTAACACATTGTCTTAGTGTCTTAACACGTCGTACGTTTCCGTACGACAGTGTTTGCTTTTACTTATAGCCCAAAAAATGTTTGGCCTCCTGTTAAAGCACTTCTTTTTATAGGACTTTTAATTTCGAAAGGATATATATTATTTATATACTTCCAATAGTCATACATAGATATGGGTATCAAATAAATGAAAAAAATACTAAAAATTCCATGCATCTATCTGTATTAGTTTAGCATTAACAATCATGTCAAGTTTTCCCCCTAAAATAGTAAAATATGAATAAACTAAATAAATAATATTTTTAACAAATATTCTTCTTTTTCATTTGATATCCATATCGCCTGTGTATGACTTGTTAAAGTATAAAAAAATATTTAAACAAATATATATCTTTTGAAAAATAAAAGTTCTGTAAAAAGGAGAAAGGATCAGCAAATGAAAAATTGGGTACATGGATTTTCTACTTGGATATTTGACAAGTGTATAAGGGTTTCCATTTGCAACTACCTCGATCTAGGTAGAGCATGATGATACAAATGTTAACAGACCCTATCGGCGTTGCGCCCAACTCAAAATGAGCCATAGTTAAAAAATTATTTTATTCAAAAAGTATTTCTGCAACTCCAGAAAACCCCATAAGAATATTCTAGCGTGGTTTTGAGTACAATTTAAACCACCTCCACTGGTCCGACGGTCAAAAAATCCTTCATGTACATAGAATGACTACACTGAAACAATTTTCTTCATAATATTTATGATTTTGTCTCAGTGAAATTTTAATTAAAAAGTCGCCAAAGAAATATTTCATAAAATGTATGAAACATGTTTCAATGAAAAGAATTTCAAAGAACGTTTGTCATAAAAAATTATTATTTTTTCATAATAAAAAACACATATGTCAGAGAAAACAGAGGATAAATGAGAATTGCTAGCATTCACCGAATAAAGTCGACACACTAAAAATGTACTTGTATGTTATGAAACATTTCATAGAAACTATGAAATCCATCATTATACTTATGAAGACATTTCATAACACAAATATTTTATTCGTTATGAGATATTTCATAATATTTAAGAATTGTTTCTTTAATACTATGAAATCTTTCTTTGATCTTAATTTAACAATTTTATTTTATGAAATGTGAAATGTTTATGAAAAAATTGTATGAAACTTTTCATTTTATTTATGAATTTTTCATACATATTAAGAAAAAATTCATTAAATTTATGAAAAACCTTTTATGAAATCGCTTCATAAATATTACGAAGGAAAATTGTTTCAGTGCACTGTGGCGTTTGCTGTTTGGCACGTACCAGTATTTTGCTATAACCCGACCTTAACGTTTCATAAGGATCTCTAGCGCTCGCATCGCTGACGTCGATGGTCTCACCAAGTGACTTTTTGTGGACGCATTGCAACCTGGTAAACCTCGCGTGGTTTGGCGTCGTCCCATATACTTCTATTTTGCGTATTAACATAGTCATTCATCCAAAAATACCCACCAAACATGGAATCAAACCAAAGCAATAGCAAGAAAACCTGGACAAAGAAAATCATATGTACACTAGGGATGACATAGCGCCCGATTTTGCGATTTGGATATGCTAGAACGCCTAATTTTGTGAGGTTCGAAAAAAAATCATGAGCCAAAAAATAGGGGTGGTGGGGTGAGTGTAAAAGGGTGCTTATCGGGATAAAAGGTATGGAAAGGGGTAAAAATACACTAAAAGCCCAAAAACTGCATTGGAGTCACCCCCAGAGGGGTTAAATGTAAGACTCCCACACCTTAAGGGGCTCTCATACAAAAATTACATTTGTATAAAATTTAGGTGTATGAAAATCGCCCAAACGACAAATATGTATGCCCAAAAATTATAAAAAAGTCCCAATTTTTAGTTGATTTTTCATATGAAATATCGCCCATTTCTGAATGTTCGTTTTTGGGTTAGTTTTTATAATTTCCTTGAGAAATTTTTCGTAGCCCCCGTCTGTCTCAAAATAAGTTCAATGTGAGTACAGTTTGCACTAACGTACACTAATTTCGATAATATAGTTTTATTATTTGACTTTTCTTTCAATAACTGAAGTTTAAAAAAATACGAATTAATTCGATCGGATTTTCTATTGCTATATTTCTTAGCTAAAGCGTTCCGATTATCGGTTTTGAAAATGTTGTAAAATCGTGCAGCCCAAACATATGCAACGTTATACATATTAATGAATAAAGTACAAAACACCAATGCATTGGTGAAGTGAATAAAAATGCTTTGGTGTACTGTACTGTGTAAACAAAGGCTTTGATGTACTGTACACAAGTGATACGGCGTACTGCACTCTACCTTTATGTGGGTAGATTAAAATGGGTTGCGATATGTGGTGCTGTGTAGAGCCCGACCGAAGCGTATATTTCAGGCCGAAGTCAAATAGCTATTCGGTCGGCTGAAGCGGAATATATATATATTTTTTAAGAGCTTGATAAATTTTTAAAAAAAAAAACGCATAAAATTTGCAAAATCTCATCGGTTCTTTATTTGAAACGTTAGATTGGTCCATGACATTTACTTTTTGAAGATAATTTCATTTAAATGTTGACCGCGGCTGCGTCTTAGGTGGTCCATTCGGAAAGTCCAATTTTGGGCAACTTTTTCGAGCATTTCGGCCGGAATAGCCCGAATTTCTTCGGAAATGTTGTCTTCCAAAGCTGGAATAGTTGCTGGCTTATTTCTGTAGACTTTAGACTTGACGTAGCCCCACAAAAAATAGTCTAAAGGCGTCAAATCGCATGATCTTGGTGGCCAACTTACCGGTCCATTTCTTGAGATGAATTGTTCTCCGAAGTTTTCCCTCAAAATGGCCATAGAATCGCAAGCTGTGTGGCATGTAGCGCCATCTTGTTGAAACCACATGTCAACCAAGTTCAGTTCTTCCATTTTGGGCAAAAAAAAGTTGGATATCATCTCACGGTAGCGCTCACCATTCACAGTTACGTTACGATTCGCATCATCTTTGAAGAAGTACGGTCCAATGATGCCACCAGCCCATAAACCGCACCAAACGGTGACTTTTTCTGGATGCATTGGTAGCTCTTGCAATGCTTCTGGCTGATATTCACTCCAAAATCGACAATTCTGCCTATTTACGTACCCATTGAGCCAAAAATGAGCTTCGTCGCTGAACACAATTTCTTTCTTTCTGAACTTTCTTAACAGAGCACGCATTTTGATAATAAAATTCAATGATTTGCAAGCGTTGCTCGTTAGTAAGTCTATTCATGATGAAATGTCAAAGCATACTGAGCATCTTTCTCTTTGACACCATGTCTGAAATCCCACGTGATCTGTCAAATACTAATGCATGAAAATCCTAACCTCAAAAAAATCACTCTTTACATACATTAATGTCTATCTACATATATATAAATGAATCTGTGTTCGTGTGTTTGTTTGTTCTTTATAGCAGCCTACTGTACCGATCTTCTTGAATTTTCACAGTATGTTAATGCTAAACCGGTGGTGAAAATAGCCTATATAAATGTTTGATATTTTCAGTGGGCGTGGCACCTCCCACACAAATTGCGGATTTATTCCTTTTGTATAAAGAAGCATGTTCGAAGTACTGTTGCAGCTAGAGTATTGATTTTTTGTGAAAGTTCACTAATTGTTAGTCTGCACAATTGTACCAAAAATGTGCGGTATTGGAAACGTGGGCGTGGCATCTCCCATACGAAGTTAAAACCTATTATTGATTATTGTCAACTCTAAGCATCTAGCATCAATGTGCGTAGTTGTGCCAAAAATGGACGGTAATGTAAAAGTGGGCGTGGCACCTCCCACACGAGATTAAAACTCATTTTCGAATATATTCCGTTCTATGACAGATACAAAACTGAAATTTTGTGTGAGTGCATCTAGAATAAGCCTGCATAGTTGTGCCGAAAATGGGAGTGGTACCTCCCATACGAAGTTAAAACCTATTATTGAATATTGTCTGTTCTATGACACCTAGAGTGCTGAAAAATAAACGATATGGAACCACTGTGCATTGGTTCTTAATACATATCAAAAAATCAGCTGCATCCGTTGGTTAGATCTCGAGAAAATGACGTAACAGAAATGTCATGCATACAATTTTTTTTATACATATGTCCCGCGAAATGATTTTTTTTTTCGAAAAAGATCGATATTCCAAAAACATGGATGTTTAACCCTAGTATTTTTTTGTATAAGTTAGCGTGCAATTTTGCTTTGCTTAGTGTGAAGAACTTTGTTGTTTATGAATTGAAATTTTCCGCCAATTTTTTTTTTCGTATAAAATTTTAATTCTTAAATCTCTTTTTTGAAAGGATTTTTCGATTTTCTGGAAAAATTGGCACATAAAGAGTGGGGTTAGACGATTAAAATCTTCCACAAAAAATATCCCCATAAAATTCCACAGTATACTTCAGACAATAAGAATTCTATTAGACATTAACTTACACCACTTTTTTCACATAGTATAATGCTCCATGCTCGACCAAAAAAAAAGAAAACTTTGAATCACTGTATTAAGAATCTCAGACTAGCTGACTATATGTCTATTTTGCAAAAATGGTCTACTCAACATATATATCGCTATTCGGTTGCAATCCAAAGTCTTAATATGTTGGACAGTGTTATTTATTCTATGTATTTATTTTGTTCGATATATATGTATAAGCCTATAACTGTCGTAAATATACTACTAGATAATTAAAGATTCATGAATTGATTAACAGTCATTAGCTTCAAGTCGTTTTTGCTCAATCGAACACACTCCGACGACTCAAACTCCAAATGGATTACGCACGTTGACGAGGTCATCATGAAACCATTGTTCGACAGTTTATAATTTTTAATATCCTTGTGATTTTCGTACAACAACTCGATATAGACAAATATCGCCGGATACTCCGTCGTTAAGGTCAGAGTATAACTATTTATTTTTGGCGTTAATGTGGAGCGGCAAAATGTGCTCGATATTTGCAGCTGAAAGAAGAAAAATAACAATTTATAATAATAATTTTTTATTTATATTGTATTTTTTGGACAAACTTACATCCA
The DNA here is from genome assembly GCA_947397865.1 of Polietes domitor. Taxonomy (NCBI): domain Eukaryota; kingdom Metazoa; phylum Arthropoda; class Insecta; order Diptera; family Muscidae; genus Polietes; species Polietes domitor. Next base: position 241,616,423 of record OX377618.1, on the reverse strand, counting down.
CTTCAGGATCCTTGACGCCCTGAGCACTGTTGAAGGATGAGGGGAAATAATAGGTGCGTGATAGAGGCAGGGTATTGCGCTGCAATACGAATTCCACAAAACAATTGTGGTCGGTGAACTCGCCTTGGATGATGTCGGCTATGGGTATTATTTTGTCGTAATGAACGCCATTGGGTTTCTGAAAGAAAAAAAAAAACGAAAATTTCAGAAAAATCAGTACATACTGCAAAGTGTCATAGAAGAGTGCCAAGTTTGTTCAATATTTGCAAATGCGTTTTGATTTGTTGTTTCGCTATTATAATATTGAAAAATATTAAAAAGTTTTAAATTAACTCGTACATTTTCAAGGCGAAGCTAGCAAACTATTTATATACAGAGTGGAAATGGGCCTCATCAGTCAAGATGATTTTTCGATGGAATTCCGGATCGTTTTCATTTATGAATTTTAATAATTTCAATGCGTTGTTGAAGCGTGTATCGTATTTAGTAATGGCGTAGTTTCTAATTGCCAAATGTCAAAAGTGAGCGGTACAGAAATACCGAGTGATTCAAAATAACACCTCTTGTTGGAAAACCCTGTATTTCTGGGTATTTCTGGTTTATTTTCAAAAAGTGAATATACGGCAAAGCCTTGAAACAAAATTGCTTAAATGGGACAGAGGTTGTTTGATACCTATCAGCAGGCACTTTCTGATATTAACGCAGATTTTCTGTCATAACAGCAGTTTATCTACAGTTCTGCGCCAGCATTGAAACTGCGGAATAGTTTGCAGTCTGCTAAAAATTATTGCTGTTAATTACAATAGAAAAACATTCGGATTGAAGGAGATTCATTTAGTATTAGCCCGTGGCAATATGCCTATAATAATAAATATATTGATATAATAACAAATATGCCTATAATAACAAGTAAGTAAACTTCAGTCGGCTAATCCTCACTCTCAGAGAACATATATACGGAAGTTACATATTTTTTGTAGGACAGGATAATTTCTGTGGAAGGTGCTAGGAGGTTCGTGTCGCATGATCCCAGCTTCCCAATTTATTAAAAATTATAAAACCATGATCAAATATCAAGTCATAGTGGATTATAGGATTTAACCTAGTATAAAGACAATTGTGTATGAGGTACAAGAAGGGGTGTAACTAAAGCGTAAATATTTTTTAGGTTTAAAGTAATTATAAAAGCATTTTTAAACATCAAGTTGCAAATGATTTTGACTACCCGTATGGATGTTTGTGTCACTTTGTATAGGAGGTACCAAAAGGGGTGTGGTAATTTCGCCCATATTCAATGCGAATGTAACCACTAGAAAAGTATTGCTAAATATCAAATTTCACAGTATTCCGATCATCAGTACAGAAGTTATAACAGGTTTAATTTTACGTTGTTTTGCGTTTTTTGTGTAGGAGGTACTGGAAGGGGCGTGGCAAATCCCTTAAAGTGACTATAAAAACATTATCAAATACCTAAATATAGCTGAATCCGATTAACCGTGTGGAAGTTATATGGGTTTTAATATAACATTGGAATATGGGCTATTTGTGTGGGAGGTACCAGAAGGGGCGTGGAAATTTCGCCTATCTTCGAACTTAAACTAAGTTTGGGAAGAATATTACCATGTACAAAGTTTGAATTGATTATTTAGCACCTTTCTAGAGTTATCGTGTACACCAGCCAGCCAGACGGACATGGCTCAAACATCTTAAAAAGTCGTGAATGGAATTTAATCCAAACATACTTAGGGTCTTAAGTCACTCCTTCTTGTCTCTTGTTTAGCAGAAAATCTGCTTTTTCAGTAGTCATTTTGATTTATTTTACTATCAAATTCTTTTGACTGTATGAAAAATCACCAATAAATGGGACCTTTTTTTAAATGCTTTCATAAATGCAACACAAAAAAGTCCGCCCGACTGCTGTCAACGCAGACAACCCTTACTCTGCGTAGCCGTCTTTCGATGTGATATATTTTTGAGCGTTTTTTAAATTTAATTTTTCATCTGAAAATGGCCCAATTCTTTGGGCGATTTATTTAATTTTTCATTTTGGGACATTTTTCGTTTTTTTTTGTGACTTCTCCCATTTGTACCCCAGCAAAAAGAAAGCATTCGAAGAAGTGAAAAAAATGTTCTCCTTGTGATTCGGAAGTAGTGAAAACTGGGATATCTACCAATGAATTTAACATGGAGTTTTCATAAGAGGGATGTCCTTTATTTTGAAGACATAAAAGTTTAGTTTCCATTTCTGTTTTAAAGAACAGCAGACCTTCTGACTATAGGGAACATAACAAAATATTTATTTAATATGAACTAATATATAACGAAAATAAATATTAAATTAGTATTAAATAAATTAACACTATTTATTTTTACTGATATTATGTACTGTTACTAATTAATACAAAATTAAATATTTGAAGTACTTTAATAAAATAATAAATTTGTATTTCTAAGCAAAAATATTAAAATTGTTAAAATTATACAAAATTAAACATTGTTTATTAAAAAGTAAAAAATAATAAAAAACTACAAAATGTTTCCCCGAGCCACGATTCGAACCCGAGACCTTCTGGGCGCATATTAACCCGAGACCTCTGTGACCTCATATTAAAAATTCGTTCCCATTCACTTATGAAAATTCTATTCGTAAAATGTTACGGGATACTAACATATTATCGCCTTTTGTGGAAGTTGTTTAAAATAACTTCCTCAAAAGCGAGCAAAATTCACATTTGGATTTTATCGTACGGTGTTTTCTCTTCCATTGTTAATTTAGGGTATTTTCCACATCAATTTTCTTAATTATTACGAAGATTTGTGGTTTTTGTTAGAAACTGGGGAAGCAGGGGATCCCATTGCCATTCCTTTTAGTTGCCCATACATACAATTTGTTTGCTAAGGTGTTGTTTCTGCTTTGGAGTCCAGACGTAGGATCGCCTTTTCATTTAATTCATTTTCTGTCTGTAATCTTAATTTCTCATTGTTAGTCATCCTTTATCCTTATTGTTTCATTCTTTATCCGCACGCAGTATTAGAATATCGTGATTTTCTTTTAAAGAGTGATTTTTTTGAGGTTAGGATTTTCATGCATTAGTATTTGACAGATCACGTGGAATTTCAGACATGGTGTCAAAGAGAAAGATGCTCAGTATGCTTTGACATTTCATCATGAATCGTCTTACAAACGAACAACGCTTGCAAATTATTGAATTTTATTATCAAAATGCGTGCTCTGTTAAGAAAGTTCATTGCGCGCTTCCATTTTATGGTCAGTTTAATCGACCCACTGAAGCGGCTATTCGGGCTATTGTGACTAAATTTCGCACCAAATTTACATTGTTGGACATTAAACCACCAACACGCTTACGTAGAGTGCGAACTGAAGAAAATATCGCAGCTGTATCGGCCAGTGTTAATGATGACCACCAATTTTCGATTCGTCGCCGTTCGCACCAATTGGGTCTCTGTTACTCAAAAACGTGGAAATGCCAAAATTGGACTAAGCGGATGGACCACCTAAGACGCAGCCGCGGTCAACATATAAATGAAATTATCTTCAAAAAGTAAATGTCATGGACCAATCTAACGTTTCAAATAAAGAACCGATGAGATTTTGCAAATTTTATGCGTTTTTTTTTAAAAAAAAGTTATCAAGCTCTTAAAAAATCACCCTTTATAAGTGTCCTTGTCCGTACCACCGTGTTTAGTTTGTCTATCTGGTTAAGTTGAGTTTTTATCTATCAATTATGTAAATTTGGCTCTCGATAGCTCTTGCTACTTCCTGATGTTTTTTGTCTCAATACTATATAATATAATAATTTCCCCAATATGTTACTGCACTTCTAGGTAAAGCCTCTAACCTGACTTTAATAGCATCTAACTTTCCTGTAACACTGTGGAATGTACTTTATGATGAAGGTATATAAAATTCGACCCATAGTATGGTACTAAAGATTCAGCCGTGCCGAAATTAACACCTTTTTCATTTATTTGAGACAATACGATTTTTTGTAATTTTATACTTACCAAAGTCGCCGCCCATGTTACGGAATGTTTGGGATACAATTGATTCCATTTGTAGATGTTCATAGAGACCTGTAATCCCTCAGTGTCCACCTCGAATAGATCACAAATTAAGGAGACATTCAAGGACTTTTTCGGAGAGTCTAACAATGCCACAATAGTTATGGGGGCTAAAAATTCCTTGGACCAGTGGTGTAGCAACTTAAATGGATAATAATATAATGTTAGTACAGTGACATTAGGCCGCAAAGTAGAATCAAATAATTAAATTTGTATTTTTCTGCAACTTTAAATTTAAATATTTAAAATTTCTCAAGATCTTTTTAAGGAAGCTGAAGCTGATTTAAGAATTTTACGATTGCATTAAATTAAATACATTTTCCGATTTTGAACTACCTAATTTGAAAATAATTATCTATAGAATTTTTAGAATTATTATAGAAACACATCATCCCTAGTGTGATCTCCACACATTACCTTGTAGTTGCCATAGAAATCTATGGACGACCATGATGGAGCCACCCATACATCATTCAATTGCCAATACAGGGCACCCATTGTACGATGTTCCGTGTTGCGTAGACTGCGGTACAGCTCCGTTTCCACCTTGGTGGCCATAGCCTGGGCGATTTGGCTGAAATAGGCTAAAGCCTCCAGATAGTTGGCATCCTCCGGCAAAGGCAGAGGAAAATGCATTCTAACCAGAGTGGTTATGGCCAACATGCCCAAGGGATGATGTTGACGGTGTTCGACCAAATCACTTAAACTGTCATTGTCCGCCATCGAACGGCGCCAAGATTGCAGGGAGGGTAAACTCTGGAAACCATATTCCGAAGCGAATCTAGGTCTGGGATATATGGCGGGATTCCAGCCATCTTTGAAAACATCATAGAAATGCACTGCGAGAAATAAGTTCAAAGTTAATCACTCTTCCACTCACTACCTTTTGGTAACTTACCATCTCCATAGTTGGCATCTTGTGGATTTTCCGATATATAATTATCCTTGGCCGATTCCTTGCCATTCGACGGCGACGAAACCAATGGCCGTGGTCGGCTGGGATGTTCCACAGCCTTCAGTTCATGTACCACAGTGGCCAAATACAATTGCCTATAGTCGGCCTTATAGCGTTCCTCACCCGCCACCGTCCCGTACCAATTCTGGGCTAAGGCCACCTCGTTCTCATTGTTGGTGGCCAGTATGGCAATGCTGGGATGATAACCAATCCGTTGGGCGTTTTGTAGAACTTCTGTGCGCACAGATTCCAAAAACCGATCGTCGACCGGATACATGGCACACGCGAACATCATATCCTGCCAGATCAGAATGCCGTAGTAGTCGGCCAGGTCATAGAAATAATCCGATTCGTAAACACCTCCACCCCAGACACGAATCATATTCTGATGCGTGTCTTTGGCCGACTGCAGCAGATGTTTAACTAGAGGAGAATGAAATGGATATTTTGCGGAACTAAAGTGGAAATGCTTAGAAATTGAATCAGATAAAAAAATTAAAAAAAAATCACAAAAAAAAAATATTTTTTATTGGTCATCGAATTTTTGATAGAAGATTTCTCAATGATAGAGGCAAACAATTGTTGTTTATACCCTACACCAAAAGATGTGGGTTACTAAGTTTGCAATTCCTTTTATAAAACAAATATTCCTGATCGTCATAAATTCATGTTTGTCTCCCGTCCTCTATCATCCAAATGAAAGGAGATAGGATAGGAACTCCACATTTCCCAAGAATATGTCCAATATAGGGTGGACCATTTATAAAAAAGTACTGATTATATTTTTCAAACTGGTTTTATTGGAAAGGTTGAACTTTATCATTTAATAGTGGAATTCATATCAATACCAGGACTGGCTCGGCCAATCATCCAATCAACCCAATTTTTCAGTATAGCCCAAAATCCACACCAAATAGTGACTCGTTGTGGATGCATTGGCTTCTTAATAGTCATTGTATTCGGTTGGGTTAGAAAATTGGTGGAGAGGGAAACATATTAAGGTGTGTTGAGCTTTTCGATAAGGCTAACTTTTTCTTAACAATACCATTTTTATTATTTTTTTTACAAAAATGTTGCTGTTGGTAAATTTCACAAACTTCTTCAGATGCCCTGTGCAAAAATGGAGAAAGCGGATTATGAGCTTATTTAGTAACAACACAAGTTCACCCTAGACTAAGCCACTCAAATATAGATAATGCGTTTTGACGGACGACACCAAACACAAAACAAAGTATATTTCTTTATCAATGGACAGAAGTGTTTTGACCATATAAATCACTTATAAGATGTCTCCGATAAGAGCCACTCGATTGCTTGATTTACAACTGTGATACTGATACACAATGAAACAACTGCAAAATAATGGCCTCTCTAACATCCCAGTGAACCAATTTGAATTGGCCTGTCAGACGTTTGCTTGTAAATTTTCTACGCATCCGACTTTCGAAATATTCACATCAGACAATCCAACGAAATGTTGGAAATGCCTTCAGACATTTAAACGATTGTTCTGCAGGGTGTCTGAACAATTGTTAGTCGATTTTGCAGTTTTTTTGTGAAATTCCGGGATGTGGGAAACGCCTTCAGACATTTAAACGATTGTTCTGTATGGTGTCAGAAATGTTATAAGTTGATTTTGCAATTTTGAGAAATTAAATGCGAGATTTACATTTTTCTCTTCGCATCAGACAATCAACCGAAGTGTTGGAACATTTCTTCAGACATTTACACGATTATTTGGTATAGTGTCTAAACTGCAGTCAGTCGATTCTGTAGTTCTTTTTTTAATTTGAATCAAAGAAAAAGTAGTTGATGAAAAGTTTATTTTTTATTCTTTCTTGGATTTTTCATTGTTTTTAAACCATGTGTTAAACGTTTGGAAGCAACATTTGTATTTGGGCTATATCTAAATGTGAACCTATCTTACCCACTTTCACTATAGGTGATTTTAGCTGGATTATAAGATGTTGTGCCATGGGGGCTATATCTAAATCTGAACCGATCTAGCCCGCTTTAGCCACAGGTGTTTCTAGTTAGATTATAAGATGTTGTGCCAAATTTAAAGAAAGTCGGGTACTATATAAGGTGTCTAGAGCGGAAAATGTCAAATCGGGAGCGACATTTGTATGGGGGCTATATCTAAATCTGAACCGATCTTACCCACTTTCTGCATAGTTGTTTCCAGTCGGATTATAAGATGCTGTGCCAATTTTAAAGAAAATCGGGTACAATATGTGTTTTCTAGACAGGCAAAAGACAAATCGGGAGCGACATTTGTATCTAAATCTGAACCGATTCTATATATTTGTTTCCAGTCGGATTATAAGATTTAAAGAAAATCGGGTACAATATGTGGTTTCTAGAGCGGAAAATGTCAAATCGGGAGCGACATTTGTATGGGGGCTATATCTAAATCTGAACCAATTTGCCTCAAATTAAATAGCGTTCGTCCTTGATCCATAAAACTTACTTGTGCCATTTTTTGTGAAGATCGGACTATAATTGCGACCTGTCATTTGATTACAACAATAGATGGACAGACGGACATTTTTGAATACAACTATTTTTACTATTTATACACTCCACGAGAGTATTATGGCTTTGTGCATTTGTTTGTAACACCCAAAAGGAAGGGAGATAGACCCATTGTTAATTATACCGATCGGCTTAGAATCACTTTCTGAGTCGATTTAGCAATGTCCATCTGTCTGTCTGTCTGTCTGTCCATCTATTGTTGTAATCACGATACAGGTCGCAATTCTAGCCAGAACCAAACGAAACTTTGCACAACGAAGTTTTTCGGGACAAGGACGAACGCTATTTAATTTGAAGAAAATCGGTTCAGATTTAAATATAGTCCCCATACGAATTTCACTCCCGATTTGACCCTTTTCACTCTAGATACCACATATTTCAACAGATTTTCTTCAAAATTTGCAAAACATCTTATAGTTGCACTAGAAACACCTGTGGTAAAAATGTGTTAGATCGGTTCAGATTTATATATATCTCCCATACAAATTTCGTTCCCAATTTGAATTTTTCCGCACTAGAATCCACATATTTTAACAGATTTTCTTCTAAATTTGCAAAAAAAAACTTTTATTTTAACTGCAAACACCTGTGGTAAAAATTTCTTAGATCGGTTCAGATTTATATATAGCTTTCATACAAATTTCGCTCCCAATTTGAATTTCGGCTCCAGAATCCACATATTTCAACAGATTTTCATCAAAATTGGCAAAACATCATATATTTAAACTAGGTACACCTGTTGTGAAAGTTAGTCACTTCATTCCATGTTTGGATATAGCCCCGATACAAATATTATTCTCGATTTGACAAATTGGACCAGGTCATATTAGCCTGTGATTAGGAAACATACAAAAAATTTTCCCATTTTCACTTTTTTACTGAATTGAATTGTATTCCGATAGAAAGTGGAGTGTATCATATAGTCGGCCCAGCCCGACTTTAGCCTTTCCTTACTTGTTTTAATTTTGAATAATGCTGCCTTAAGCAAAATAGATTTTTTCGAAAACATTTAATTTTTCCCATATTTTTGGTGGCTGTTCCTAAACCACTGTTTCGATGTGAAAGTGCAACATTTGTAGACATCATAATCACAGGTATCATATAAACCAATATTTGTCTCTTTATTTTGGATTTCGCGAGAAATTCTTTGCTGGGATATTGTTGGATTCTCCTTACGAACATCAAATACTTACTTAATTACCTGTATGTAAGTATTATTTATTGGAGAAACTTTGTTTCAAAATAAATAATGCTCTGCGACAAATATATGACATGTTATATACACATTAGGAAACCTTAGTTGTTCTTTCTCCATATATGTTACGAATTAAATCTTATACTTACTTCTGCTGGTATCTCGACTATATTCGGGCAATATGTGACTAGGTATATAATTACTGCCCTTCATGAAGATCTCCTTATCGTTGATTTTGAAAAGGAATGTATTACCGGTGCCTAAACGAAACAAAGAACATAAGTAAACAATTAAATATGTGTATATAATTATCTATTATCATATGATACGTCATTGAACTATGAGGAACGTCAAGCTACTCAAATATTGCAAATATTAATCAGATATCTAGTAAAGACTGTCAAATTTGTTATTATCAAATGCTGAATGTTTTGTCAACAACAACAGCAACTGCATTCATTCAGTCAATCATCTTAATGTTTCTAAAGCTGCAAAAGAGTTGAATAAATCGTAGAACCTATAGGTGCTTAGATTAACTGCGATATTACAGCGAGCTTTTCTGTCGGATGGGGATTATGCATTATGAAGAACAAGAACCGATTCTTATACTTGAACGCGCCCAACTATAAGTATGGACGAAAATATTTACGAATTTACTTATGAATACTTGTGTTTTCTTGCTCTTCACCAAATAGGTATCAAACAGTTTAATAGTGGGATCTAATAATAAAATCGGTTTTTGCCCTCAAGTCAAAATTTTGGAGTGTGTGGGAAATTTCACAAACTAATTCTTGTTTTACACGACAACACCTACAGCTGCTAACAAGCTGCGATAACAAAAACGTTAATAAAGAGTTACTTTTTTACTCAAAATAATAAAATATTTTTTTCACAATACAATATAAATATTTATATTAAAATTTAAAAAAATTGAGTTGACTTTTGTGGACTTAGCCTCGATAAGCATAAATTTGACTTACTGGATAAGGCTGAGTCCAACATTTTTAACATAAAATTATTTTTTTCAAAATTTGGTTTCATACACCTGTTGATATTGCTGTTCAAAAAAAATATATTTTTTGTTTTGAGTGAAATTTTAACTTTTTATTTCCGTTTATGTTAACAAAGCTTAGATATCCAGTCTTAGAGAAAAACACATTTAGTATCATTTCCCAGGAGATTTGGACTCCCGCATAGTGTTATTCTAGTGATCACCATAAAATCGCTTTCTGCATTTTTGTAGTCCTTATTCAGATTGTGATTCTTACCCTGTCTCAATGCTATTTATCACATTAGAAACCTCGCGTATTTTAAATTGACTTTGAAAGGTAGAATAATATTCATTTTTATTATGTTTGACATATAGAAAATGTGACAATCGAACAGAATTGGGAAATATTAAAAGCTTACTTCCAAAGTAGTGAGTCTTTAAGCAAATTGTAAGAACTTTACGTTGAAAATGACCGAGAAGAGATAGGCCTTTAGTTCAGATTGAGCGTCAATTTGTGAAGAGAGTTCATGAAAATGCATCGTTATTGGACAGACCAAACCGTGTACGATCACGTCCAGTGCATTCAATCGAAAACATTGTTGCTGTGCCTGAGAATGTCCAAGAACATCCATCTACATCAAGTCGTCATCGTTTTAAGGAATTGAACATTTCTCACACTTCTTTGATAGTCAGTCGTGGTAGTCATATGCATGATATTGTGTTCCATTATTAAATGACAGACATCAAGCTTTCCCATAAAACCAGTCATTTGAAAAAATTTAATTTAAAATTTTATGTGGGCCACACTATTTTCAGAATCGCTGTTCAAAAGCTTGTAAAGATAAAGAGAGTGATTTACTGTAAGGCCCGTCACATGGCTTTGTAAGTATTTTCTAGTATTGAAATCTCACTTCCCCTTCAAAATAAAAAACCGAAAATCCCGTTATGTCGTGCGTGGAATGTTTCTATTCTAGCTGCAATAACTAAATTGGTACCATTTTTATCCCGTTTCAGGACGAACGCTATTTAATTTGAAGCAATTCGGTTCAGATTTAGATATAGATATAGCCCCATATAAATGTTGTTCCCGGTTGGGGTTTTTCCCCTCTGAGAACCACACATTCGGCTCGATAATTCAACTAGAAACATCTATGATGAAAGACTATGACAAATTTCGCTATCTAGTTGATTTTTTCTAAATCGATTGATTTTTTCTGAATCGATTTCAGGGAACGGTGTAAAGGTACAAATTTCCAAAAGCAACCATCTACGTAGTCAGAGTAATGTACACTCTTATCCCACTTCTCCTTTAAATGTAAAAAAACTCAAAAACTCTGCTGAAGACATCAGCACAACCTTTAGTCTTGAACCAAAATAAATGACAACACATACAACATAACAGACCAACAATAACACCAACAGTGACACGTTGAGGATGCATTTGCTTCTCGTGAATCACTCGAGGATTTTCCGCACCCCAAATGCGACAATTCTGCCTATTGACGAAGCCATCAAGATGAAAATGGGTCTCGTCACTGAAGATGATTTTATCGGCAAAATCAGCATTTTCATGTTGTCTCTCCAATACCCAATTAACGAACTCCCTTCGCTGTCCATGGTCAGTTGGCTTCAGTTCCTGAGTCAATTGAACTCTGTATGCATGAAGATGCAAATCTTTCGTCAAAATTCGCTGCAAAGTGGATTTGGAGACACCAATTTGCTGAGCTCGGTGTCGAATTGAGGTGGATGGAGTTGGAGCGACATCATCACGTACAGCTGCGACATTTTCGGTCGATCGACCTGGTCGATGGCGCGTTGTTGTCTTTACATCACTAACAGACCCAGTTTCGGCAAATTTATCCATTAATCTCTTTACAGTTGACTCTTTTGGAGCATTATTGTGACCCCAAATTGATCGCAATTTGCGAACTGTAGCCGCAAAACTTTCACCATTTTGGTAAAACAATTTCACAATGAGAATGCGTTGTTCATTCGTGTAGCGATCCATTTTTACTAACCTCGTACCTTCTACTAACAAACAATAACAATTGTTCAAATGTCAAATAATGACACTTCGAATGTTGCCAGATTTAAAAATTGCGTTCTTCTTGGGACACCCTTTACATACAAACAACAACAATACACACGAGGTACAGTGAAGACGGGACATATAGTACAACAACATCCTTTGCATTGTTGCGAGCGATGCGAGCACATGCATAACATTGAATTGGCAATATGAGATTTTTAGTTTGTCGACTTAGTTCGGTGGAATATTTTGTTTATCAGCGCTTCTCATTTGTCATATGTGACCGCTGGTACTAATATGAACTCTGATTTAAGTCAAAGACATACATTCGTTGCAAAAGTTCTGATGAGATGGGGTAGCGCCCATCGAAACTGCGCAGTCAACTTTTAGCTGCAACAATAAAGGTCTCACTTTGCCTTTTTGCTAATTTTGGGTTCTGCTGAAGACTTCAGCACAACCTTTGGTCTTAAACCAAAATAAATGACAACACAAACTTAAAATAATAAATAAATCAGAGGAATTCGCTCTGAATTTCGCAATTATAGTCGCAACACTTTGATTGATACCATTTCCATCCTTTTTGTATTCCGCTTCCTTTTAAAAGTTTGAAAGTTTACACGCTTAAACTACAAAAGTAGTCGGAATATTATATTTTGAATTTCACGATTTTAGCTCCTGCGTTTTGGTCGATATCATTTTTATCCATTTTCGTCCATATTACGTTCTCATACAGAATATCTCGAATCTAGCCGCAAGACTTTGCGTCGTACCATTTTTATCCCGCTTAACTTAAAAGCACAAATTTCAAAAAAATCAATTTTTGTCTAACATACGTTGTCAAGTTTCACGATTTTAGCTGCAGCACTTTGTGTGGTACCATTTTAATCCCTTTTCGTCCTAAAATTTTAAATTTCAACTAGCCGCAACACTTTGTTTTATACCTTCTTGTCCCAATTCCTCCTTGAAAGTAAAAATTTCGTACATCCACTAATCGTGCGAATGTGTATACGAAATAGTAATGTCACTATTCTAGCTACAATACAATACAATAGTGGCATCCAACTTTCACACTAAACGTACAATTTTCGAAAAATCCCTTTTTCTCTTGTGCCTGACACAATCAACTTCATGTTTCAATCTACCGGATGTTTAGTCAGGGTGCCAGGTTTATCGCATTTTACCCCATTCTACTCCCCAAAAAGCACGAATTTTGAGGAAATACTTTGCAAATTTCATGCACCCTAAGTTGGAACAATCCCTTCATCATAAATGTACAAATTTCAAAAAATTCATGTTTCCATCTTCTGAACATTTATACGTCCTAAATTTCCTGGTTTGTCCATTTTTATCCCCTAAAAGTGCAAAGGTACCATATTTATCCCTTTTAACCCCATTTTGCCACCTAAAAGTATGAATTTTGGGGCACACATACAATGCCATATTTCTATCTACTGGAAGTTTACTCAGGGCGAAGGTTCCAGGTTTATTCCTTTTTAACCCCTTAACACATTGAGTGACAAGCGATTTTGACACACACCTTTCCAGGAGGCCAAACATGTTTTGGTCTATAAGTAAAATCAATCACTGTCGTACGGAAACGTACGACGTGACACCCCACGACGGGTTAGGTATCGTACGGAAACGTACGACGTGGCACTCAATGTGATAAAGTGCGAATTAGCCTCCAAATTTCATTTACCCGTCCCACTTTCTCTCTAAGGGTAACATTTTATAAAAATTCCTTTCTGTCTGCATTGTAAGGAGAAGGCACATAATTTTATCAAAATACCCCACAAACTTCATGACTATGGTTTCTGCCTTTAGGTCTAGGTACTGATCAGTACGTCGGATATTCTACTTGTGATCTTTAAAAAATATTTGTTATAGAGAACAATTCGATATAGGCAAGACCGCTGCAGAGATTTTTGACCATAATTTAAATGCACAAATAATGATGTCTTCTATAACCACAATTCAATGTTCACCTACCTTCCACCACTGGTTCCTCCACCAGCTCCAACGTACGGAAACCAACACGCATCGACTTCTGCGAGGTAACCTTATTCCTTAAACTGGTGCCGGCAGCATCCCACCACGCCTTCAGGGTAAAGTGCAAAGGATACAGTTTCTGTTCGCCATAACCATTGGGCCACCATAGAGTAACATCCTCCTACACACACACACCACAAACACTACACATCAAACACTGTGTTAACCCTGAACGAACGCTGGTTCATACTCACAATGGGAAAGGCCACCTCGAACATAATTACGGAAGCCTTGTAACTAATTGGCTTCTTCGTGTAGTCGCTGATAATCAGCGGATTCTTAAGTAGCTCTCTGTCAATGAAGATCAATAGCGAAGAAAACAATCAATCGCACTCAATTACTACATTGTTCTGTTCGCGTCTCATTCCAGCCAATCGCAATTGTTGGCAATAAAGTCTACTTACACAGCATAAAAGGTCAGCTCAGCATAGAAATCTCGATGACCACTACAATCGGCGAAGACTCGCACGTTCATATTCCAATGCGTGGCGTTTTTCGCCATGGCCACATCCACGTCACGTATCAGTGCCACATCGTAGTACTCCAAGGCCACCGACTTCCAAATACCCATCGAAGGTGCGGCCAAGCCCCAATCCCATGCAAAACTGGCCTGCATTTTGCGCAGCATGTTCATGTGGCACTCGCCGTGATACCGTCCATTGGGACAATTCGGTGGCACTTCGATATTTTGATCCTTCAGTTCATTGGCTCTCTGTAGGGCGGCATGGACGGGTGAACGTATTTCTATTTCCAGCAGATTTTCCTCTTGCAGATATTCGGTGATTTCATACGAGTAACGGACAAACATATTGTCCGTTCGACCCAAGAGATAATGATTGAGACGAACTTCGGCCACTGTGTCTATGCCGTGCAGAGTGAGGTTGGTGAAACGTATGGTTTTCAAATCGGACGGATTCACTGGAATTTCGAAAATGAAACATCAGCATATAAATATGTAGTAACAAGCATAGCTTTTGTGAGGACTTACCTAAAAATACATTGCTGTATGTCCAATTATCATAGGCAATCCATCTCATTTCGACATCGTTCCAAGAATTCAATACCTCTTCTCCATACAAGGCTGAATATACACCAGTGGGTATGGTAATGCCGGATTTCGTTACAGCTAAATAGGAAAATGCCACAAAATATATTTTTTTAAATCTTAGTCAACTTTTGAAAAAAAAATCAAATTTGTTGATCTAAATCTAAATTTGTTCATCTATCCTAAAAAATTAAAACTGCTTAAAAATCTTATTTAGGTTTTCGAAACTGATCGCTGTCTTGGAACGGTTTATCCGATTATAGATTATTTTACACTTCTAAATTTACAAATTAAAAGACGAGTAAGAAAATGTCAGTTCAAATTTGGTAATAATTGTAAAAGCACGATCAAATATGAAGTCATAGTGGATTTCAGATACCGATAAAGGAGTTGTAAGGCATTTGATTTTACCTAAGATAGAGAAAATTGTGTGGGAGGTACAAGAAGGGACGTGGCTAAAGCGATAATATATTTTATGTTTAAAGTGATGGTTTTATTGTAAACAAAGTTTATGCCACTTTGTGTGGCACGAATATAATCTCTATAAAAGCGTTTCCTAATATCAAATTTCACAGTATTTTGATCATTTGTATATAAGTTATAACAGCTGTAATTTGGTTGATTTGTGTGCTAGGTACTGGAAGGGGTGTGGCTAAACCCGCCATATTTAGTACACTTAAGTGATTATAAAAACATTATCAAATACCAAATAGAGCTGATTCCGAAGATCGGTTTGGAAGTTACATTAGTTTTAATTTTACATGGGAATATGGGTCATTTGTGTGGGAGGTACCAGAAGGGCAATTTCGCCCATCTTCGAAATTTAACTAAGTTTGGGGAAAATATTACCATGTACAAAGTTTGAATTGATTCCTTAGTTCCTTTTGAGAGTTATCGTGTACACCAGCCAGCCAGACAGACGGACGGACATGGCTCAAACAATTTAAATAGTTGTGATACGGATTTGATCCAAACATACTTAGGGTCTTAAGTCACTCCTTCAATGCGTTACACTTTTTTTCTGTTCCTACTCTGTAGAATGAGGATATTATTATTTTATATACTTGATCGCAATCTATGATAACGGTATTAGTGCCAAATCAAAGAGAAGAATATTTATTAAAAATGTTATACTAAACTAATACAGATAGATACTTGAAATTTAAAATATTTTTAGCACACATTATCTTCTTTGATTTGACATTTATACTGGTGCCATAGGGTGCAAATAAGTATTAAAAATGGTTTTTGAATAATTGTATCCTTTGGATTGTTGTAGTCCCTTTAAGGGGCAACAGGACGAGAAAATAAAAAACTAACAAGTAAGGAAAGGTCAGAAAGAGAAAACGGGAATGTTTTTTGTATCCTGTAAATATATGTGTTTGCCAAAAAATGTTAAAGCGGAAAGGACATTTGTATGGGGTTATATTGAAACTTGGAACGAAATATGTGAAATATAATACATATAGTTTGGCCAAAATCGGTTAAACTTTTGGGAGCAACATTTGTAGTGGGACTATATCTAATTATGAACCGATCTTACCCACTATCTGCATAGGTGTTTCTAGTTGGATTATAAGATGTTGTGCCACATTTAAAGAAAATCGGGTACAATATGTGGTTTCTAGAGCGGCAAAAGTCAAATCGGGAGCGACATTTGTATGGGGGCTATATCTAAATCTGAACCGATCTTACCCACTTTCTGCATATCTGTTTCTAGTTGGAATATAAGATGTTGTGCCAAATTTAAAGTAAATCGGGTATAATATGTGATTTCTAGAGCGGAAAATGTCAAATCGGGAGCGAGATTTGTAAGGGGCTATATCTAAATCTGAACCGATCTTACCCAATTTATGCATCGGTGTTTCTAGTTGGATTATAAGATGTTGTGCCAAACTTAAAGAAAATCGGGTAGAATATGTGGTTTCTAGAGTGGAAAATGTCAAATCGGTAGCGACATTTATACGGAGGCTATTATTTGTGCTAATTTTTAAGATCGGACTATAATTGCGACCTGTAATTTGATTCCAACAATAGATGGACAGACAGACGGACATTGCTAAATCGACTCAGTAAGTGATTCGAAGATCGGTATACTTAATAATGGGTCTATCTCGTTTCCTTTTGGGTGTTACAAACAAATGCACAAAGACATAATACTCTCGTGGAGTGTATAAAAACGCCAATAACTCTATTTCACCTATAGTTCCATATAAATATCATCATGTGGTTCAAGTGTAATATAGACTGTCGGACAGTGTTGTTGATAAAATTATGATTGTTGTTAAAAATAACAAAGTTATATGGCCCTCTGATTCTATTAAAATGGACTGGAAATAATAATGTAACATAGTTGTGGCTAAACAAGATATAGGCATAATGATCATATTATGATTAAATTCAACCATACTATGCTCACCTTCACCCTAATGTCCTTCAAATATGGCTGCAACGATATTACCTCTACCCTGCGTGTACCTCGCATAGTGAAGAACAGATCGTCATATCATCCGTTATCAAAGAATGAAAAAATTTTAAATGGATCGATGATTCTAGCCACGTGTCCCAGGTTTCTTCCGAAGCCGACGACTTTATCCATTCACATGAAATGCATTTGCGCTTTAGCGATGATCTCTTTTGCTAGCTACAATATTACACATGGTAAGTAATAAAACAAGACAATCATCGGAAATGCATGATAAATAATTGTTTTGTGGCTGACGCGAAATAATTAAGAAAACAAATCAAGATTTAAAAATGTTGTATATTAAAGTCTTTTTTGTTTTAATTTAGAATTGTTGGGATCTTAACGAAGAAAACTGGAACTTTCGGTGTATAACTAAAAGTCATAAAAACATATAAAAATTGTAAAAAGCACATCGACCATTTTAATAAAAAATTTCCAATTTTGGAACAAATTTTCCCACATTGGGAATTCTGGTACTTGTTTGAAAAAATTAAAAATCTAGTAATTTTGCGTCGTTCCTATCTTTTTGCCGAATTATTGTATAGTATTTTTATTGGACCTCAATTCGTAAAATTATGAGATATGTGAACTGGAATGACCAAATACAAACTGCAATAACTCAGTTAATTAGTAATGGATTTTTATACCCTACACCACTTCGTGGACTAGGGTATTATTAAATATGTAGAGGTATTTTACTCCTTAACTTCCTTCCTTCCCTAACAAAATAATGTGCAAAAACATTTCCAAATTTGAAAAATGGCTAATTAAAAAAAGATGTGTTATCTGGACACTGATTTTTTAAGATTTCTTAAATAAGCTATATATTGATCGAAAGATCCAGCTAATAACTAATGTGTATTTTTGAATATGGGAATGCATTCTTATTCACCATATCGAAAAGTATTTGTGTGATCGCTTCACATGGAAATACTCTTTTAAAACAACAAGGTCCCCACCTCGTTGTAAAAGGGCTTTCGCAGACCTTATAAATGTGAGAAATTATCATATAAGGCCTTCCGCATGCCTAAAATCGGTAAGACCTTATAAATTCCGCCGCTAGGTAAGTTGTCAATGTGTTGTTTGCAACTTGGTGGTTTTTTTTGACTAATATTCGGAAATTGAGTTGGGGTTCTCATTCGTTTGTTTGAAACATATATGTAAAGAATCCGGGTATTTTTTTAAAGTCGAGAAATCATGATAGTGGTAGTGTGTCACCAAGTAATGTCAATTCTCGTACACAATGAAGAATTTTAATTATTTTTATTGGACCTCAAATCGTAGTTTTATGAGAGATGTGAACTAGGATTTCCCGGGAAATTCCGAAGAAAAACTCTATTTGCCATAGATGAATTTCATCCAATTTTTTTCCCATATATCTCCCTTTCAATTAATTTTGCAAATCCTACCAACCACCGTGTTCTGCCATGATAAGCCTAATGTCGTCAATCAATAAAAGCACTGCTCTTGAACGTTCCTAATCTAATCGTATAACATGTGTTCATACTCCAACAATACAACTATCTTGAGACGGTAATTCATCATTTCAAAAATTTTAATTTAATATGGGAAATTTAGATCTAAGCGCCGATTATTTATGGACGTTGGAAACTAACGAAAAATGAAGAAAGTAGTAAAAACATATCAACAATTTAAATTAAAGATTTTTCATAAAAAATTGCTTGTCATTGCAATAATTACGAATTGATGGCTTTATGGGGCAGGTCAGGAAGTGGCAATGCTAAAAGAGCGGAGAGAAAGGAATTCAAATTTCGCAAATATGGTAATAGTTATTAACCACACACTTCTATTATATTGGCAATATCATTCAATTGAGGGTTATATCGACTGTGTTTGCTTTGTATACCCTGCACCATAGGATAGAGTGTATGCTTAGTTTTTCATTCCATTGAGATAACAGTATGAGACTACATAAATGTTATGGCCCAAAATCCACACAATAATAAGACTCTGGGATATCTTCCCGAAATATTGATCGAAAAGAAGCAAAATTTTCGTGGTGGTGCATTTTGATGCAGTACTTCTTTCCAAATTCTGGTGATATATTTTTCTTCATACAAAATTTCGACCAGGCTAATATATACATATATTTCTAATTTAGCAATCTTTATTGTTCACATGCCGATAAAATACTAATGCCGAGAATATACATATATTGATTGATAGTGAATGAAGGTAAGTCAAACTGTTACTGCTCTTGTTGTTGTTATGATAAAATGTTTAATAAGTACTATTGTTCGGTGAAACAAATATAGATTGACAGCATTGGCATTAAAGTTACTTTTCATACACAACAAATGATAAAGGAAAACAGTTAACTTTACATTAATCACAATTTTAAACAAGAGTTGTTCCAAAATCTAACGAAGGTTTGGATTTGCCGCCATGTGTACATTAAAGATTTGCCAACAGTAATCAAAAAGAACTGAAAAGGAAGGAAGTTTCCCTCAAGCCGCACATCTTCGAACTTAAACAAAGTTTGAACTGATTCCTTAACTCCTTTCGAGAATTATCGTGTACACCAGCCGCCAGACGGATGGAATGGCTCAAACATGATAAAAAGTCGTGGAAAGGATTTGTCCAATACCCTCTCCTACTCTGTAGAGTGAGGGTATAAAAAGTACTGATTATTTTTTCAAATTTCAGGTTTTGTTGGAAAGGTTGTCATTTAATAATGGCACACAATATCATGCATATCAACCCATTTTTTCTGTATATGGGCCAATGATGCCGCCAGCCCAAAATCCACACCAAACAGTGACTCGTTATGGATGCATTGGCTTCTCAATAGTCACGTGTGGGTTATCTGAAACCCATATGCGGCAATTTTGCTTATTGATATAGCCACCGAGATGAAAATGAACTTCATCTGTAAACACGAAAATTGTCCACGTAAATTTCTTACAGTTTTCGTTAAAGAGTCATAATAAAGTCATAAACCTGAAAATAAAAACAAGTAAAAACGGCGTTAAGTTCACACTGCACAGAGGCTGTCGATTTTCGTAGAAGTGCTGTAATATAAAGGGAAAATATATTTTTTGATATAGCCAAACCAAATAATTTGTATTTGAAAAAATAATTTTATAAATAAATATAATATTGTTATTATATCAAACCACGCTTATAAGGCAAGGCTACCAATACGTTACGAAATAATACTTCAAGTCAATTCAAAATAGGACAGGAAAATATCCCTGTTCAAATCAAATATTGATTACATACCAAAAAATACAATCGAAAAAACTAAAACAAATGAGCGTTGGCACGGCAGAAGTATTGCTGGGTAACTATACCTGCATATACACATACTTACATATACAACTCAATGAGATGCTTGTAAGATGGCATGTGTACTTTATTACTTGGTGCGATTTTTTTAAAATCAAATTCGGCAAGTGAGTTGTGCTTCTCGTTCGTTTGTGAATCATTTCCTCATAGAGGCCGGGTTTGATATTGAAAAGTCGCTGCGAAGCCACTTGAAAAGACTTTTGACGTGGTCGAAATCATGATCGTGATAGTCTGCAGCCAAGTGATGCCATTTGTAAATAAATTCGCATTCTATTAAATATAGATGCAAAATGGTCTTGAGCCAAGACAATATCCCAGTTCAAATCAAATATTGATTACAGACGAAAAAATACAAACGAAAAGCTTTAATACCATAAATATTGGAGTGGGTGCTACAGTTGGTTGTATTTGGAAAAATCTTTTTATTTTGCGTGTCTATGCAGTCAGAGGAATGTATACAATTCCATGATTCTAGCTGCGGCCATTAGGTTGGTACCATATTTATCCACTTTTCCTATTTTAGGAATGTATACTACGAATTTCATGACACTAGCTGTGGTCATTTGATTGGTACTTTTTTTATCCCCTTTTTCCATTTTAACCCCAAAAAGCACGAATTTTGAAAAAATCCCTGAATTTCATTATTCTAGGTGAAGCCGTTTGGTTGGTTCCATTTTTATCCTTTAAAGTACGAATTTGGAAAAAATAATCTTATTTTATGTATCTACTCAATTAGAGGAATGTACACACCGAATTTCATGTTTCTAGCTGTTGTCGTTTAATATGTACCATTTATATCACTTTTTGCCCCATTTCACCCCCTACGAAAAAAAATCCCTTTAATCAATGCGCATACCCATCATCAAGTAATTGCAAGCAGAAATATTGAAAACATATGCTTAAATACTCTAAAATATTAGGGTTTATTATGGGTATTTTTAGTCCATGTGAGCGAAAAATTTTTCCCTTCGGGCCGATTTCACCCACTTTCATTCCCAAGCGATCTACGACTATAAGACGCATTTAAGGAAAATTTGGACGTCCTAGCTCCTTTCGTTTAGATGCTAGCGTGCTTTCAACAGACGGACTGATGGACGGACATGGCTAGATCGTCTTAGAATTTTATGACGATCAAGAATGTATATACTTCATATGGTCTCAGGTCGATATTTCAAGGTGTTACAAACGGAATGACAAAGTTAGTATAACCCATCCTGGAGGTGGTTGTTATTCTATCTTTCAAAGTTGATGAAATCAATAGTTCAAATTTAAAATGTTAAATGGCCCAGTATATATAGTTTCACGTTTACCAAATTTATTGTAGTACGCCTAAGTTGACGAAAAGATGCATGTGCACCGGTGTAGTCCACTTTTACTGTAGGTGTTCATAGCTAAAATATAATGAGATCTTTCAGTCTTGATTTTTTGAAAAACATAAGTTTACTCTCAATTTGCTATATTCCCAAAAGCATTTAGTTGTACATATAACAGGGCGTGATGTGATTTATATTTCGAAAATGAGAGTACCTTCGACGAAAATTACAACTTTAGAAAAAAAATAAAAATAAATGTCTACAAAAATTACCTGATCATTTTTCATGTTCAGGAAAATGCATGTTTCTTTGCGACATTCCGTTGTCCATTCGAATAACACATAAAATTTTAAAACATACCTTTTGGAGGAACATCGTAAATCTGTTCGCACAGTCCCTTTTTTCACTTTTATTTCTATCCCATTTTTTGAAGTGCAACATCAAAAATAAATGAAAAATTTCTATTAACTAATAATCCCAACCTATTATACGTACATTTGAAAAATGTAGATATTCTATTGCATTTAAAAAATGGACGAACGTACTTGGCTAGAACGTCTTCGAATTCCTATGACGATCAAATATAATGATAAACTATTCTATGGTGAATAATATAAATACATAAAAAATGTATATTTTTTGGTAGTTTCTGCTGTTATCGAACTGATAAGGAAAAATGAAAGATTTTTTACGAAGACGTATGAAAAGTTATTTCAGTACCATGAAATCATCATCGCCAAAATGACAAAAAATAGTCACAAAATCAAAAGTTGTAGCGCTTCGAAGGGGTTCAAACTCGAAGATTGTAATCGAGTATTAATAATAATTATCTCTCCCCTAAATAATATTAAATCCTTCATAACTTCTATACTGGTGCATGGAATCCACTATGACTTGATCATGTTTTTACAATTAGTTTATAAATATGGAAGATGGGACCATATGATACGAACCTTAAATTAAATTAAATTAAAATTAAATTTTCCTTATAACTTCCGTATATGTGTATGTTCTCTAAGAGTGAGGGTATATAAAGGGGGATTTTTTAGCTATTATCTTTTTGGCAACACTGGTTTAAACAGCTGACGCACGTTTCGTGTTTTGTTTCACTGTCAAACATCTTCAGTTTGGTCTATAATTTAACCATGAATCATCTTACAAACGAACAACGCTTGCAAATTATTGAATTTTATTATCAAAATGCGTGCTCTGTTAAGAAAGTTCATCGCGTGCTTCCATTTTATGGTCAGTTTAATCGACCCACTGAAGCGGCTATTCAACTATTGTGACTAAATTTCGCACCAAATTTACATTGTTGGACATTAAACCACCAACACGCTTACGTAGAGTGCGAACTGAAGAAAATATCGCAGCTATATCGGCCAGTGTTAATGATGACCATCAATTATCGATTCGTCGCCGTTCGCAGCAATTGGGCCTCTGTTACTCAAAAACGTGGAAATGCCAAAATTGGACTATCAATTCAAATAAAGATTTCATGCATTTTTCTGAATTTTGGCACAAAGACCATTCGCCCCAATTTCCGCCTAAAGGTACAAATTTCGACAAAATCCTTTTTATTTCGCATCTTCACAGTCAGATGAACGTACACACCGAATTTCACAATTTCAACTTCAGCGTTTTGGTAGGTACCATTTTTATCCCTCTTTTCAAATTGTATCCATTAAAAGTACGAATTTTGAAAAAATCCTCTATTTTATGTATCAACGCAAATAGAGGGATTTACAATCCAAATTTCACGTTTCTAGCTATTGTCGTATCATTCGTACCATTTTTTATACCCTTTTCTCCCATTTCGCCCGTGTATTTACTTTTTGGAGGAGGAATGTACGCAATAAATTTCAATTGCATATAAAGCAGAAATTAAAAAAATGTTTTAATATTTTAAATATTAGGGACTACCTTCAGTCCTTGTTAGGCCTCTGGGCCGATTTCGCCCACTATTAATCCTAACCAATCTGCAACCATAAATCACATTTAGGGAAAATTTGAAAATTTGAATCTCCTAGCTCATTTCGTTCGGCGGACAGACAGACGCACCGACGGACATAGCTAGATTGTCCTAGAATTTTACCACGACCCAGAATCTATATACTAATTGGAGTCTCCGATGACAAAGTGAATATACCCCAATAATTTAGGTGGATTGTATAAAAATGTAAAATTGTCGCACTGTGTAAGCATACATAAAACAAGTAAGAAAGGCTATAGTCGGGCGGGGCCGACTCTATGATACACTCCACTTTCTATCCGAATACAATTCAATTCGGTGAAAAAGTGAAAACGGGAATGTTTTTTGTATCCTGTAAATGTATGTGTTTGACAAAAAATGTTAAATCGGAAAGGACATTTGTATGAGGATATATTGAAACCTGGAACGAAATGGATGAAATATAAAGTGCATAGTTTGGCCAAAATCGGTTAAACTTTTGGAAGCAACATTTGTATTTGGGCTATATTTATATCTGAACCGATCTTACCCACTTTCACCATAGTTTTGTTTAGTTGGACTATAAGATGTTGTGCCAATTTTAAAGAAAATCGGGTACAATGTGAGGTTTCTATAGCGCAAAAGTGAAATCGGGAGCGGCATTTGCATGGGGGCTACATCTAAATCTGAACCGATGTAGCCCGTGGCTAAAGGTGTTTCTAGTTAGATTATAAGATGTTGTGCCCAATTTAAATAAAATCGAGTACAAAAAAAAAAATGGTTTCTAGAGCGGAAAATGTCAAATCGGGAGCTTCATTTGTATGGCGGCTATATCTAAATCTGGACCGATCTTACCCAATTTCAGCATAGGTGTTTCTAGTTCGATTATAAGATGTTGTGCCAAATTTAAAGAACATCGAGTGCAATATGTGGTGGTTTGATAAAGTAAATCACAACCTTCTGCTAATGAAAATAGATATGATGGGCTTTAGTAAAACATTATTATCGTGGTTAAAATGTTATTTAGATGGTCGA
Organism: Polietes domitor; assembly: GCA_947397865.1. Lineage (NCBI taxonomy): Eukaryota > Metazoa > Arthropoda > Insecta > Diptera > Muscidae > Polietes > Polietes domitor. The sequence goes on along the minus strand of OX377618.1, from coordinate 241,591,466 downwards.
ATTCAAAGAGTAAAATTTGGAAAAGCTCTCTCCCGAAATATAGTTGTATCTTCCGGTGTACCTCAAGGAAGTCATCTTGGTCCGATTCTATTTATAATATTTATTAATGATCTTCCCTCTGTAGTTCGTCATTCTAATATTCTATTGTATGCTGATGATGTAAAAATATTTCGATCCTTTAAAGATCCCACTGAACAATGTTTTCTACAGTCTGATCTTAATAGTTTTCATGAGTGGTGTAAAATTAATTTAATGGAACTAAATATGTTGAAATGCAAACATATGTCATTTTCTAGAGCTAGAAATTTAGAAACTAATTATTTTTTTGGTGATCATAAACTCGAGTCTGTAGTTTCCTTTTTGGATCTTGGAATCCTATTGGATCAACGTTTAAACTTCAGGTCTCACATTTCTATGGTAGTAAACAAAGCTTATGGTGCTCTTGGCTTTATGAAACGTTGGAGTAAGGAGTTTTCCGATCCTTCTGTCACTAAACACTTATATACCTCTTTGGTTAGGTGCATTCTTGAATATGGTTCAGTAATATGGGACCCATCCTATACTATTCATAGTAATCTTTTGGAATCTGTCCAGAAACAATTCCTTTTATTTTGTCTGCGTGGGAGAGGATGGAACTTCCGTACACTGCCTTCATATGAACTTAGGCTTGGCCTTATCAAGTTGCCTTCTTTGAAAAGTCGACGTACTATGTTGAACATTACTTTTCTTATGAATGTTATCCAGGGCAACATCCATTCCGAGCTTATTCTGAGTAGAATGATGATAAATATTCCGACAAGACCAACTAGATATTTTCAGTTGATCCACTATAATTATTTCCGTTCAAACTATGCCGATAATGATCCTTTGCGCCGCCTGTTTGTTCAATTTAATAAATTCTATCACATTATTGAATTATCAGAAAACAAAAACTCTATTAAAAGAAAAATTATCTTGTATTTAAATACTTAATTTGTAGTATCTAAGTGTATATATGTATATGTTTTTAGTCTGTAAGGATATTTGTATCTATAGACTTAATAATAATAATAATCTAGAGCGGAAAATGTCAAATCGGGAGTGAAATTCGTATTGTATCGTGATTACAAGAATAGATGGACGGACGGACGGACAGACAGACAGACGGACATTGCTAAATCGATTCAAAAAGTGATTCTAAGTCGATCGGTACAATTAACAATGGGTCTATCTCGTTTCCTTTTGGGTGTTACAAACAAATGCACAAAGACATAATACTCTCGTGGAGTGTATAAAAATTAAAATACAATTATTCATAAAAAATAATGTAATAATTAAGGTTATTCCTAAATTCACGTCATATGCAACACAAGTTTTAAAATATGTAATTGATTCATTAAGGATTATATACTGATCATCTTTCGAACTTAACTGCTACTGGCTCAAAGCCAAAAAGAAGAAGGACCAATGTCGTTAAACTGAACGAACTGGACTACAACTTCTTTTCATAAAACCGGGAAAATACACTATAAATAAATGGCATATGCAATTATTGAATTATGTACCAGACTGTATTATATATACAGGGTTTTTCAACATGAGGTGTTATTTTGGTATTCAAAGAAAAATGCAATTTTTGAGATAAATGATTGGATGTTTATTTCATTATGTATGCCGTTAATAATGAAAAACAACATCAGCCAAATGGTCACGACCACGCTCACAGGACCATATCATTTTCATGAAAGTTTCCATAACCAAATCGCAAAGTGGCTGCCCTATATCCTCGATAGCCTCACGAATTATATCTTTGAGGTCTTGAATCGACAAGGTGTTAAATTCGAGAGATAACACGGTCCGAAAACTTTTCCCGTAAAAGAGCAATGGTTTCGTTGCTTGTGTGGCACGTAGCGCCGTCTTGTTGAAAGTAAACGTTGTCCAGATAAACACATCATCTCTCGATAGCGTAATCCATTCACCGTAACTGTTGATCCAACCTCATTTTCGAAAAAGTAAAGTCCAATGCCGGACCATAAACCGCACCAAACAGTCACACGATGAGGATGGAGAGGCTTCTCAACAATAACTCTTGGGTTTTCCGAGCCCCGGATGCGACAATTTAGCTTCTTGACGTGGCCACCGAGGTGAAAATGGGCCTCATAAGTCAAGATGGGCGTAGTTTCTACTTGTCAAATGTCAAAGAGTAAAAGCTTCAAAAGTGACAGCTACCGAAATACCAGGTGAATCAAAATAACACCTCTTGTTGGAAAACCCTGTTATTATATATATTCAGGCCTTGCTGAAACCAAAAACATTTCAACTCATATCATTCAATTTAGACAAAAGAAACTGGGTTATAATATCATGATAGCAAAAACTAGAAACTTTTATTAGATGATCAGTCTCATTTTTACACAACAAAGTTCTGATGATTTCTCCAGCTCAAAATCCGCACAACAACAATTACACATTGTCGATGCATTTGTTAGCCAAATCTTCAATTTTCTGAGTCTCAAATGTAATAATAGTGACGATTACGAAGCCACCAGGAAAAAATGATTCTCATCACTGATGATAATGTTTTTCGAAAAATCTTCATTATTCTTAAATAACACGCAACAATACTTTATTATACCCTCCACATTCAGGATGGGAGTACACTAACTTTGTCATTCCGTTTGTAACACCTTGAAATATCGACCTGAGACCCTGTAAAGTATATATCAAGAATATGATCGTCATAAAATTCTAAGACGATCTAGTCATGTCCGTCTATTGAAATCACGCTAGCATCTAAACGAAATGAGCTAGGACGTCCACATTTTCCATAAATGCGTCTTATAGTCGGGATTGCAACTGGGCGAAATCGGCCCAAAGGGAAAATTTTTTCCCTCACAATGACTAAAAATACCCATAATAACCCCTAATATTTTAGAGTATTTAAGAATATTTTTTCAATATGTCTGCTTGCACTTACTTGATATTGGGTATGCGCATTCCCCCTATAACAAAAAAGTGCAGCATAAAGCTATTTTAGAATAATGAAATTCGGTGTATAAAGTCTTCTGATTGCGTAGACACGTAAAATAGCCGATTTTTTGAAATTCACACTTTTTGGGGTTAAAATGAAAAAAAGGGATAAAAATAGTACCAACCAAATGACCGCAAAAGACACGCAAAATAAAAAGATTTTTCCAAATTCGTACTTTTCACTTTCACGGAAAAAATTGGTTGAATCATGAAGTTAGGCTATTTTGCACTTTTGGAATTAAAATAGAATGGAAATACAATTAACTGTAGGTAGTACTATATTTATGGTATTTAAGCTTTTTGAAAACATAAATATAAGAATATTTATTTTTTGGATTGACTATTATTTCGATATGTAAACGTATTGGCAGCCTTGCCTTATAAGCGTGGTTTGAAATAATAAATTTATTTTTTTATTTATATAATTATATTTTCAATATTTGTATTTGTTTTGATTTGCCTATATTACCAAAAAATATATTTTCCTGTAATATTACTGCACTTTTACGAAAATCGACAGCAATGCATGGAATGCAATTTATAGAGGAGGGTATATAAAATTCGGCCCGGCCGAACTCAACGCCGTTTCTACTTGTTTTAAATAATACTGAACTATCACATAAATGTACATAACAAAATATTATTTGTCTCAAGAACAAAAATTTTCCACTCAAGTGTATCATCGAATTATAGAAGGTATCAGTGGGAAGCTCTTGACGACTGCTTCAAAACGTCTATGTCCTGCTGGAGCAAGGATTTTCAAAATCTCAAAATATTTTGTTATCTTTGAATATCCTTAAATACCGCCATTTGCATTTTCTTGCAAAATTTGTCAGAAAATAGCCCATAATTTTCTACAAAACCTGTCAAAATCTCAGGATGGACCTGAGGACCAACAATTTAAAAAATGTTGCGGTTCCTAGTGGTTTAGGAAATTCCAATAATCACAATTAGCGATCAGTACCTTTCTAGAGAGTCCATTCAAACACAAATCGGACCAAAAATATGGAAGTAGAGCGGATTTTATAAACAAAATATTAAAAATTGCACTAAAATCTTAAAAAACTGGAAGCACACAAATAGACAGCGATAAAACCAAAATATTTTGTGACAAAGTAAAAAATTTTGCATCTACAAGGAGAATAACCGTTCCAAATTTTATATAAATCAAAGAGGTTCTAAAAGGCCGGTTTTTGTGTCGATTTATTTTGGAATCACCCATACATAAATTGAAGACTTTGTTTTGTATGTCATTGTCCTTTGTCTATTTTTCTTAAAATACTGCTCTACTGATTGTCATCGATCTACATGATCTCTAGAGTTATTTTAATCACTCCACATAGCACTCGTACTCACTCTCATTTTGATTTGTCAATGACCAGTTGCGGTTCAAGTAGACCACATTGATCGAATCCGATAGGGTCTCGAACGGTAAACACACCACAATAAACATCGCCAGCACAAAAGCGCCACCGCCATAAATTCTGCGGTCAGAGGAGTTACCCAATAGTCCCGACATTCTGTTGGCGGCACTCATAAACGTCTACTTTTCCACGAAATTATTTTTATACTGACACAATTATCGTAATTACTTCTGTGCGCGTTTCACACAATGGACACTTTATTATTTATTTCATATCATAATTTATTTTGTTGATAATTTGAAATTGATTTCCCCCAAAAAAATATACATTTGTTTTTTTTTTCACAGATTTATCATTTTATTCGGGTTTCGAACGTAATGGGACGGAATGGAGCGCTTCGCTTCGATCGATTATGTTGTCGCGGCCGTAAAAAAATGACGACTGATCGGTTTGTGTTTTCAAACAGCTGAAACAAGCGGGAGAGAGTGAGTATTCGTTCCAACCATTCATGCATTCGTGCACTTACTTTAATTGCAAATAAAGCCAAATCATCAAAATTAGAACTTTCGGTATAAGAGAGAATGTAATGAATGGCATGCAAACAATCAAAAGAGAGAATAAATAATCATTGTTATAGTGTTGCTAATTTGGAGGTTTTTAAGTATTCACCTTTGTACATATGGGTAAATTTGAAAAAAAAAAAAAACGTTTACCAAGAACAGAATTATAAAATTGTCAATATATTTGTTTACGAAATTATGGGCTAATTACTTTTACCTCGAAACTATATAAATCAAAAGCTTTTCTGATGAAACCCTTTGAATGACATTTCTATACCTACACCTACCTCATACATTTCCTAATTTTTCCAAAAAATCAATGTTTTTATACCCTCCACCTCCAGGATGGGGGTATACTAACTTTGTCATTCCGTTTGTAACACCTTGAAATATCGACCTGAGACCCTATAAAGTATATATATTCTTGATCGTCATAAAATTCTAAGACGATCTAGCCATGTCCGTCCGTCCGTCTGTTGAAAGCACGCTAGCATCTAAACGAAAGGAGCTAGAACGTTGAAATTAAAAATACCCATAATAATCCCTAATATTTTAGAGTATTTAAGCATATTTTTTCAATATGTCTGCTTGTACTTATTTGATATTGGGTATGCACATTCCCCCGATAACAAAAACGTGCACCATAAAGTGATTCTTATTTGCAGGGGGTGAAATGGGGCAAAAAAGGGATAAAAAATGGTACATATTAAACGACAACAGCTAGAAACACGAAATTCGGTGTGTACATTCCTCTAATAGAGTAGATACATAATATAAAAGTATTTTTTCCAAATTTGTACTTTTAAGGGGTAAAATGGGAATAGAGGGATAAAAGTGGTACTAACCAAATGGTTGCACCTAAAGGTGTGAAATTCGGTGTATACATTCCTCTGATTGCGTAGACACGTAAAATAAACGGATTTTTCGAAATTCGTACTTTAAAAAAAAAAATGAAAAAATAATTTTATATTAAAAATTTTGGACTTAATTATCCAGTGTAGATAAGGCTAAGTCCAAAAAAGTCAACACAAAATATTATTGTTGTTGGCGACAATGTGAAAAAATAATTTTTTATTTTGAGTAAAAAAAATACTTTTTATTATCGTCGACACGGAAAATAAACGGATTTTTCGAATTTCGTACTTTTTGGGGTCAAAATGGAAAAAGGGGATAAAAATAGTACCAACCAAATGACCGCAGCTAGAGTCATGAAATTCGGAGTATACATTCCTTTGACTACATAGACATGGAAAATAAAAGGTTTTTTCCAAATTCATACTTTTAAGGGTAAAATGGTAATAGAGGGATAAAAATGGTACCAACCAAACGGCTACACCTAGAATAATGAAATTCGGTGTATACATTCCTCTGATTGCGTAGACACGTAAAATAAACGGATTTTTCGAAATTCGTACTTTCAAAAAAATAGAAAAAATAATTTTATATTAAAAATTTTGGACTTAATTATCCAGTGTAGATAAGGCTAAGTCCAAAAAAGTCAACACAAAATATTTTTTTGTATTTTTTATACAAATATTTATATTGTTGTTGGCGACAATGTGAAAAAATAATTTTTTATTTTGAGTAAAAAAAAAATACTTTTTATTATCGTAGCTTAAAGAAAACTGCCCTACTATATTCTTTCCGAATTTTTAAATACGTCTATTATTTGGTCATATACGTATTTCTTATACTCTGTGGGGATAATCTTTGGAAACCTTCTGCATAGAGTGCTTGTGTTACCATGTTGTCATCATCTGTATATATATTTACATTTTTCCAAATTTACATGTTCGATCTGTATACACCAAACTAGGAGTTTTTTTGGAAAAACAGCAGGATACAGCTTTCTCTCCATGACCCTATTTTGCATTTTTTTAACATCTTCAAATATTAATAAAATTTGTGTGACACTGTCCTGACATAATAACATATTAATTCAACAAGCAATCATCAGGTACACCAAATAAAGTACATTTTACTGATAACCTCATGACCTGCTGTTATCCGTTATCATTTTTAGACATTATCTTCCATTATTACGTTTTTTATGACAACTTCCGTTGGCATCACTGTTTTATTGCCGGCATTTTATTTGATTTGTTGACTGGGGAGAGTATTCAATTCTCCTTTCTATGCGACTGTTACTCTCTAAAACATTCGAAAATTAGTAATAGACGCTGCCGACTCTTATACGCTATTCAAAGCTAGACATTCAGGCATACATATAGTAAACACAAATACGAATTTGTATTAGTTAAAAAAATCCAGTGGCGGTATCAAAAATAAAATTGGTTTTAATCGAAAGAAAAACAATTACTTTGGCGTAAGCATAAACGATTGCGTTACCATTTGATATGAATATATTGAATATATTTGATATTGTAGAACGTCTCTTTTTGCTGGCGGAACAAAGTCTAGTACAATTCAGACTTGAGGATTATCATATCAGCTCCATCTAGAGCTCTTAAAACAACAACCACCTAATTGGCATCTTATAAGCATCTTTTTGAGTTGCATATGGGCATCTCCCAAAAATGGTCTACAAAAAAAGAAATCAGACCACACTAATACCTTTTAACTTTATTTTTTCCTTATTTCGACAACTTTTTTTATTATGAAACTTGAAGATAACTAATTCTCTTTTATTTCTATTAAAAGTTGAAGTGTTATAACGAAAACAAGTAAGGAAAGGCTAAAGTCGGGCGGGGCCGACTCTATGATACACTCCACTTTCTATTCGAATACAATTTAATTCGGTGAAAAGGTGAAAACGGGAAGGATTTTTGTATCCTGTAAATGTATGTGTGTGACAAAAAAGTTAAATCGGAAAGGACATTTGTATGAGGGTATATTGAAACCTGGAACGAAATATGTGAAATATAAAATGTATAGTTTGGCCAAAATCGGATAAAATTTTGGGAGCAACATTTGTATTTGGGCTATATCTAAATCTGAACCGATCTAGCTCGCATTACCCACAGGTGTTTATATTTAGTTTATAAGCTGTTGTGTCGTTTCTAGAGCGGAAAATGTCAAATCGGAAGCGATATTTGTTTGGGGGCTATATCTAAATCTGAACCGATCTTACCCAATTTCTGCATAGATGTTTCTAGTTGGATTATAATATGTTGTGTCAAATTTAAAGAAAATCGGGTACAATATGTGGTTTCTAGAGCGGAAAATGTCAAGTCGGGAGCGACATTTGTATGATGGCTATATATAAATCTGAACCGATCTTACCCAATTTCTGCATTGGTGTTTCTAATTGGATTATAAGATATTGTGTCAAATTTAAATAAAATCGGGTACATTATGTGGTTTCTAGAGCGGAAAATGTCAAATCGGGAGCGACATTTGTATATATATAAATCTGAACCGATCTTACCCAGTTTCTGCATAGGTGTTTCTAGTTGGATTATAAGATGTTGTGCCAAATGTAATGAAAATCGGGTACAATAAGTCGTTTCCCGAGCGGAAAATGACAAATCGGAAGCGATATTTGTATGGGGGCTATATCTAAATCTTAACCGATCTTACCCAATTTCTGCATAGATATTTCTAGTTGAATTATAAGATGTTGTGCCAAATTTAAATAAAATCGGGTACATTATGTGGTTTCTAGAGCGGAAAATGTCAAATCGTGAGCGATATTTGTATGGTGGCTATATATAAATCTGAACCGATTTGCCTCAAATTAAATAGCGTTCGTCCTTGATCCACAAAACTTATTTGTGCCAATTTTTGGTAAGATCGGACTATAATTTCGACCTGTAATTTGATTACAACAATAGATGGACAGACGGACAGACAGACATTGATAAATCGATTCAAAAAGTTATTCTAAGTCGAACGGTATAAATAAGAATGCGTCTATCTGGCTTCCTTTTGGGTGTTACAAACAAATGCACAAAGACATAATACTCTCGTTGAGTATATAATTACTATTTTTTTACTACGAGTGGAAATATTTGTCCCGTCCGTTTTGTCGCGTCAGTATTTCTGCTGTACCTAATTAAAAAAATTTAAGAGATAATTCTCATATTTCATAAATCAACAAACAAAATATATCCTCTGACCTTCATTTACATGTATATATGGAAAAACAAAGTTCTCAAAAAATCTTTGAACTTTGTATATTTGTATAAGACCTTCAAAAGTACTTCTGTTTTTTGTCGCGTCCGTTTCCGTGCAAAATTGTTTATAATTTTTTACTAAATTGTACTAGAACCTGACGATATATTTTTAAAATGTAGTACTCTTTAAGCGCTTTAGAACACCAAAAAGGCTGATCGACTTTTTCAGTTTCTTTTATATTTTTGGAGTAGTTTGAGGCGTGCGAATGTGGCGACCGGATCACTGGGAGTACCCATATGTAAATTTAAAAAATCCCCGAATGTCCCCTATGCCATTTATTTTCTTTGTCATTTTTAAAAAGTCCAGCGATGGAGACAAATCTATATACCTATATAATTTAAATTTGTTTACAATATTGATCTATTGGTAGATGCCCTATGGAAACAATATAAAATCGCCACTGTTTCATATTATTTTTGCGTTAAACATCACATCAACCAAAAACGCCTGTGCAAACAGACGCTAACTACAGACACCAGCACAAATAGTGTGTGCAACATGATGCAAATATCGCTACTTTCCAGTCACTGAACTTCAAATGATCCACTTTAGATGAGCGAACAATAGTGGATAGGGAAATATTTACTCGTCTCACCCATTCCTACACCCACCCATCCGTCCAAACGTCCAACCATCCATGCCTCAGTCAGTACATGCACAATTTCACCATCATCCATCCGAGAGTGGAAATTTACGGAAGACTTCATAACCTTGTTAATGAACTTATAATTTAATTTAATTTTATCTACACCGAGAGTAAAAAATGAATTTTTAATGCAAAACACTAACATATATTTATCGTTAAATATACAGATTACAATTAAATAGAACACTAGTTAACAAAAAGATCAATAAAGAGACTGGACAGAAAAATCTATTTATTCTGGGTGCTTGTAAAATTCTGAGATTATGTTGTCTGTCTTTCCGTCTGTCTGTTGGAATCACTCTAGCTTTCGAGGTAGATGAGCTATATATGTTTGTATCTAGTGCTTGTAGATCGATTGGGACCGAAAAATGCTAAATCGGTGCAGAATGTCCATGAAAGCACAGATAATAACCCCAATAAATAACTCTTAATAATTATAATTAGAGTATACAATTAAATATAATTTTTGTAAACCATTTCCAAGTGTAATTCAGTAATTAGGAGTGAAATAGGATGGAAATAGGACTAATCAAACGACCGCAGCTAGAAGTACGTTCCAATAAGGTGGGGGAAAATAGAAAAAGGGATAAAATTGATACTGACCAAATCGCTGCAGCTAGAATTGTAGAATTCGGTGTGACTATGACTGTCTGTGTAGGCGCGCAGAGTAATGATTTTTTAATTTGTACTTTTAGACTGAAAGCGCAGCGAAAGGGGATACAAAAATTATGAAATTCGGTGCATAGGGGCGAAAAATAAAGTGATATTTCAATATTCATACTAGTGACCAAAATAGGGAAAAAGGGGTAAAATTGGTACCAAACAAATGGGTGCAGCCAGAATCATAAACTTCGATGTGTACATTCCACTGACTATGTATTTAGATGCACAACATAAATGATTTGTATATCATCCACCTCCAGGATGCCATTCCATTTGGAACACTTTTGGGCGAAATCGGTCCAGAGGGAATTTTTTTTCCCTCACAAGGACTAAAAATACCCATAATAACCCTTAATATTTTACAGTATTTAAGCATGTTTTTTCAATATGTCTGCTTGCACTTACTTGATATTAGGTATTCGCATTCCCCCTATAACAAAAACGTGCACCATAAAGTAATTTTTATTCGTAGGGAGTGAGAAATGGGACAAAAAGGGATAAAAATGTTACATATTAAACGACAACAGCTAGAAACACGAAACTCGGTGTGTACACTCCTCTATTTGACCAGATACATACTATAAAAGTATTTTTTCAAATTCGTACTTTTGAGGGTTAAAATGGGAAATGGTACCAACCAAAAGCCTACACCTGGAATAATGAAATTCGTTGTATACATTCCTCTGGTTGCATAGGTTCGTAACATAAACGGATTTTTCGACATTCGTAATCTTTGGGGTTAAAATGGAAAAAGGGGATAAAAATAGTACAAACTATACGGCTACGGCTAGAATGGCGAAATTCGGTGTGTACATTTCTCTAATTTCGTAGACAAGTAAAATAAAGAGATTTTTAGATAGTCGTACTCTTAATGGGTAAATGGGAAAAGGGATAAAAATAGTACCAACCAAATGACCGTAGCTAGAATCGTGGAATTCGGTGTATACATTCCTCTGACACGCAAAATAAAAAGATTTTTCCAAATTCGTACTTCTCTACTTTTACGGCGAAAAATAATTTTTTCTCAATTTGTATACCCTCACTCTACAGAGTAAGAGGGTATATATCATTTTACACAGCAAAATTTGTAACGCGTTGCAGGAGTGACTTAAGACCGTAAGTATATTTGTACCAAATCCATGTATACATTCCTCTGACTGTATAGATAATAAAAAGATGTTTCCAAATTCGTACTTGTTTACCTTTTAAAAAACAAGTAAGGAAAGGCTAAAGTCGGTCGGGGCCGACTAAATAATACCCTACACCACTCCCTGCGTATAAGTTAATGATGAAAACATTCGGACTTGAGCCACGGTTTCTGCACACACTGTTTCAGCATTCCACCTTGTTTGTGCAGTGTCGGATAACAACCCACCTTTTCCCAGGCATTCCAATCTGTTTACGTGGTATCGGATGTCAACACGCGCAACGTTTATTCCCACAGGAAAGTGCCAACTCAGTCCGCTGCCCGTTGACGCTCTGCCGTCAACGAATGCATTTAGATTAGTTTATTCTAAAATTAAAGTGTGTCTGATTTTTGATTCAATAAAGAAAAGACGTGTTGTCGGAAGACAACACCAAAACCTTTTTAAAAAGGATTTCCAATTTTTATTATCTTAACTGGCGCCCGAGCAGGGACCCCTTCGCATGTCCTTTTAATAACAGGACACGGGTCCACGTCGTAAAAGAAAAAAACAACAAAAGCGAAGTGAACAAAAGACTGACTTAAAACGTCAGCAATCAAGTGAACTAAGGATCGTAAGACTGACTTAAAACGTCAGCAGCCCAAAGTGACCAAAGGAGAGTAAGACTGACTTAAAACGTCAGCAATCCAGTGAACAAAAGACTGACTTAAAACGTCAGCAGCCCAAAGTGACCAAAGGAGAGTAAGACTGACTTAAAACGTCAGCAATCCAAAAACAATTTATAGATCGCGGAAACGACGCGCCTAAGTAGCAAACAGCAAACGGGAGGTTCTCCGAGAAGAATCAGCTGCCGCGATGTAGAATAAGTTTAGTGAATAAGTGAAATAAAAATCAGAAATAACATAAAAAACAAAAATATTGAAAAATTAATAGATGAATAAGAATTCTAAAAATTAAGAAATATTATTGTGGAAAATAAGAAAATCAAAATTTGTGTAGAATTAAAAAAATCATAAAGAAAATTAAAAAAAGAATTATTGTGGAAAATAAGAAAAACAAAATAAAAATATTGGAAAATTAATGGATGAATAAGAACTCTAAAAATTAAGAAATATTATTGTGGAAAATAAAAAATCAAAATTTGTGTAGAATTAAAAAAATCATAAAGAAAATTAAAAAATAATTATTGTGGAAAATAAGAAACACAAAATAAAAATATTGAAAAATTAATGGATGAATAAGAATTATAAAATTAAGAAGAATTATTGTGGAAAATAAGAAAAACAAAAGAAAAATATTGAAAATTGTAGAAATTATTAAAAGTTAATCAAATAAAGAATTTTTTATATTGAAATACGAAAGGAAATATGAAGCTTATCCTGTTCTGGTGAGTAACATTTGAAAGATTGTTTTTCCGGAGAGATAAAATTAAATAAATCCATTTCTCTTGAAAAAATAAAAGAAAATCCCTTAAAAATGCCAAATTCTGTAGACGAGATCACGGACAGACTTAGCGCCACACTGAACCTGACATCGGCCCCATTGCCGGCTACTAGTGGGGGCCTTAGTAGGTTTACTACGGCGCAAAGGGAGGAGATTAGGCAGATTGTCTATGGGTATTTTAAACAGGAGCCATTAGATGAGGGCGGAGACCAGCCTATAGGAACAGTGAAGATTGACGAACTCGATAAAATTCCTGACGTTGTCAAATCCCTAAGGGATTTTTCGGGAAGACCGGGGGAATTTGGGTCTTGGAGGAAATCTGTAGAAAGAGTCCTGGAACTTTTTGACGGAATAAAAGGGACGAGTAGATACTATGCCATTCTGCATACAATAAGGACCAAGATTGTGGGGGAGGCCGATACGGCATTAGACTCTTACAGGACTTCTTTGAGTTGGCCGAAAATCAGGAAATGCCTTATGATGCATTATTCTGATAAAAGGGACATCGGCACCCTCGAGTACCAAATGTCGGTGATGACCCAGGGGCATAGGACTATAACAGAATACTACCAGGCTGTCTATCAGCATCTATCATTAATTTTGGACAAGGTGGCTTGCCTGGAATTGGACGATAAAAGCCTTACCGCTATGACTAACGCATATCGGGACAAGGCTTTGGACACATTCATTAGGGGACTAAGGGGGGACCTACCTAGACTATTGAGTGTTAAGGAACCGTCTTCCCTCCCTCAAGCATTGCACATTTGTTTGAAGCTGGATAACATGAGTTATCGTATGGGTCATGCGCAAGTACGGATACAAGGGTCGAACAATACCAAGCCCTATGGCATGCCTGGCCCCTCGACAAGTGTGAGGGCGAATTTTTATCCAGAATTGGCCCATATCGGAGGCCCAATGAGGCCGCCTTTGCCCCCACGGCAAATTCCGAAACCGACATACTATCAGGGTTTCCAGCAACAGCCGATTACTGGTCCACATGTTAATCCGAATCAGTACGGATACCAGAACTTTAATAGACCAACTCATCCGAGACAGGAACCGATGGATATTGATCGATCGCTTCAGTCGCGACAGGCTAATTATATGAACAGGCCTCCAATCAATCCGACTTTTAAGAGGCCGGCAGGATCGTTCCAAGGTCCAACCAATAAAATCCAACGCAATTTCCATTTGAATACTACGGACACCCCGGTGTATGATCAAAATTGGCCGGAGCAAGATTATGTGGACTCTGGGCAATATGAAGGAGCAGTCGGAGGAAGCGACGAGATAGGGAAATATACCAACGCCATTACCGAAGAAGGAGTGAAGGAATATTCAGAGGAACTGGATCCGGGAGTGATTAACAACGACACCGTGTTGGGGGAATATTCTCAGGAGGACCTAAATGCGGATCTTAATTTTTTTTGGTTAAATAGTTCCTCGTTGCCATACTTTAATTTCACAGCGGGGAACGGTAAAATTCTAAAAATTTTGTTAGATACAGGGAGTAATAAAAATTATATAAAACCAAATTTAGTCGAAAATCCCATACAGAACCAAGATATTTTCTTCGCCAAATCCATTTCGGGAAATGTACAGGTCACACACCATACCCTATTAGATGTTTTCGGCTGCAGAGATAAGCCTATAAAATTTTATCTTCTGCCAGGACTGAGGACATTTGATGGGATTTTAGGGAATGATAGTTTAAAGGAACATTCGGCCATAATTTACACTTCAGATAATCACTTTACAATAAAAGGAGGCGAACAGATACCGATACACCAATATCGGTCTCAGGACGTCAATAATATAGAAATCCGGATGGGTCATCTCACGGAACGACAAGCATCAACCTTGGTTGATATGGTGAATGGAAATAAGACACTATTCGCGGATCCGGACGAGAGACTGACTTATACAACGAGGGTAATGGGCGAAATCCGAACGACTACCGATACTCCTACCTACACCAGGAACTATCCATACCCAATGGCACTCAAGGGTGTTGTGGACGAAGAAATAGGAAAACTTTTGAAGGATGGTATTATAAGACCATCCCGTTCGCCATACAACTCACCCTTATGGGTCGTTCCCAAGAAAGAAGACTCCTCAGGCAAGAAGAAATACCGCGTTGTAATCGACTTTAGGAAACTTAACACAATCACCATTGCGGATAGATATCCCATTCCCGAAATAACAGAGGTTCTGGCACATCTTGGTGGTAATGAATATTTCACCGTCATCGACTTGAAAAGCGGCTTCCACCAAATTCCGCTCAGAGAACAGGACATCGAGAAAACTGCGTTCTCAGTGAACAACGGCAAATATGAGTTCACGAGACTCCCTTTCGGGTTAAAGAACGCCCCTTCCATATTCCAACGGACACTTGATGACATTCTTCGAGATTTCATTGGAAAAACCTGCTACGTCTACATAGACGATATAATTATATTCAGTAAAGATGAGGAATCACATTTCAGGCACCTGGATGAAATTTTTAAGACATTAAACGCAGCAAATATGAAAGTGCAGCTCGATAAATGTGAGTTCTTGAAAAAGGAGGTAGAGTTCCTTGGTTTTGTAATTTCGGATAAGGGTCTCAGAACCAACCCAAGAAAAGTGGAAGCTATAGTTGAATTCCCGCTTCCAACTAATTTGAAGGAGCTGCGATCTCAGCTTGGCGTATTTAATTATTACAGACGATTTATAAAGGGATTTGCCGATATGGCAAAACCTCTGACCCACATGCTAAGGGGACCCAACGGAAGTATACCAAGAAATAAATCGAGTAAAATTAAAATACAGCTGAACAAGGATCAGGAAAGGGCAATAGAATTGTTGAAAAATGCTCTTGTCTCAAGCGAAGTTATTCTTGCCTACCCAAAATTCGATAAGGAATTTCATTTAACCACCGATGCCTCCAATGTTGCCATAGGAGCGGTTCTTAGTCAGGATGATCGACCCATAGCTTTTATTTCAAGAACTCTGTCAAAGGAAGAGGAGAATTATGCCACCAACGAACGTGAGATGCTGGCCATCGTTTGGGCTCTGTATAATCTTAGAAATTACTTATATGGAACAGCAAAAGTAGTGATTTATACAGACCACCAGCCCTTAACTTATGCGCTTAGTAACAAGAACAACAACACCAAGATGAAGAGGTGGAAAGCGATACTCGAGGAATACAATTACGAAATGAGATACAAACCGGGAAGGACTAACATAGTGGCGGATGCTCTTTCTAGGCCTCCTGTCACAAACGTGAATTCTTTAACGGGGACTGTTCATAGTAATGAAAGCTCAGCCGATCATCTTATTCCCAGTGTCGAGATTCCGATAAATGTTTTTAAGAACCAGATTTTCCTGAACATAGATGATACTCCTTCGTATCAGTTTCAGATAATTTTTCCTGGGTACCATCGACATACAGTGGCTGAAAAAGAATATGACTCTGAAAAATTGATATCCATCCTGAAAAGATACCTGAATCCTTCCGTAATTAATTGTATAAAAACCCCCGAACCCGTAATGGGGAAGATACAAGAAATCTATCCCGACCACTTTAGAAATTATAAGGCACGTTTCACTCAGAAATTCGTGAGGGATATTGTCTCGGAAACCAATCAAGAAAATTTAATTATTGACACTCACCAACGCGCACACAGGAATGCCACGGAAAATAAGATACAGATTTTGGACAAATATTATTTTCCGAGTATGCTAGCTAAAATCAAAAGAATTGTTAAATTATGTTCGATTTGCAAAAAAAGCAAATATGATAGACACCCGAACGAACCTAGACTAAATGAAACACCAATTCCTAATTATCCTGGCCAAATCATTCATATAGACTTGTTTTCTACGGATAAGAAGTTGGTGTTGACATCTTTAGACAAATTTTCTAAATATGCTCAAGTCAGAATCCTGACTGGAAAGTCTGTCGAGGATATTCGCAGACCACTGAGGGACCTAATATTTTTTTACGGAGTGCCAAAAACCGTTATAATCGACAACGAAAAATCACTTAACTCTGCCTCAATCCTGTTCATGATGAAGGATGAGCTTAACATCGAGGTCTTCACAACACCACCATACCGTAGCGAGGCAAATGGACAAGTGGAAAGATTTCACTCGACGCTGTCGGAAATTCTTAGGTGCTTAAAAGGGGAAGAAACATGTAGGAACTTTGAGGAACTTTTAGACAGGGCAGTGAATGAATACAACCATTCAGTACATTCAACCATTGGACGCAAACCGGTCGATATATTCTTTGGAAGGACGGTAGACTTCTCTCCAGGGAGCTATGAGAGGACTAGGGAGACCAATATTGAGAAACTTAGAATCAAACAGGGAAAAGATCTGAGGGCCCATAACCGTGGAAAGAGGGAACCTAGGCAGTATATTCCAGGACAGTTGGTTTTCGTTAGGATCAATAAACGACTTGGAACTAAACTCACAGACAGATTCAAGGAAGAAATAGTTAAAGAGAACAGGAATTCTACAATTTTGACAGAGAGTGGAAGGGTGGTCCATAAGAAACATATAAGGAACTAATTATGTTTTTACAAATTTCCAGGAGTCTTGTAACCTTAGGATCCTGCGTGAGTGAGATGCAGATATTGGATTACTCCAATGCCAAGTTGGTTGCAATCGACATAGGACCAGCAAAGATCCAGTCTGGCGTATTCAAACTGGTACACATAATAGACCTACAGAATTACGAGGACGTCATACAGAATTTGGACCGCACACTCTCTCTAAATGTGGACAACAACCATCCCTTATTTCCTTACCTAAACCATACAATATCACAAATAAAATCCCTTATCTCCAGATTAAAGCCAAATTTGAGAAATAAACGATCCTTGGATTTTCTCGGAAGTGCATGGAAATGGTTGGCTGGAACACCAGACCATCATGACTTCGAGATAATTTCGGGAAAAATGGAACACATTTTAGAGAATAATAACAACCAAATAATAATCAATCAGCTCTCAAATGAAAAGTTAAACAATCTTACAAGTGTCACTAATAGTATTGTGGAGTTTTTAAAGACCGACAAGAACTTGGTTAAAGAAAAAATACTAGAATTAAAATATAAATTGGATATTGTTAGAGAAGAAATTTCAAATGTTGAATTTGCCATTCATTGGGCGAAAGTAAATGTTATTAACTCCTTTATATTCTCTAATATTGAATTAGAAACTATGAGGGAGGTTTTTGATAATGACGGCATTCCTTTCTCTAGTTTAGACGAATTGCTAAACTTCTCGAAAGTAAAAATTGCCACAGATGGAAATAATTTGATTTATATTTTGAGTATTCCGACAACTGGATCGGAATACTGTAAAAAAATTCTACTAAAACCTGTAAAAATTAAGAACCTTATTAACAATATAGATTTTAAGAATATCCTAAATTGTAACAGCAAAATATTCGGGCTGGAAAAAGAATGTCAGACCCACAATAGATTAACTATTTGTAAAACTGAAGATACAATAGAAATTTCAGACTCTCAATGCATTCCGCGACTCCTGGCCAGCAGAACATCATCATGCCCCACGACGAATAACGACCATGTGCCCACAGTAGAAGAAATAGACAGCGGTATCCTGTTGCTAAACCAGTTCTCAGGAGAAATTAAAGCAGACAACACATCCATACCACTCAACGGAACTTTTGTCATCCACCATTTCAATACGACAATTCAAATCGGGGAGAAATATTATGTAACAAAACAAATATCAGGGTATAAACCACTGCCAGCTCTAGTGCAGCCGACTGGAACTGAGATCGAAGAGGAAACGCTTTCCCTTGAAATGATGAAGTCCAAAAATATGAATAATTACAAAGAAATCGAGACCCTCAAGGCGCACAGCATGTTGAGCTATTCATGCAATCTTGTGATCATCGTTACAATTATTTTAACAGCCATTGTATTTGCAATTAAAAGCTTCCGAAAAAATACCAAGGAAAATGAAGTAACAGAAATAACAACAGAAGCTGTGGAAATTGATCGCCCCCTCGACGATCACCCTGAAGTTTCTAGGAACCACATAAAAAAAAGCCTTCATAACATACCATTCTTTTAGTTCATACGAGGACGTATGAAATTTAAAGGGGGAGGAGTTAATGATGAAAACATTCGGACTTGAGCCACGGTTTCTGCACACGCTGTTTCAGCATTCCACCTTGTTTGTGCAGTGTCGGATAACAACCCACCTTTTCCCAGGCATTCCAATCTGTTTACGTGGTATCGGATGTCAACACGCGCAACGTTTATTCCCACAGGAAAGTGCCAACTCAGTCCGCTGCCCGTTGACGCTCTGCCGTCAACGAATGCATTTAGATTAGTTTATTCTAAAATTAAAGTGTGTCTGATTTTTGATTCAATAAAGAAAAGACGTGTTGTCGGAAGACAACACCAAAACCTTTTTAAAAAGGATTTCCAATTTTTATTATCTTAACTTATATACCTCGCTTTTATTGCTAAACTCAAATGTTTCATGGAAGCAATTTTATGTAGTACATATAAATTATACAGTTTACCATAAATTCATCTTTAGTCATATTTAACGAATATGGTAAAAAATATGATAATTGTTCCAATTTTCCGCCTGATAAATACAAATTATACAGTAGTAATAGGATGAATCGGACCGATGTTTGAAAGGAGGCCTATAACAACACTTGGGGTCTGGTCCAAAACATGGGCCTATATATTTCTTATTCAAGGTAGATATTCATAGTTGAAATATATCATGATCCGATGTAGGACCTGTATTAGAGTGGAATGGGTCCCCATTTGGATTATTCCAAAGTATGGCCACACATATTTGACTTTGTATTCTTAGTTGAAATAAAAAATAATATAAGATGTGGGTTCTAGAGCTGCAATAGAGTAGAACCCACATCGTGCATTATATCTCGATATAATTTTGCATATCATGTCATATTTCAACTAAGAATACCTACTTTGTAAGTTATCTACATGGAACCACTTTTTAATGTAGAGCCCTAACAAATGGCCCCATTTTAATTTTTACCCCTCAAGAACGCAAATTTTACATCGGATTTTTTTTTCAAATTTCTTATATTATTTTTTATTTCAGCTAAGAATTCAAAGTCAAATATGTGTGTCCATACTTTGGAATAACCCAAATGGTCTCCCATTCTACTCTAATACAGCTCTAGAAACAACATCTTACATCGGATCATGATATATTTCAACTACGAATATCTACCGTGAATGATTTGGACCAGATTTTGGACCAGGCCTCAAGTGTTGTTATAGGTCTACTACCAAAATATGGACCCATATATTTGACTTTCATAATATGTCTTCTTAGATGAAATATAATACAAAATGCAAAATTTGATAAACCGATGTAAATTGAGGGTCATAGAGGAGTAATAACAAAAATCGGGGCCATTTGTAAGGGGGCTACATTAAAGTTGGTACCATTTTTATCCTTTTTTCCCATTTACCCCCTTAAGAGTACGATTATCTAAAATCTCTTTATTTTACATCACTAAAATCTCTTTATAAACCGATGTAAATTGAGGGTCATAGAGGAGTAATAATAAAAATGGGGGCCATTTGTAAGGGGGCTACATTAAAAAGTGGGTCCATATAGATCACTTTCAAAGTAGGTATTCTTAGAATGAAATATGAATATAATATAATCTGCAAAATTTGAAAAACTTCCGATGTAAAATGTGGGTCCTAGAGAGGTAATAATTGAAATGGGGGCCCACTTGTAAGGGCGCTACATTAAAAAGTGGACCTTTATAGATCGCTTTAAAAATAGGTATTCTTTATTGAAATATAAAATGATCTGCAAAATTTTATCAAGATCCAATGTAAGATGTGGGTTCTAGCGTGATAATAGTGTAAACTCGAAAACCCATTTGTATGGGGGCTATTCCAAAACATTGACCTATATAGCAGGCTTTCAAAATACGTGTTTCTAGTATAAATGTAACATTATGCGGAAAATTTGATCTAGATCCGATGTAAAATGTGCATTTTAGAGCAGTAATATTGTAAATCGGATGTACATTTGTATGTCGGCAATACCAAATGGCTGCGACAAGATTCACGAAATTCAAAATAAATTGTAAGCAAGTAAAAAGACGTTAAGTACGGCCGGGCTGAATCTTATATACCCTCCACCACCGAGTGTAGCCGTTTACTTGGTACCACTTTTATCCCTTTTTCCCATTTTACCCCCTTAAGAGTACGACTATCTAAAATCTTTTTTTTACGTGTCTACGCTATTAGAGGGATGTACACACCGAATTTCATCATTCTAGCTGTAGTCGTTTAGTTGGTACTATTTTTATCCCTCTGTTCTCATTCTCATCTCTTGGCAAAGCAATTAATTGTCTACGGAGTCAGAGGAATGTATACTCAGAATTTCATTATTCTAGGTGCAGCCGTTTGGTATGTATCATTTGTATCCCTCTATTCACATTTTACCCCTGAAAAGTACGAATTTGAACAAAATACTTTTATATTATGTATCTACTCAATTAGAGGAATGTACACACCGAATTTCGCATTTCTAGCTGTTGACGTTTAATGTGTACCATTTTTATCCCTTTTTGCCCCATTTACACACTAATAGGGGGAATGCGCATACCCAATATCAAGTAAGTACAAGCAGACATATTGAAAAAAATATGCTTAAATACTCTAAAATATTAGGAACATTATGGGTATTTTTAGTCCTTGTGAGGGAACATTTTTCCTTTTGGCCCGATTTCGCCCACTTTCAATCCCAACCGATCTACGACTGTAAGACGCATTTAGAGAAAATTTGGACGTCCTAGGTCTTTTCGTTTAGATGCTAGCGCTCTTTCAACAGACGGACATGGCTAGATCGTCTTAGAATTTGATGAGGATCAAGAATATATATACTTCATAGTCTCGGGTCGACATTTCAGCGTGTTGCAAACGGAATGACAAAGTTAGTATACCCCCAGCCTGGAGGTGGACAGTATAAAAAACTTCATCTCCAAGGTTAAAAAAGTAAAATGTCGTCGAACAAATCTTATAGGTTGTAGTGTATGTAGGTGGCGTATACGTGCTGCTGATTAATGATAATATCACTCATACGCAATGTAGTCGACTTGACCCTTAACAGAAACAGTCCTATTTTTACTACCTAAATGGTGTTAAGAGTCATTTCTAGGAAGTTCATATGTTCTAGAAAGTTGTTTATTACGATCTTTAATACATTTTTGTAGTTGATTGTTTCGTTGAATTTTGAACGGTTTGCCACCTATGGATCTCAACAGGCGAAAAAGGTTAAAAAATCGAATTTTTAAAGTACACATTTAGTTCGTTTATGGCAAGAGCTAGCTACAACTTTGCCTCAGAGAGTACATTAAAATTAAAAAAAAAAAAAACAATTTTTGCAAAAATGACATCATGGCCCCAAGGGTTTGGGGGTCCATAAAAAGTGCATGTCTTTGGGCAAAACTGGGAGACGCGGGACATTTGTCGTCTTTTATCACATAGTGGTGTCCGTATATGGTTATATTTGCAGGGTGTAATGCAAAAGTTTGATATGTAGATGAATGCACAAGCAATTAGCACTCGTAATTCCTGTAGACTAGTGCTATTTTGTTTGTACATATATGTATATTTAAACCAAACTCTAGTTATTTATATTGAATATTAAAACTTTTAAATACAATTTTTAAATTCGTTAAAGTTTTCGCTTGGGAAACATCATTCCACTGTCTCAGTTGTGTCCTCCTCATCTGACTCCATCATCATCATGGTGGTTGTCGACGGAGGAGTCTCGGAGGTAGCTTCGTTGCTATTACTATTTCCCCCATTTGCTTGATTGGTATTTGAATTGCCAGCATAGAATTGATTAACGGTCATTATCCGCACGTGTTCTGCCGTCAATTTCAAACAAGACGAGTCGTTGTTCAATTCGATCTCTGCATGGATCACTTTGATGGGCTCAGTCAGAACGAAGCCATTTTCGGAGAATTTGTAGCGCTCAACGTCCGGATGATAGATTTCCAAGTAAATAAAGAGGGCGGGCTTTTTAATCGTTATAACAAAACTATAGTAAATGTAACGATTGACCGGTTTGTCCTGACAATCGGAAGTGTAGCCGACCTGCAACGAGAAATCAGTTCAGAAAGTTAAAGATAAAAAAATTAAAATTCAATTTATAAATTCATTAAAACCTACCTTTACTTGTGGATCGGACATGCCAATGGTTTGATGAAATTTTCCCGGGAACAGATACGTGCTGGATATGGTCTTATTCTGCTGAGTCAATTTGAATTTCAAGAAACTATTGTTGCGCGTGAAGATTTGATTGAAAACCTGCGACAACTCCAAGTATTGTCTGTAAATACCATTGGAGGCCTGCAATACAGATTGAATAATTTAAGGTGGTTATTTTAGTTAATATTTGAAATTTATATTTTTTTAACATACCACTGATATTTCAAATGTATGCGATCGCCGGGAATACAGTTCAGACCATAGATATATGTACATGGTGATATTGTACGATTCAGGCTGTTCGATTTCACCAACCAGCTCTTCCTTGGTGACCGTGACATTGATGCGATCATTTTTGGAATCAATCAATGCTATGATCGTTGTGGGAGCCATAAACTCCTTGGACCAATACCAAACTAACTGCAATTAAGTAAAATGCGAAATAGAAATAAGGAAAGGGAATTCGTTAAAATATACCCAGTTCTTTCCTACAGAATTCTTGAAGGTGTATTAGGCGTTAAGACCCCTCTTAATTCTAGACAACATGACAATGAAATCTACTTCATCCTCATCTCCGGACACTTCACAATAGTACGGAGTGCTGTTATCCCATTTACTTGATAACTCCAACTGTGATCTTCAAACATGTTCTATCTAGTTATAGAAGTACCCTATGTTTGTCATTTCGTTTGTAATATCTTGAAATATCGACCTGAGATATTTCAAGATATATCCCAGCAAAAGTGAACACCCAAAAAAAATAAAAAGATGTTCATATTGTGATTCGTAAAATGTTACATATTATCGACTTTGTTGGTAGTTGTTTAAAAGAACTTCCTCAAAAGCGGAAAAAATACACATTCGGATTTTGAGATGCTATTAAAATGTGCTTCCTACTATTTTTGCTGGGTATAAATGAGCGGAACCAGTCCGAAGGGAAAACTTTCTTCTTTAGCAACGAATGTCCAAAATACCCGCAATTATATCTAATATGTACGGTATTTATTTCCTTTTCTCTGAAAATTGCTGGCCTTCGAGAATTATTTTGATATATATGTATATTTTTGACACGCCCTATAAGTAATTAATCAATTTTAAATAAAAATATAGTATATAATATTATTTTGCAAATATCGCTATTAGCAAAAAGTGCGACATTTCGAGAACTCAACTCTGGGAAGCGACAGTATTTTTCTGATAGGTATTGTCGATTAGAACAGGAATCTGTATTTGAAATTTGCCAGACACCCCCAAAATCTTAAGTTATGGGTAAAAACCCGGGTTTCGTAAGAAACACAGCAATTTTTAACCATTTTTCAATTTAGGCCATGCTTTTGCACATTATTTTGTTTGGAAACCATATCACAAGTAATCTAATATTAGATATTATAGTATGGAGTAAAACGTCCTTTGTCTATAAAAATTCGTCAGTAATTGGCTAAGTATTGAAGTTTTTATTAATACCAAATTTTTGCAAAAAATGCAAATTTTGGTCATCCCAGTTCACATCTCTCATCATTTACAATAAAAATACTAAAAATTCATCAAAATATATAAAACAAGTAAGGAAAGGCTAAAGTCGGGCGGGGCCGACTATATAATACCCTACACCACTCCCTGCGTATGCACCTCGCTTTGATTACTAAACCCAGGTATTTCATGGGAGCAATTTTATGTAGTTCATACAAATTATATAAATTATATTCATATAATTTATATGCTATAAATTCATCTTCAGTCAAATTTAACGAGTATGGTAAATAATATGGTAATTGATCTAATTGTCCGACAGACAAATACAAATTATACAGTAGTATACCAAAGTCATTTCAAAGTATGCACATATGGACATCACCCAAACAATTCTCATTGCAATTCTATTCGGTAAAAAAGTGAAATCGGGAAGGATTTTTGCATCCTGTAAATGTATGTGTTTGAAAAAAAATGTTAAATCGGAAAGGACATTTGTATGGGGGTATATTGAAACCTGGAACGATGTGACCCGCTTTCACCATGTCTGTTTATTGGTGAAATATAATATGTAAAATTTGGCCAAAATTGGTTAAACATTCGGGAGCAACATTTGTATGAGGGTTATATCTAAATCTGAACCTATCTTACCCACTTTCACCATAGATGTTTCTAGTTCGATTATAAGATGTTGTGCCAATTTTAAAGAAAAACGGGTACAATGTGTGGATTTTAGAGCGGAAAAAGTGAAATCGGGAGCGACATTTGTATGGGGGCTATATCTAAATCTGAACCGATCTTACCCAATTTTTGCATACGTGTTTCTAGTTGGATTGTAAGATGTTCTGCAAAATTTAAAGAAAACCGGTCGTTTCTAAAGCGGAAAAAGTGAAATCGGGAGCGACATTTGTATGGGGGCTATATCTAAATCTGAACCGATCTTACCAATTTTTGCATACGTGTTTCTAGTTGGATTATAAGATGTTCTGCCAAATTTAAAGAAAATCGGGTACAATATGTCGTTTCTAGAGCGGAAAATGTCAAATCGGGAGCGACATTTGTATGGGGGATATATCTAAATATGAACCGATCTTACCCAATTTTTGCACACGTATTTCTAGTTGGATTATAAGATGTTCTGCAAAATTTAAAGAAAATCGGGTACAATATGTCGTTTCTAGAGCGGAGAATGTCAAATCGGGAGCGACATTTGTATGGGGGCTATATCTAAATATGAACCGATCTTACCCAATTTTTGCACACGTGTTTCTAGTTGGATTATAAGATGTTCTGCCAAATTTAAAGAAAATCGGGTACAATATGTCGTTTTTAGAGCGGAAAATGTCAAATCGGGAGCGACATTTGTATGGGGGCTATATCTAAATCTGAACCGATCTTACCCAATTTTTGCATACGTGTTTCTAGTTGGATTAAAAGATGTTCTGCCAAATTTAAAGAAAATCGGGTACAATATGTCGTTTCTAGAGCGGAAAATGTCAAATCGGGAGCGACATTTGTATTGGGGCTATATCTAAATCTGAACCGATCTTACCCAATTTTTGCACAGGTGTTTGTAGTTGGATTATAAGATGCTGTGCCAATTTTAAAGAAAATCGGGTACAATATGTGGTTTCTAAAGCGGAAAAAGTGAAATGTGGAGCGACATTTGTATGGGGGCTATATCTAAATCTGAACCGATCTTACCCAATTTTTGCATAGGTGTTTCTAGTTGGATTATAAGATGTTGTGCCAAATTTAAAGAAAATCGGGTACTATATGTGCTTTATAGGGCGGAAAAAGACAAATCGGGAGCGACATTTGTATGGGGGCTATATCTAAATCTGAACCGATTTTCTCCAAATTCAATACCGATGGTCATTCGCCAGAAACAATAACTTCTGCCAAGTTTCATGACAATCGGACAACAATTGCGACCTGTAGAGTGCGAACAAGCTTAGATGGACAGCAGACGGACAGACGGACAGACGGACAGACGGACAGACGGACAGACGGACAGACGGACGGACAGACAGACATCGTTAAATCGACTCAGGTGGTGATTCTAAGCCGATCGGTATACTTAAAGGTGGGTCTAGCTCGATTATTTCTTGGTGTTACAAACATTAGGGGCGAAACTAACTTATAATACCCTAGCCCACGAAGTGGTGTAGGGTATAAAAAGCATCTTAATAAAAGATCCTCAATTTTGGAACACATTTTCCCCACTTTGGAATTCGGGTATTTCTTATTTAGTATTTACATAGTTTTTATCATTTTAGCGAATTTTTTTTTGGTAGTTTGACCAGATTCCACTTTTCCTATAGCTTGTGTTAGCTCTACTCCATGCGTTGGCAGCTGATAACTCTCAACTTTCCTCCTATGGAATTTATATGTTATCAATATAGTCAGTATATGCCGCTATCTTCCAACTATTAGTCTCAAATTATTTAAGGATAACATTGACCGATAGAAGTCATAGGAGAGGATATAATACCCCTCACAACTGTTAAACATATTAAGGCTGTTTTTCTTTAAGCCGGGATAAAAAGCTGCCATAACAAAACCGTAAATAAACATTTATTTTTTTTTCTCAAAATAAAAAATTATTTTTTAACATTGTCGCCAACTACAATATAAATATTTGTATGAAACAAATTTTCAAAAAATTTAATTTTTTGGAATTAGCTTCGATAACCATAACTTTGACTTATACTGGATAATTATCCAGGCTAACACTAGACACTCCACGAGAGTATTATGTCTTTGTGCTTCCAAAAGGAAGCGAGATAGACCCATTGTTAATTATACCGATCGACTTAGAATCACTTTTTGTATCGATTTAGCAATGTCCGTCTGTATGTCCCTCAATCTATTCTTATAATCACGATATAGGTCTAAATTGTAGCCAGAACCAAACGAAACTTTGAACAACGAAGTTTTTCAGGGTAAGGACGAACGCTATTTAATTTGAAGAAAATCGGTTCAGATTTAGATATAGCCCCCATACGAACTTCACTTCCGATTTGACTCTTTTCACGCTGGATACCACATATTTTAATAAATTTGGTTCAAATTCAAATTCAAATTTCGCTCCCAATTTGACTTTTTCCGCTCTAGATACCACGTATTTTAACAGATTTTCTTAAAAATTGGCAAAACATATTATATTTCATCTAGAAAGACCTGTGGTGAAAATGTGTTAGATCGGTTCAGATTTATATATATCTTCCATTCAAATTTCGCTTCCGATTTGACTTTTTAAAAACCATATATTTTATAAGATTGTTTTTAAATTTGGCAAAACATCTTATATTTAAGCTAGGAACACATCTGGTGAATATAGGTCAGATCGGTTCAGATTTATATATAGCTCCCATTCAAATTTCGCTCCCGATTTGACTTTTAGTGCTCTAGATACCACATATTTTAATAGATCTTCTTCAAATTTGGCAAAATATCTAATGTTTCAACTAGAAACACTCATGGTGCAAATGGGTCAGATAGGTTCAGATTTATATATAGCTTTATATTTATATTCGCTCCCAGCTTGACTTTTCCCCCATAAACCACGTATTTCCATAGAATTTCTTCATATTGTGTAAGTGGATCACATCATTCCATGTTTGGATATAGCCCCGATACAAATATTCTTCTCGATTTGACAAATTGGGCCAGGTATTAGTCTATGATTAGGAAGCATACAAAAATCCTTCCCGTTTTCAATTTTTTAACGAATTGAATTGTATTCGAATAGAAAGTGGAGTGTATCACATAGTCGGCCCCGCCCGACTTTTTTTTTTCAAAAATTGTTTTCATACACACATTTTTATTGCTGTTGGCGATAATTTAAAAAAATAAAAAATAAGTTTTTATTTTGAGTGAAATTTTACCTTTTTATTTAGGGTTTTCTTATCGCAGCTTAGTTATCCAGTCTTAAAGAAAAACAGCCTTATTATCAATCTAATCTACGAACATTATAGACACGTCAAGTCCTATAAGTGATTCCATTATTGACCTTGTTTCTATGTTATTTAAAAATTCATTCTATGTCTATGAATGCTGCCAAAATGTATTCTTTGCTCCGTGGCACAGTGGTTCAAAATCCATCGGCCACTAGAACAACTTTTGTTCTAGTGAACATTTTTGAGTTCTGTAAAAAATTTAAATTAGACAAGGACTCAATGATTATTTTAAGATAACAACATCGGACAATCGGATATATTTTAGAAATTAGCCCAAAGTTGACAACTTTTTGTATTATTCGATTTTACAGAAAAGTAAAATTTTTTTACGTTTTTGTAACATTACACAGAAAATATTTTAATTTTTTTCGTATTATAGATTTTCAGATTATGAAAATTAAAAAAAATCCTAATTTCTTTTTTAGATTTTGTCGTACTGTTTCTCTCACATTTTAATTTATTTTATTAGAAATTATGGTTTCTTAGCTGTATTAAGGCACTAAAACAGTGTTTGTGCCGAATAAAGTTTGTTTGTAATAAATATTTAAAAAATACCCTTTTTGAAAAACTTTATGACTTTAGACCAACATAACTTTTTTCCTTTGAAAGCCTTTGAAGAATAAAGTACATATTTAGATAGGTTGAAGTGTTCCCAGTGCCTGCATGAAATTGCACCCTAGGAAAGTAGGACACATTTCGTGCAAAAAGATGTTTGTGAAGTTAAATACGTATATAACTAGCAAATACACAAACCAATTGTAATAGATTAGTTCAGCTATTTTGAAGTATTTTCAGGAAAATTTAATTTTCTCGAAATCTAAAGGAGTATGAAAGCTGAAATTTTGGTTTATTTATAATCGACGGGAATATGCATATTTTTGACTTTTTAAGAAAGCCACAAAAGATAACAAAATACAATTATCTTTAAAATAAGCCTTCATTCTGGTTTAGTTCCAAAACGCGAATTCCTCTTTTTTTCTCATAAATGTACACAGCTAAAAATATGAGCAAATTTCCTTTTTCCTCAAGCAAAATTTTATGCCAATCGGAGTTAATTTGCAGACATAGTGCCGAAAATCTCTAATTATAACTGATTTTGCAGACAAATCGAATTAATAATGTTAATATCTCAAAATAATCCTTGCATCCATTTTACAGAACTCAAAAATGTTTACTAGACCAAAAGTTATTGAATTTTCGCAGATCGATGTTGACTCTGAACCACTGTGCGTATGCTGTTCTAGACAGATTTACCTTTGAGGTAAGACCACTTATACCAAACAAACTACCAACCCCATTCCACAGTAGTGTGAGGTATAATGAAACCTTAAACCTTTTTACGCGTACCTTAAAATTTCCAAAATAATCTATGCTCGACCATGTCGGTGCCACCCAGGCATCATTCAGCTGCCAATATATGGCACCCATTGTACGCTTATGCGACCGCTCCGAACGAAATAGATCGGTGGCCGTTTTAACAGCCATCGCCTGGGAAACTTGGCTGAGATACACCAACTTGTCGATATTATCATCCCAGTCCATGGCCGGCAAAGCAAAGTGTCTTGTTATTAGCTTCATCATGGGTAGGAATCCCTTCGGGTCGTGTTGGCGATGATTAACAATATATGCTAAATTTTCTTCCGGGTACATGGTACGATTCCATGAGGTCAGAATTGGCAGACTTTGAAAGCCGTATTCGGTAATAAAACGGGCGCGGGGATAAATGTCCGGATCCCAGGCATCCTTATCGTCTGCCCAAAAATGTACTGCAATGAAATTACGAATTAGTCTACGTGGGAATGAAATATTTTTGGCTATCGCCTACCATCACCATAATTGGGATTTTGCGGTTCCGTTGACAAATCCTTTTTGCTCTCCTCCACACCCATGGACGGGGTCGAAATCATGGGTCCCGCTCGGGGATTGAAATCATTGCGCGATATCACATTCAACTCATGGCGTATAGTACCCATGAACAGTTGTTTGTATTCTTCCTCCAGACGCTGGGAATCTTCACCCAATTCCGTTTTATTTTTGGTCAAGTACAGCTCAATTTCATCGTTGGTCACCAACATGGCCAAACTGGGATGGAAGGCCAAACGTTTGGCATTTTGAGCGACCTCCAGGCGCACAGATCTGTTGGAAACACACAAACACTAGAATGAAATCCATATTATCCTCTGAAAATAAATATTACTCACTCCACGAAACTGTCGGTCATGGGATAGGTAGCGCCTGAAAATCCCATTTCCTGCCACACCAAGATGCCGTAGTAATCCGTGAGATTATAGAAAGTGTCGGACTCGTAAAGACCCCCACCCCAAATACGTATCATATTGAGATGTGATTCCTTGGCGGATTTTATGATATGCTCCAGTTTGGACTCTTTGTAGGATAGCTCGGGCAGAACGTGCGAGGGCACATAGCTAGCTCCCTTCATGAAGATCGGCTGATCGTTAATTTTAAAATAAAAGCTTCGGCCAAAATCTGCAAAGTAAAGACATGGGCTTATTTGTCCATGGAAGAATGGATTATTGCACTTACCGTCTACATCTTCCTCCAGTTCGATGGTACGAAAGCCTATGTTTATGGTTTTTTGACTCTGTGTTCTTGATTTCAGCGCGGGCCCGTTCGATTCCGACCAACATTGAGCTCTGAAGTACAGCGGGTACAGCTTCTGTCCGCCATAACCATTGGGCCACCATACGATAACTTTATCCTGCCATGAAAACGTGAATTAATGTCAGTAGCGATTCATAGAACACGAGTATTGTGGCAATAGATCACCTTCGGTATATGAACTTGAAATTCGATTTTCGGGGAATTGTATAAAATCAAGCGTCTGCTTAACGCCAAAGGTGAGTCCAAAAGTTCTCTGAAATCCACATGACCACATTATGACGAATAATTTGAGTTTTTTTCCTTAAAAACCTTTACTTACGCCGCTATAAAGGTCAAATCGGCATAGAAATTCTTTCGAACTCCCGTACTCAAGAACACTCTAATGTCCAGAGTCCAGTGGGTATCATTACGCCTAATGGCCACATCCACATCTCTCATTATGGCCACTTCGTAATACTCCAACTCGACCGGCTTCCACAAACCCATCGAAGGGGCAGCCAGATTCCAATCACCTCCGAAGCTCATTTGCATCTTCCGCAGCATATTGCGATGACATTCGCCCTTCTCTCGGACATGAGGACAATTGGGCGGTGTATTGATGCCCTTGGCCATTAGCTCGTCGGCTCTCTCTTTGGCCACCAACAAGGGTGACTTGATCTCGACCTCCAAGACATTTTCCGCCAGCAAATAGGGCAAAACATCAAAGGAATACCGAACGAACATATTGTCGGTGGTGCCGATAATTTTGTTGTTCAGACGTATGGTCGACACTGTATCGATGCCATGAAAGGTCAGGTTGGCCTTGGTATTATTGTCAAGGCTAGCTGAAAAGAATGGGCATTGAGGAGGACGGGCATTGACGCTGACGATTACCTACCACTAAAAGTCGTTGAAAATGTCCATGTCTCATTTACTATCCATCGTAATTCTTCGTCGTTTTTGGAGTCCAAAACATCGCCAAATAGGACCTGCAGAGCGGTATACACCCCAATGGGAGCTCTTAGGTTGTATTCGCGAATCGCTTGAATGATAAAAAGATTTCTGATGAATCATAATGGCTAAGCAATAAAATATATTCACACTTGAGATCAGCCTGGTCAACGTAGTAGTTTGTGTTGCATGAAATACAACATTGGCCTAGCTACGATGCAGTAGCTAGGATGGATTAAGCAGGGAGAATTGAGAAAATAAACTACTCCATATACTTCAGTGGAAAGGATGGTTGGTTTATGTGAACGGAAAGAGAAAATATGGTTGGGTGACCATTATGGAAGGATATAATGCCAATCATATTATAGTTATCATTACATGATCCCCACTCAATCATAATATTGTCCTTAAATTATCATAATATGATATACTTGTAAATAAAATATGGTTCCCGCAATCATATCACGATCCCCAGATAATCATAGTATGATCTACCATCAATCATATTATGATCAACTTGTAAACAAAATATGGTCCCGCAATCATATTATCATCACCAGATAGTCATAGTATGATCCAACATCAATCATATTATAAACCCAAGTGAATCATATTATGATCTCAAGTGAATCATAATATTATATATATATTATGTTCAACACTATGCTATGTTGTTATATTTTTGCAATGTATACATATAATATAAAATATTACGCTACATTGAAATGATTCGATTTTCGCAGAAGTGCATTAATATTACAAGAAAATATAATTATTTTATTATAGCTAAACTAAAACAAATACAAATATTGAAAAAAATAATTTTATAAATAAATATAATATTTTTATTATTTCAAACCACGCTTATAAGGCAAGGCTACCAATACTTTTGCATATCGAAATAATACTTCAAGTCAATTCAAAAAATAACAAGTAAGGAAAGGCTAAAGTCGGGCGGGCCGACTATATAATACCCTACACCACTCCCTGCGTTACATACGCTTGATTACTAAACCCAGGTATTTCATGGGAGCAATTTTATGTAGTTCATACAAATTATATAAATTATATGAATATAATTTATATGCTATAAATTCATCTTTAGTCATATTTAACGAATATGGTAAATAATATGGTAATTGATCCAATTGTCCGACAGACAAATACAAATTATACAGTAGTATACCAAAGTATGGACATATGGGCATCACCCAAACAATTCTCATTGCAATTCAATTCGGTAAAAAAATGAAATCGGGAAGGATTTTTGCATCCTGTAAATGTATGTGTTTGACAAAAAATGTTAAATCGGAAAGGACATTTGTATGGGGTTATATTGAAACCAGGAACGATGTGACGCGCTTTCACCATGTCTGTTTATTGGTGAAATATAATATGTAAAATTGGCCAAAATCGGCTAAACATTCGGGATCAACATTTGTATGAGGGCTATATCTAAATCTGAACCGATCTTACCCACTTTCACCATTGGTTTTTTAGTTGGATTATAAGATGTTGTGCCAATTTTAAAGAAAAACGGGTACAATATGTGGATTTTAGAGCGGAAAAAGTCAAATCGGGAGCGACATTTGTATGGGGGCTATATCTAAATCTGAACCGATCATACCCACTTTCAGCATAGGTGTTTCTAGTTAGTTCAATTTTAAAGAAAATCGGGTACAATATGTGGTTTCTAAAGCGGAAAAAGTGAATTCGGGAGCGACATTTGTATGGGGGCTATATCTAAATCTGAACCGATCTTACCCAATTTTTGCATACGTGTTTCTAGTTCGATTATAAGATGTTCTGCCAAATTTAAAGAAAATCGGGTACAATATTTCTTTTCTAGAGCAGAAAGTGTCAAATCGGGAGCGACATTTGTATGGGGGCTATATCTAAATCTGAACCGATCTTACCCAATTTTTGCATAGGTGTTTCTAGTTGGATTATAAGATGTTCTGGAAAATTTAAAAAAAAACCGGGAACAATATGTCGTTTCTAGAACGGAAAATGTCAAATCGGGAGCGACATTTGTATGGGGGCTATATCTAAATCTGAACCGATCTTACCCAATTTTTGCATACGTGTTTCTAGTTGCATTATAAGATGTTCTGCCAATTTTAATGAAAATCGGGTACAATATGTGGTTTCTAAAGCGGAAAAAGTGATCTGAACCGATCTTACCGAATTTCTGCATAGGTATTTCTAGTTGGATTATAAGATGTTGTGTCAAATTTAAAGAAAATCGGGTACATTATGTCGTTTCTACAGCGGAAAATGTCAAAACGAGAGCGACGTTTGTATGGGGGCTATATCTAAATCTGAACCGATCTTACCCACTTTCTGCATAGGTGTTTCTAGTTGGAAGAGACGAATATTTGGGATTAATCCATGTGTTCATCACCCATCTTCTGCGTCATCCCTTCTTTTTATTTTTCTATCCATATAATTACGTTATTGTATGAGTAGAGCTACAACCCAATATGCAGGTATTAACCTTAATGTACTTATTCTCTGCGGCTTGAGAATCTGTTTTACAAAGTGTGTATGTAATTTCGTATAATATTTGTAATTGTGGAACACAACTAATAAGTCTCCTAAAAATGTCCTTCGGTCCTCGACTATTAGACATCATTCTCGCCAAAGATTGTATATTGTTATTGCCTTGTCTCTTATATTTTTCTGCGAGTAAAAGTTCTGATTATCATCTAGGATCTATCAAATAAATCGAAGAAAGCGACAGTACTGTACACCATTTTGTTGTATAGTAATTGAAGATCATTACATCAAAGCCATCTATCGCATCGTGAATGGCCATCGTTTGCTGTAATCTCAATTACGTTTGAGTTTGGTATACAATTAAAGCAAATAAAGATGTATAGAAATTTGATAATATCGGCCAGTGTTTTCATGTAAACCACATATCAATGCCCTTCCGACTTCTTCGCTCTCTAAAAATGTACTGAAGTACAACCTTGTATAAACCTTGTAGTTGGGTAGAGAGTGGATGTTATCATCATTATATTCAAACATTATATTATTCAAAAAATGCGTTATTTCTAACAGCACCACTGCTATCGTGCCCGACGCACAAATACGATCTATCTTCTTCCCTGTCAGATATCCAATGTTTTTGGCAACATCTAAACAACTTTCGATTTTTATTTTCACAATCATACATCCATATATATTTGCGGGATATAAACAAACCGAAAATCAAACAACAAATTTCGCAAAAAAGACGCCCTATTCTTATCACAAAAGTGGGGAAGCAGGCATTCCTATCTTATCGCGAACAGAAACCACAACAATCGGTATTAAACATTTTCAATTGTTATTGATTAGATTGATTCTTTTTTTTTTGTTTACTCCAGATACATACATATCGATAATATGTTATCATTGCAGTGATGACAAATTAGTAGTTATTTATGTAGGTATGTATGTTTTTCCTTAGATAACATAGTCCGAAATGGGTTAAGTGAGTATCCGTCCTTAAGAAGTCGCGTTGTGGGACAGCACGTGGAATTAAGTGACTTTAATTACTTTAATAGAGTTGTGTAGATAATGCTGTCACAGTCATTTGCGAATGTCGAAGAAGGGCATAAGTTCATATGCTGAACTACTCTAGAGCTCAGATTTGTGTCGTTTATAAGGAATGGACAAATGTGACACACATGGATGAGTCTTTTCTATATAAATGCAGGTTTATGTTGATTGAGTCAAAAATTGATTTTTGTATATGTTTTTTGCTATTAATTTCTACAAGTTTTTTAGTTATTATAGCATTTCTTTAATTATTAGTAATTTAATTCGTTTCTTAAGACATTGTTTTGACTTTACCACAGCATTTATTACGGCCTGCAACGCAATCATGCAGATAATTACTTTTCTAACAGAATAAAATGAGAATTCTCTTTTTTCGTATAAATTGAAAAAACTTAACGCGTGATTTCAGTGAAAAATTCTATCGTACATTCAGATAAAAAATCCTTACGCAGAAACGAAATTTTAGACAAGTGAACTTTGTTTGTGAGTTTCTATTCTATTGCTGTAAATGAACAAAATCGTCTATGAGAAGGAAAATGTGTTTATGTCGAACAGTTTTCTTCGTTTTTCGTAATGGATTTATGGTCATTACAAATTCTCAAAAATAGAGAACATTGTTGTTACTTTTGTGGTGAACGACATGGGTTCAGATTCAGATATAGCTACATAGAAATGTTACTCCTCATTTTACTTTCTCCGCTCTAGAAATCACATATTTTAACGAATTCCCTTCAAATTTCCTATATCCCACCATAATTCGCTTAGAACAATTGGTCCATAATATTATATAGCCCCTTTCCCAGAACAAGTCCTAGGACTAGTCCCCGGTGGGTAAGGACCGGTCCTGGTTCTAACCCAAATATATGAAGGAGACCAGTCCCTTTTACATGGGTTGGTCATTGGAGGGGGTGAATTGACCTCCTGTGGTATGTCTTGGGCATGACCTAGGATCGGTCTCAAAGAATATGACTTGGACCATACCTTAAAAGACATGTGCTAGAATTGGTCTCAAAGGATATGACCTGGAATCAGTTTCAAAGGGCATGACTTGGAACGCACCTCATGAGAATTGACCATTTATTCACACTTATGAACCAGTTCTGTAATATATCCATATGTATCTATCCCAGGATAGGTACGCTTATAGCAATTGTCACCAATTTCCCTTAGGGATCCCATTTCCGATTTGACTTTCGGAATATGTTGGTCCATATTGTGATATAGCCCATATAACTAGGAACACAAATACAAATGTTCCACCTGGTTCCTGTAGGCTTTAGGGCAAAAGATGTTGAAATACGCTAATTAACTCACTTGAAACGCAGAAGAGGATCAGATGGATAGATCAAATTCGTGAAAATCTAGGGAACCTTGGTGTAAGGGGCTGCAGGGGTGAGCAAAAGAGTCTGTGTCAATGTAATTCTAACGCGTCCTACCCATTTCCATCTGTCTAGCGCGCGAACGAAATGAATGAATTTTCCACACATTCTTTAATGAGTAAAAATCGACTAGAATTGAAATGGGTAAATCGAAATAGGACTTCAGAATTTGAAGCTCTTAAATATTATTTTTTTTTAAATAAATATGGTACGTATCAAATGATAAAACAGCTACAACATGTCAGTTGGAGTGTACATCTCTACAACTGTGAACACGCGTAATGTAAAATGTTGTTTAGAAATTCGCACTTTAAGAGTTACAATGGGAAAAGAGGGATAAAAATGGTACAAACCAAATGGTTGAAGTTGTAAACATGATATACATCATGAAGGAATTTTTCGAAAGTTGTAGTTATAGGGCTAAAGCGTGCATAAAATGGCAACAGAATCATGAAATTCGATCCAATGGATTTTTCCACATTTGTACCATTAGGGTCAACATGGGAAGAAGGGATAAAAATAGTACTAAACAAATATATTTTTAAAGAATGATTTCTTATGGATTTTTAATACACTTGAACTATTATTATCATATGTATGTGTAGTCATGGACTGTCACGCTTATGTACAGTGACTGTCACGCGTATCAAATGCCATCGGCAAAAATTCAACAATTTTTGATCTAGTAAACATATTTGGATTTCTTCTCATGTATATTTTTATTCGCCATCAACAATTATTAATTCATAGATTTTGTGTTGTTTGATTAGGGTCTCTTTCCGTCATTTTTTTAATTTCCCGGGAAACACATGTATATTTAAAATAT
Source organism: Polietes domitor (assembly GCA_947397865.1). NCBI lineage: Eukaryota > Metazoa > Arthropoda > Insecta > Diptera > Muscidae > Polietes > Polietes domitor. The sequence goes on along the minus strand of OX377618.1, from coordinate 241,553,500 downwards.
GAGAATAATTTTAGCTGTAGCAATTATTTATCACAGAATTCTAAAAATTGAAAAAAAAAAAATAACTAAATATAAATACAGATATTGATTTTTTGAACAGTAAGTTGGACAGATCACTTCTATGTGACTATTTTCCGGTGCAACTAAGGTAATTTATATTTTTCTAACAGATTTTAATCGAGGATAAACTTTGAAATATATATATATATAAAAGAGTTGCGTTAACGAATGAGTTATCATTGACCAGTTCCCAGACCAAACGGCTGAAGCCAAGGTCATGAAATTTTCAGTGTATTTCCCAAATACGACGTAGACGTCGACTAAGAAAGGAGTTTAAGAAATTCGCACTTTTAGTGGGTAAAATGGGACAAAAAGGGATAAACATCGAACCTTCGTCCTGACTAAATGGCAGTAGCTAGAAGCATGAAATTCCGTGTGTTTCTTGCAATGACCATGCAGACGACCTACAAATAGGGATTTTTTGAAATTTGTACTTTTAAGGGAGAAAAGAGACAAAAAGGTACCAATTTAAGTATTGCAGCTATATTCGTGAAAATCGGTGTCTACATTTCTAGACAACGTAGTCTTGCAATATAAATAGATTTTTCGCAATTTGTACTTATAAGGGTTGAGCGGGACAAAAAGTGATAAAATTGGTACCAAATAAAGTATTACAGCTAGAATCGCGAAATTTGGTAAGTAAATTCCTCTGACTATGTCTAAGCGCATTAAAATGGGATTTTTCAAAATTTTTACTGTTAAGTGTTGCGAGGGACAAATAGGGATAAAAATGGTGCTAATTTAAGTATTGCAGCTATAGTCGCAAAATTTGGTGTGTAAATTCCTTTGACAAGGTAGAAGCAATGGATTTTTTTCGAAATTTGTACTTATAAGGATTGAGCGGGACCAAAAGGGATAAAAATCGTACCAACTAAAGTATTGCAGCTATAGTCGTGGAATTTGGGATGTAAATTCCTCTGACACCGCAAAATTGCAAATTTAAATTGATTTTTCGAAATTTAAGTACAAATTTCGAAAAAGTAATATGAGGTGAGCGGGACGAAAATTGTACCAATTAAAGTATTGCAGCTATAGTCGTGAAATTTGGAGTGCAAATTCCTCTGACAACGTAGAAGCGCATCTAAATAATTTTTTTTTATTTTTGTACTTATAAGGGATGAGTGGGACGAAAAGCGATAAAAATTATACCAACTAAAGTATTGGAGCTATAGTCGTAAAATTTGGTGTGTAAATTCCACGGACAACGTAGAAGCGCTAATCTAAATAAATTTTTCGAAATTTGTACTTATAAAGGGTGAACCTTGGTAGCACTTTAAAAAAAGTTTTTATGCTTCTCTTAGAATAACTCGTTGCTCGTATTATTCGACGTTTAGATTGATTTTTTGTGGTTTTTCAAAGTGACAGCTAAAAATTCACATTTCTTCGAAACATATTGCAAGGTTTGTTTAAATTGAATGATGCCTAAATGATGAATATCGGACGAAAAATGACATCACTGACTCTGACTGACTGATTTTTGTGAAATATTTTAATACTGGAGATAATTTTTCAGAGTCAAAATTTTTAAACACTTTTTACAAAGTGAACATCGTGGCGTCAATTTCCTTTCAACGTTTATCATTTAGGCATCATTCGAAAGGTATTGACTGTAGCTATTTATTTTTTATAAAATACTACCACCAAATGCAAAAAAAGTTTTCAGTTTCTCTATTGAATAAGTTATTATAAAAGTCCAATAATTTGACCAATAAATTACTCTAAGACAAGAATAAAAATTTATATTTTTATTTTATTTATGTTTTCAAGAGTCATTAATTCAGAAAAAAATTGGACAAAAATATAACACAAAAAAATACAAATAACACAAAATGGGTGTTTTAAGGAGCGTTTAGCTCACAGACGGCATGACACAATCCACGAGAGTAGTAAAAGAAAGCGAGATAGACCCATTGTTAATTATACTGTTCGACTTAGAATCACTTTTTGAATCGATCGCAATCGGTCGCACTTATTGACAGAACCAAACGAATCGGTTCATATTTAGATATAACCCCCAAACGAATTTCACTTTCGATTTGACTCTTTTCACTCTAGATACCACATATTTTAACAGATTTTCTTCAAAATTGGCAAAACATCTTATATTTCACCTAGAAACGCCTCTGGTGAAAATAGATTCAGATTTATATATAGTTCCTATACAAATTTCGCTCTCGATTCGAGTTTTTCCGCTCTAGAAACAACATATTTTATCAGATTGTCTTCAAATTTGGCAAAACATCTTATATTTAATCTAGGAACACGAATTGAATCAGATCGGTTAAAATTTATATATAGCGCCCATTCAAATTTCGCTCCCGATTTGACTTTTTCTGCTGTAGAAACCACATGTTTTAACAGATCTTCTTCAAAATTGGCAAAACATCTTATATTTCAACTAGAAATACCCATGGCAAAAATAGTTCAGATCGTTTCAGATTTATATATAGTTCCAATACAAATTTCACTATCAATTTGAGTTTTATTCCGCTCTAGAAACCACAAGTTTTATCAGATCTTCACATCTTGCAAAATATCTTTTATTTCAAGTTGAAACATCCATGATAAAAATAGGTCAGATCTGTTCAGATTTATATATAGCTCCCACACAAATTCCACGATTTGACTTTTTCCCCTCTATGAACGACATATTTTAATAGATCTTCTTTAATTCTAGCAAAATATCTTATATTTCAACTAGAAACACTCGTGGTGAAAATAAGTCTGATCGGTTCAGATTTAGATATAGTCCCCATATGAATTTCACTCCCGAAACCACAAATGTTATCAGATCTTCTTCAATTCTTGCAAATTATCTTATATTTAAACTGGGAACAATTGAGGTGAAAATAGGTCAGATCGGTTCAGATTTATATATAGCTCAAACACAAATTTCACTCCCGATTTGACTTTCTCCACTCTATAAACCAAATATTTTAATAGATCAAATTTTCCGTATTGAATTGTATTCGGATAGAAAGTGGAGTGTATCATATAGTCGGCCCCGTCCGACTTTAGCCTTTCCTTATTTGTTTCTTCTTACGAAGGAGATTTTTGTTTAATAATAGAAATAAGGACCACACTCAACTATACACACTTTGACCATATTCGTATTTCATTTCCTGTGTGGGGAAATTCATCAGTGACGCTTCTGTATGGAGTGCTTGTGTCACCATGCTGTAATCAGCCGTATATACACACAAAAACCTAATCGCAAAGCGAACCTTTCACATCACTATTTGCTGTAGGCTGATGGGTTTTCAACACGATAGGCCTGTTTTTCTCCAACAACCCAACTGATTTTTTTGAGAACCGATCTAACCTATTTTAGAAATTAACCCAAAGTTTTCGATTTAAAATGAAGTAAAAAATTTATTTTTTCGTAAAACAGAAATAAATATTTTTTTTTCGATTTAATCGCTTTTGGTACTAAGTCTAAAAAACAGGTACTTTGCCCAAGAGCAATAGATAGTGCTGCATTCACAGTAAACATTGAATGCAAAAGCTCTTAAAATGTATGAGAAACAGAAGTTGACCAAAAAAGTTACGTATTTTTTTAATTTCCAAAATCTTAAAAAGATGAATTGAAATAACGCCATAGAAAATAATTAGAGTCTTTAAATTGCACGATCTAGGTGGGCAATTGACTGGCCCGTTGTAAGAAACAACGCTTTTTTAAATATTAATTAATGAATAAATAAAATAAATAAATAAAAATGAAATAAAATTAAATGCTTTTCGCACGATTGTATTTTTCCAAGGGATTGGGCTGTGCACAAGTTGTTTTCCACTAAAAATCCAAATTCCAGACATTAAAATGAATTTTGTCCTTGTACAAGTGCAGCTATACTCCAGATTTTCTACTTATTGGGGTGTCTACACATGGTTTGTTGGATGTGCAATTCCAGCTAACCCCCCTAAATGGGTTAATAGAATAATATGGATGGGGTATAAGTGACTACGTCAATGTCCACTGGCATTGAAATATTTACAACGAGTGTATCGGAACCTTATTTATAGAAGCACGTAGCACGATATACTTTAATGGCAATTTAATGGGGAATTAATACCGAACACCCCTAGCAGACAAAATACGACCACTTAAACAATTGTTTATGAAATCATATTTAATATCGCAAACTTCGAGAATTGTTTGAGATTTACGATTTACTATCGAACTCACTTTTATTTTGATTGGTTAAATTCCACACATTCAAACTGACGGTTTTCACTTTGTCGCAATGAACTGCCGAGATTGTCCATATTGTGAATATTATTGAAAATATACAAACTAATTTATAGATTTTTATCATTATGCCCTTAAAAGACTTTTCATATTAGTTGCTCATATGTATTGATTTTAGATCTGTCTCTCTTTTTCGCTTATCACTTGGTAATCACTTTGCACACCCGCATTAATGTACCGCCGCGCGTTTATATAGCAAATTTTGCCGTTGTGTTCCGTTTAAGAGTTTGACGAAAACTGAGTTTTCATGTGACATTTATTTCCTCTGGAGAAGTGTCTAAAGTTAGCACTGATTAAGGGTACACCAGTGGAGCTAACGTTCGCGTTGGTGGTACTCAACAAGTGCTGATATGCTTAACTTATCATCGGGCCCAGGCAATCAGTACACTTGTATTGTTGGCTGTCGTAAAAAGCGGTTGGTAGTTATTACTGCTTGTGAAATGCATTTCAAATACAGGGTGCAACAACTAGAGGTGTTTACGTAATTTCCCTGCCATACCACGTAGTCATTCCTATCGATTGAGCGCACTATAGAAGGAAATGAGAAAACAAAAGAGCAAAGGAACTGAAATCCATTAATGGATTTTGATATTTTGTTTAAATAATCAGAGAAAACATTTTGTAAATTCATCATCCGTATAAAACCAATGTCAAGTATAACAAAAATGTGTATTCAGTGGTTCCAAATAAAGTATAAAGATGAATCCTTTAAGCTGATATAAGTTTTGTTAATTTATTCCAATTGATGCTAAAGTCCTATATAAACAACAATACATAAAAATAAAACTAACTTATTTAAGTTATAAGAAAATCAATCAATTCAATGTAGGAATTTGTACTCCAAAAATTAATATTAATACTATATAAACTAGGAAATTTATGAAACTCTTTAAACATGTGTTTCAAAGTGCATAGTATTCTTTAAAAACAATTTATATAAACAATATTTTGTTTCAGAGGAGATATTGAATTCATTTAGTTCAAAAGTTTAGAGCGGAAAAAGAAGGAAACCACAGAAAAATTATTATAAATCAGCGAAATAAAGGAAAATCGCTGTGCAAAATCGGAGAGAGCGTCAATAAAACGATTAAAATCATAGATGATCAGCATTGTTAAAAATAAAACAAGTAAGGAAAGGCTAAAGTCGACCGGGGCCGACTATATGATACACTCCACTTTCTATCCGAATACAATTCAATTCGGTAAAAAAGTGAAAAAGGGAAGAATTTTTGTATGTTTCCTAATCATAGGCTAATATGACCTGGTCTGAATTGCCAAATCGATAAGAATATTTGTATCGGGACAATATCCAAACATGAAATAAAGTGACTAACTTTCACAATAAGTTCTTCCAGTTCAAATATAACGTGTTATGCTCACTTTGAAGAATTTCGGTGAAAATTCGTTTCTGGGGCGGAAAAAATCTATCCGGGAGCGAAATGTGTATGGGAGCTATATGTAAATCTGAACCGATCTGACCTATTTTCAGAACAGGTGTTTCTAGTCGAAATATAAGATGTTTTGCCAAATCTGAAGACAATCTGATACAATATGTGGTTTATAGAGTGGAAAAAGTGAAATCGGGAATGAAATGTGTATGGGAACTATATATAAATCTGAACCGATCTGACCTATTTGCACCATGGCAGTTTATAGGACAAATATAAGATATTTCGCCTAATTTGAGGAGGATCTTTTAAAATATGTGGTTTATAGAGCAGAAAAGGTCAAATCGGGAGCGAAATTTTAATGTAAGCTATATAAATCTCAACCGATCTGACCCATTTTCACCATTGGTGTTCCTAGTTTAAATATAAGATGTTTTGCCAAATCTGAAGACAAGCTGATACAATATGTGGTTTATAGAGTGGAAAATGTGAAATCGGGAGTGAAATTTGTATGGGAACTATATATAAATCTGAACCGATCTGGCCCATTTGCACCATGGCAGTTTATAGGACACATATAAGATATTTCGCCTAATTTGAGGAGGATCTTTTAAAATATGTGGTCTCTAGAGCGGAAAAAATCAAAACGGAATCGAAATTTGTGTGGGAGATATACATAAATCTGAACCGATCTAACACATTTTTACCACAGGTGTTTCTAGTTGAAACATAAGATGTTTTGCCAAATCTGAAGACAATCTGATACAATTTGTGGTTTCTAGAGCGGAAAAAATCAAATCGGGATCGAAATTTGTATGGGAGCTACATATAAATCTGAACCGATCTAGCACATTTTTACCGCTGGTGTCTAGTTGAACTATAAGATGTTTTGCCAATTTTGAAGAAAATCTTTTTAAATATGTGCTATCTAGAGTGAAAAGAGTCAAATCGGGAGTGAAATTCGTATGGGGGCTATATCTAAATCTGAGCCGATTTTCTTCAAATTAAATAGCATTCGTCCTTATCTCGAAAAACTTCGTTTGGTTTCATTTGGTTCTGTGTACAATTACGACTTGAATCGTTATTACAAGAATAGATGGACAGACAGACGGACATTGCTACATCGATTCAAAAAGTGATTCTAAGTCGATCGGTATACTTAACAATGGGTATATCTCCCTTCCTTTTGGGTGTTACAAACAAATGCACAAAGACATAATACTCTAGTGGAATGTATAAAAATGGTTTGGTAGACCTTCGACGCAAAGTGGTTCAGAATCAAAATCCATCGGCCAAAATGCAATAACTTTTGTTCTTGTAAACATTTGTGAGTTCTGTACAAAAATTGAAATTAAATAAAGACTCAAAGATTGTTATTATTTTAGTATTTATCATCGAAAATCGGGCAAACGGATATATTTCAGAAATTATCACAATGTTGACTACTTTTCGTATATTTTTTTAAATGTATTTTCACTCCAGACTCCAGTTTTGAGTGCCTAGGCTTTTTGCACATGGTTCCATAATTTATAATAAAATAAATTCAAGTGCAAAATTTGAGAGAAACAGAATTGTCAAACTGACTGAAAAATATTTTATAGAATGACACCATTAAAAATATTACTTGATTAAATATTTTTTTGATAGTCTAAATTTAAAAAAAATGAATCGTCATTAATTTCACCGTTCATTGCAACAATGGTTCTTAATACACATTAAAAAATCAGCCCGATTCATTTGGTAGATCGCGAGAAAATTTAAAAACATAAAAGTCATTCACAAAAATCATATTAACCATATCTCCCGCGAAAATTAAAATTTTGCAAAATTATACAATTTATATTTTTTGTTTACCGCGCAAATTAAAAAAATAGGAAGCCTTTTCAGTTTTGAATACTAAGACAAAGGAATTTTCCGATTATCTTAACTACAACCAAAGATATGAGATCTTTAAAAAATGCATTGACATTTTTAAAAATGACATAACTTTCACGATTTTGAAATTAAAACAAATTTTTTCTTAAATCTTGCTTATAACCTCAAACTGAACCTACGTACACATTTTCATCGAAATCACAGACCTAACATGAAATTATTGATCGGTTTCCCATGGAAGTACTCATATATTAAATTGTATCACCTTTGTTTTTGAACAGCTAATTGTTTTCATGGTACAAAAAGTCCACTGATAACATTTAACTTATTCGCTTACAATCTGCATAGACAAAAGAGTTCGCCTTTTATATTTGATTAGGTGAGACCAGAAACAACATAAGTCACTTTTATTTCAATTTTAAATTTTGTCAGAAATTGGAATGAATATGTACGACCTGGATTTTTGTTTCTCTTTGCGTAATTAATATTATCATCACCCTCCATCTTGTTAATTTAAAAGAATACGCGACTTCGTGACCAAATTTGGCAAGCATAATACCTGGAAGTAAAATTAAAAAATTAAATCTGCATTTACATCCATTTAGTACTTAAGGATGAGTAATATTATTGTTATGCCCTCCATCATATGATAGGGGTATACTAAGTTTGTCATTCCGGCTGTAACACCTTGAAATATCGACCTGAGACCGTATAATGTAAAATGTATTTTATGTTTGAACTAATACAGATAGAATCATGACGTTTGAAGTATTTTGAACAGATATTCTACTCAATTATTTGATACTAATACCGTTATCATAGGGTGCAAATAAGTATTTAAAATAATTTTTGAAAAATTGTACCATTAAGAACATTGCAGTCCTCTGAACTAGGCAACAGAATGAGGAAATGAAAAACTTAAAACGCCAATTAACTCCGTTTTGCCTATAGTTTCATACATACATATATCACCTGGTTCAAGTGTAACGACTTTTTTTTAAAAAATGACGTACGTTGTTTTAAGGCGATAGGTATAATATAGATCTTCGTCTTGTGGTTCGGAACAGCATCATTTCAATTCTATATTTGTTCTATGTTGAAACCCAATAGAAGTTTTACATGAAACTGCAAAAGTCGTATTCAATATTATACTCCATTGTACTCGTTTTTCCGCTTTGTAATTATATAGTGGATTCTTGTGAGATCCAGAATATGAAATACTAGCAGTACCCGCTGCTTCGCACGCGAAAAAGCCAGTTATTTGTAATAAGTTTTATCCGATCTGTTGATTTTCTTTTGGTGGATATAGATAAATCTAAAATAGTAATTTGGAAACCTCCTATTAGATAGCACTCATACACAGCCAAAGGAATGTGCTCTTCGATGTGCACTATTTTAGCTAAACTCCCTTCGCATGTATCATTTTCTACTCAGTTCTGAAAAAGAAATTACAATCGCAGAGCCTTTTATATCCACAATATCATGTTTCTAGATGAAGCCGGCCATATTATAACTTATGTTGCGCGCCATGTGGTCGGATGAATGTACACGCTGAATTTCACGATACTTTAGTTGGTACAGTTGTTATCCCTTTTTGTCCCGCTCACCATTTATAAATACGTGGTCAGAGGAATTTACATACCAAATTTCACGATTCTAGCTATAATCCTTTAGTTGGTACCATTTTTATCCCTTTTTGTGCCGCTCACTCAAATTCCAAATAATCCATTTATGTCGCACGTCTATGTGGTCAAAGGAATGTACACTCCGAATTTCACTATACTTTTTTTCCACCCACCCCTTATAGATACAAATTTTCGAAAAAAATCCATTTACATTGCGCTTCTAATTAGTCAGAGGAATTTACATACCAAACTTCACGGTACTACCTGTAATTCTTTAGTTGGTACCATTTTTATCCCTTTTAGTGCCACTCACTCAAATTCCAAATAATCCATTTATGTCGCACGTCTACGTGGTCAGAGGAATGTACACGCCGAATTTCACGATACTTTAGTTGATACCATTTTTATCCCTTTTTTCCACTCACTCCTTATAGATACAAATTTTCGAAAAAAAATCCATTTAGATTGCGCTTATAATTAGTCAGAGGAATTTACTTACCAAATTTCACGATACTACCTGTAATTCTTTAGTTGGTACCATTTTTATACCTTTTTGTGCCGCTCGCCCCTTAAAAGTACAAATTTCGAAAAATCCATTTATGTTGCAAGCCTACGTTGTCAGAGAAATGTAAATACCGACGAATATAGCATCAATAATTAAATTGGTACCATTTTGATCCCTTTTTGTCTCTTTCAGCCCTTAAAAGTAAGTACAAATTTCAAAAAGTATCTACTTATATCTCGTCAGCAGGTCAGGTCAGGTCAGTGCAAGGAACACACCGAATTTCATGTTTCTAGCTACTGCCGTTTAGTCAGGACGAAGGATCGATGTTTATCCTTTTTTACCGCCTAAAAGTACGAATTTCGTAAAACCCTTTTATAGTCGGCGTCTACACTGAAAGTATTTTCCTTCATAATATTTATGAAGCGATTTCATAAAAGGTTTTTCATAAATTTAGTGGATTTGTTCTTAATATGTATGAAAAATTCATAAATAAAATTAAATGTTTCATGCAATTTTTTCATAAACATTTCATATTTCATAAAGAGAGCAAATTGTCAAATTATTGAAACTTAGTTTCATAAGATCAAAAAAAGATTTCATAGTATTAAAAAAATAATTCTTAAATATTATGAAATAAGTCATAAAATATTTGTGTTATGAAATGTCTTCACAAATATAATGAAGGATTTCATAGTTTTTATGAAATGTTCCATAACTTAACTTTGTGACTTTATTCGTTGAATGCTAGCAATTCTCATTTGTACTCTGTTAACTCTGACATAAGTATGAACCCTGATTTAGGCCAAAGACATATTCATTGCAAAGGCTCTCGCAATGGTGGTGTGTGTTTTTTGCTTTTTTGGTTATATTGGAAACTTCGGTATTCATTATTACTATTTATGAAACTCTTTCATAAAATTAATGAAGTTTCTTCATAAATACTATGAAAATGTTCATACATCACATTATGAAAAATAATGAATTTTGTTGACAAAAGTTCTTCGAATGAAGAACTGCATTTCATAGGTTCGAAGAAATGTTTCATAAATTCTATAACACTTTTCATTGATTTGTGCTTTATGAAACATGTTTCATATATTTTATGAAATGTTTCTTCGGCGATTTTTAATGAAAATTTTCACTGAGGTTATGACAAAATCATAAATATTATGAACATAATTCTTTCAGGGTACGTCATATTTTGGAACTGAATTTTCATGACCGTGGATTCAGACGTTTGGTCTGGGCGCTGGTCAATGATAAGTCAGTCAGTCATTAACGCGACTCTTTTATAAATATATATAGATTTGTGCGGATTTTTATATTTTTTTAAAAAAATTCCATTACCAAAAACAAAGATTTCCTTCGTAAGAATAAGTTCAATTCCATCAAGTTGATCGAATGATGGAAATCGGATATGGTCGTAACATTCACACAAATAGAAAATCAATCAAATTGTCCACTAATCAAACAACGGAAAAAGTACAAAATATTCTGTTATCTTATTCGTGCTATTTAAACAATCACGATTTTTTAATTATTTTGCGTCTGCAAAGAGTGTCATAACTCCCACATTTATACACTGTTTTCTTCGCTAAAATGTTAAATATAAAAAAATAGAACTAACAATTTGTTTTCATCTTTTTTTATTTTTTGGATTTTTTCCTGCCAACAAAAAACTTTTTTTTTCAATTCTGTTTCTATAGCCATCATAATTATCTTAAATTGAATATATGAACGGGTGTTAATGGACTTATATATCCACAATATTAAAGATACTTTAATATTAAATATTATTAATAGGTACTTTCGGCGAAAATAAGAATTTTAGTAAAAAATATTTATATTTTTGCTACAATGCGCTCAAAAATACATTTTTATACCCTACACTTTAGGATGGGGGTATACTAAGTTTGTCATTTCGTTTGTAACACCTTGAAATGTCGATCTGAGACTCTATAAAGTATATATATTCTTGATCGTCATAAAATTCTACGACAATCTAGCCACTTGCGTCTGTCGAAAGCACTCCCAAATGTCTTCATTGTATACATGGTGCCAATTTCAGATGGTACATTTTTATACACTCCACGAGAGTATTATGTCTTTGTGCATTTGTTTGTAACACCCAAAAACCCGAGATAGACCCATTTTTAATTATACCGATCGACTTAGAATCACTTTTTGAATCGATTTAGCAATGTCCGTCTGTCCGTCCGTCCGTCTGTCCATCTACAGGTCGCAATTGTAGACAGAACCTTCGGTACAACGACGGACGCTATTTAATTTGAAGAAAATCGGTTCAGATTTAGATATAGCCCCCATACGAATTTCACTCCCGATATGACTCTTTTCACTCTAGATACCACATATTACAACAGATTTTCTTTAAAATTGACAAAACATCTTATATTTCAACTAGAAACATCTGTGTTGAAAATGGATTAAATCGGTTCAGATTTATATATAGCTCCCATACAAATTTCGCTCCCGATTTGACTTTTTCCGCTCTAGAAACCACATATTGTATCAGATTGTCTTCAGATTTGGCAAAACATCTTATATTTAAACTAGGAACACCTGTGGTAAAAATGTGTTAGATCGGTTCAGATTTATATAGCTCCCATACAAATTTCGCTTCCGATTTGACTTTTTCCGCTCTAGAAACCACATATTGTATCAGATTGTCTTCAGATTTGGCAAACATCTTATATTTAAACTAGGAATACCTATGGTGAAAATAAGTCTGATCGCTTCAGATTTATATATAGCTCCCATTAAAATTTCGCTCCCGATTTGACTTTTTCTGCTCTAGAAGCCAAATATTTTAACAGATCCTCATCAAATCTTTCAAAATATCTCATATTTCAACTGGAAACACCCATGGTGAAAGTGGGTCATCGGTTCAGATTTACATATAGCTCCCATACAAATTTCACCCCAAAAATTTCCCATACAAATTTCGGATAGACTTTTTCCGCTCCAAAAAGCACGAATTTTCACAAAATGAGCTTAACACGTTATATTTGAACTGGATGAACTTATTGTGGAAGTTATTCACTATATTCCATGTTTGGATATAGCACCGATATAAATATTTCCGATTTAACAAATTGGACCAGGTCATATTAGTCTGTAATTAGGAAACATACAAAAATTCTTCCCGTTTTCACTTTTTTACCGAGTTGAATTGTATTCGGATAGAAAGTGGAGTGTATCATATAGTCGGCCCCGCCCGACTTTAGCCTTTCCTTACTTGTTATTTATCCATTTTACGTCCTAACATACAAATTTCGAGAAATTAACATTATTACACCTGCCAATGTACTTCCACTGAACTTCTTTCATTAAGTGTTGCAAAAGCAAAAAAAATAAGTATTTGTGAAATTTTTCTTTGTTAAATTCTGGGAATCTATATAGGTTTCTGTCATTCATTAAGGTCACCAAACCCATTTTATGGAATTTCAGCTAGCCACAATAAATAAGCACGAAACTCTTTTTATATAAATATAGCGCCTTTCATTGTAGCTGAAGGCAGTTAACACCGAAGATCGAAGACAGCACACAGACAGAAAAATGGTGGTTTCCTTTTATAAAGTCCTTTTCATCATATTATTGGCGGGTATTTCATGCCTACACGCTGATGATAATTTAAAATCAATTGAATCCAATCCTGATGAATTGCTAGAATTCACTCAACTGGAGGTCGCATCAAACAAATTGAATGATACCACGTACACCTACAAATGTACAGTGGGCTCTAAGAAAATTGGTAAATCTAAACCCAAAGACTACAAGATATTCTTAACTCCATCTGTATTTGCAGGCCGTGTTGGTTGTGCATCCCAAAATCGTACAGTGTGGCCGACGCCCCACAATGTGGTGTTGAGCTTGCGATGTCCCGGTAGTGGTACAGGATCGATCATAACCTATGTGGAAGTACAATTTAAGGTTACATCGCAGAATGTGAACTGTGTGGTGACCGAGGGAGGCGTTGGACGAAACTTCATTGTAATAAAAATCAGCACGTGGGGCACTAAGCTTTTGGATTACATAAGGTATTTCTATATGAACTAAATGGACGACAAATCAAGGACCATTTTGTATTTGCCATATTCAAAAAAATGGACATATCTAACACAATATACATACAAGTGTACATAGCAATAGAATGGTAGAATTACTCTTTGTAATATTTACGGTTTTTTTAATTGACACTTGTTTCCATATTGACATTACAAAAAATATACTACAATCGAAGATATAACATGAAAACTTAGATTGATATTGCTCTAATACACGCTAAAAAGAAAAATGATAAGAAAAGTATATGTTGTATCTCAATTGTTTACAGAGTGTCAATGCTTGCTCATGGCATTTGCAGTGACTTGCACCGCAATGTCAGCTAAAACCGGAATAGCACCATCTGTAGATCAACAAATGACTTCGCTGCATATGTGACCATACATAAATACAGGCTGCCCAGATGAAACAGAGATTTTTAGAGTCATAGAAACACTTAAAAATCGTCTAAGCACTAAGATAATACTAAAGAAGAAAAAATAAATATTTTATGAATACTTTAAAAAATTTACCTTTAATATTTCTATTATCATCTTGGAAATATAGACCCGATCACACCCGCTTGTATGTTCAATTAAGGGTAATTATGATGGGTACTAATGTTCTGAATATCATTTTCACATAGAAACATTTGTTTTGAAACAGTCACAAAAAAATTGGAAAAATTTGATTTTTTTCGAATAATTTTGTTGCTGTTACGAAAAAACTATAAAACAAGTAAGAAAACGTCTGACTTATATATATATTAAACTGGGACGCTGTCCATAAAATGGAAAAACAATTTCCAGTCACCCCAGGAAAATAAAGTTTGGATTGTTTCATAATGATTTGCAAAATATTTCGTTCCTAGGTCAAGCCGTCTGTGAGCTAAACACTCCTAAAAACAACCCTATAAAGCAAGTGCTTCCCTTGTAATTTTTTCTAAGTTGCATTTTTGTCCAAATTTTTTTCTGTATTAATAGACCCTTGATAGCACTTTAAATATACATTTTGATTACTGTCTTAGTGTAACTTATTGGTCGAACTATTGGACGTTTATAGTAATTTTTATGTGTTTTTTCATAGTGACATATGAAATATTTTGTAGCTGCCGTCAGTACCGTTCGAATGATGCCCAAAATGATGTAAATCGGAAGGAAATTGACGCCGCAGCGCTCATTGTTGTAAAAAGAATTTGTATATTTTGGCTCTGAAGATCCATCTCCTGTATTAAATTATTTCACAATAATACCCTAGCCCACGAAGTGGTGTAGGGTATAAAAATGGAGTCAATGACGTCAGTTTTCGCCCGATATACATCATTTAGGCATCATTCGAAAGGAATTGATTCTTGCTATATATTTTTCAAAACACATCTTACAAAATTTTTCCAAGAAAGATGAGTTTTTAGCTGTCACTTTGAAAAATCACAATCAATTTGAAAAATCTAAGATAAGTATAAAAATTTATATTTAAAGTGCTTCCAAGGGTCTATTAATTCATAAAAAAATTGGACAAAAATTCAATATAAAAAAAATAACACGGGAAAGACATGCATTTTAGAGGTGTTTTTAGGAGCGTTTAGCTCACAGACGGCTTGACCCAGCTCCGAAATATTTTGCAGATCATCATTAAACAATCCAATCTTCATTTTTTGGGGTGACCACAGCGATTTATTTTCGTGACCCATCCTAATATATATAACCTCACTCTCAGAGAACGTATGGTTTGTGACACATAGTCCCAGCTTCCACATTTATAAAACAATCGTAAAAACATTATCAAATATCCATTAGGGTGTCCAAAAAAAGGTTATTTTAGAAAGTCGGTTTTCGGTTTAACCGAAAATTATTTTTTTAAAACCCGGTTTTCGGTTACAGTTTTTTTACAAAACCGGTTTTTAAATCAAAGTACGAAAATATTAAAATTAAAATTTTTTATTACGAAAGTAAATACAGCCCATTTTTAGTAAAGGTACATTAAATCATTTAGATCATTTTAAAATAAAGTCAATTCTATAAAATAATTCATATTTTTATGTACAAAAACTTGAATAAAAAGTTCACGTAGAATCCTTCTTATAATAATATCGCAATATAATCGCAGTATACAATTCAAGTGATAATTGTAAGCAATTTTTTTGTTTGATTTTTATAAAGCTTGACGTAGATAAAACACGCTCACTAATGTTGCATCATATACAGTGGTGGACACGAATTTAGCACAGTCACCACATGTAACTTTATAAAGCAAATATTTCAACTTCAACTTTATGTTTTTTGAACGGTATTTTTTCTAAAATATTACCTACGATAAGATGACCATTATACGTTGTTTTTGTTCGGTTCTTATGTTGCGTTTTAGTTTTATGCAATCTAAAGTACATATAATACGAAAAGTGATTGGACAGTAATTTAGCACAAATTTAAAAAACTTTAATCAAACCGGAAAAAACTGAACTAACCAATACTTTTTATTATAAACTTAATATTTGGTTGCATAATCACTATCTTGAGTAATAGCTGTACATCTTCTGGACATACTCTCCACTAGAGACATAAAACGCTCATTGGAATAGCATATCAAGAATTTTGAGTTTCATTCAAGAAATTGGGCAAATTTTTGTGTTTTATTGCTATAAAATGTTGTTAAAGTCCATTCCATAGATTGTCAATAGGATTGAGATCCGGTGACTGTGCTGCACCATTTTTAAAAATCTATTCTGTTCAGCCCCAAACAGCTCTTCACTGGCGTTAATTGTGTTCGGTCGGTTGTCGTGCATAAAACGCCACGTAATTGGCATGTTTTTATCTGAATATGTTACCATAGTATCAACAAGTAGATTTTTGTAAATATACTGATCCATTAGTGCATCGATTTTGTGTATCGGACCAACGCCGTGTCCAGAAAACTCAGTATACACCATCAGATTTTCGCCAATAAGCTTTACCGTCTCAGATTTGTACTTTCGGTTGTGCTGCATGTTTGGAGGGCACAATTCGTACTGTTTCCTATTAGATCCGCACCGACAAATGTTCGATTCGCCAATCCAGGCGATATTTTCCCAAAAATCTTGGATTTTTCTAAATGATCCTGAGCAGATTAAATTTGACACTGTAAGCCATATTTTGATACGACTGGCTTATGTTGATTGGTTCTTGAGGAAATGCTAATGTCAAGCAACAATAAAAAACAAATATTTGGCGCAGAGTTCATTATCAGAACAAATTATTTGGTATTGCATTCAATGTGTAACCAGTTTCATGACTTTAATGTGTAACACATTGAAGAAGTGACTTAAGACCCTAAGTATGTTTGAACCAAACCCGTTTCATGACTTTTTAAATTGTTTGAGCCATGTCCATGGCTGGTGTAATGAATCAATTTAAACTTTACACAATATTTTTCTCAAACTTAGTTCAAATTCGAAGATGGGCGAAATCCCTGTTGAATCCCTCGAATTGCTTAAACAACACCCCATATAAACGCTACGATAACACTATGCTACAAAAAATAAATATTTTGTGTCCGAGACAAAAATATGAATAAATTAAAAAATCAATGTCCTAGTTTTCGTCTAAGGCACCTTTAATATTCGTGCTTTCCTTTTTAAATATAGGCCTGATCTCACGCTCATATCTTATTCCGTATATCATCATCCGAATTAAAACCGTCTCCAAAATAATTATACGAAAAAAATTCATATACATATATAGAAAAAAATCGGAATATATTATTTTGTTTCATTTTTCATAACTAACAACCTAACAAAACAAAAAAAAAACAATTTCTATATGTAAAAGATCTGCGTATAAATGCCAAAGATATAACACTATTTGTTGACGCAAAAGAATTAAAAAAATCTTTCTTTTTTATATCGCTTAAATCCGTATAATATTTGCAACACAAGACCTATTTGAAGAAAATCTATGGATAAATGTAGAAGTTATGGCTTTTTTGTAGAAGTACATGCAGTCAACGTCATACAATAAATTTAAGTTAAAACTTCACAAAAAATAACACACAAGAAGGGTCGTATATTTTAGACTTATTCACAGATTTTCTTCAAATAGAGCTTGTTTTCTTGGTTAGGGTCCCAGCTATATGTTCGCACAATTCAACAAAAAAATAAAAAATATTTTTTCTTGGCAAAGAGTGCCATAACTTCCCCTTCGTAGAATATAGTATTATAAGTCAGTTTTACGCCAAATGTTAGTAAAGCTTGTTCGCAAATTACAGGTCGCAATTGTCGTCCCATCGCCATGAAATTTGACAGAAATTATTTTTTGGGCCAAGGACGATCGCTATTGAATTTTGCGAAAGTCGGTTCAGATTTAGATATAGCATACATACAAATACCCCTCCAATTTATCCTAATACTGCTATAGAACACACATGGCAGGATCAAGTTATATTCGAACTAGAAACAGCTAACGTGATAAAGCCCCCATACAAATGTACCTATTACCTATTTACACTATTACTGCTCTCAAGTACACATTTTATATCTTGATCAAATTTGGCAGATCGTGTTATATTGCAATGAAAAAAACCTTCTATGATTGTCAAATACATAAAGGGTGTTTTTTATTGAGGTATAGAACTTCGAATTGAAATAAAACACAAGAAAATCGTTTTAATGACCATCAATTTGGCTTTATTGGAAGGATAATTTTATGCCATTAATGTTTAAATAATCCAATGGTGTCAAATCACACGATCTTGGTGGCCAATTGACCGGTCCATTCCGCGAAATTATGCGCTCATCGAATGTTTCCTTCAATAATTCCAATTTCTGTGCACGGTGGCGAATCGATTCATTCGGGTCCTCTTCAACACTTTGCTTTGTTTCTTCGGTGCGCACTGTTCGACGTCTCTGCGGATGCGTATTATCACATAGAGTAAACGTAGTGCGAAAACGATCCATGGTTAACCGTATTAATTGCTCTGATGGACGATTATGTCGACCATAAAATGGACGGAGCTTGCGGTGAACTTCGCGAACTGAACCATTACTTTCGAAATAAATTTGCACGATTTGCAAGCGTTGTTCTTTTGTCAACCTGTTCATAATGAAATGGCAAACCAAACTAAATATTAATCACTTGACAGCTGACAAAATGGCCGCCAGTTAAAAAAGTGATGCCAACTTAAAGTTCTATACCCCAATAAAAAACACCCTTTAGGTCCATGTTTAGTTATAACCGTCATACACTGAAAGAATTTTCCTTCATTATATTTGTGAAGCTATTTCATAAAATGTTTTTCATAAATTTAGTGAATTTTTTCTTATTTTCATAATATGAAAAATGCATAAATAAAATGAAATGTTTCATACAATTTTTCATAAACATTTCATAAAAGAAAATTGTCAAAATAGTGAAACTTAGTTTCATAAGATCAAAGAAAGATTTCATAGTATTAAAGAAGTAATTCTTAAATATTATGAAATATGTCATGACCAATAAAATATTTGTGTTATGAAATGTCTTCATAAATATAATGAAGGATTCCATAGTTTTTATGAAATGTTTCATAACTTACAATTCTCATTTGTGCTCGGTTAAATCTGACATAAGTATGAACCCTGATTTAGGTCAAAGACATATTCATTGTCAAGACTCTCGCAATGGTGGTGTGTGTTGATTTTTTTTGTTTATATTGAAAACTTCAGTATTACTATTCATGAAATTCTTTCATAAAATTAATGAAGTTTCTTCAAAAAAGCTATGAAAATGTTCATACATCATATTATAAAAAATAATGAATATTTATGATAAAAGTTCTTCGAATGAAGAACTGCATTTCATAGTTTCTAAGAAATGTTTCATAAATTCTACGACACTTTACATTGATTTGTGCTTTATGAAACATGTTTCATACATTTTATGAAGTGTTTCTTTGGCGACTTTTTAATCAAAATTTTCACGGAGGTTAAGACAGAATCATAAATATTATGAAGATAATTTTTTTAGTGTACAAATGGAACCCCAGTTTACAATATTATCACTCTAGAAACAAAATCTTATGTCGGGTCTTGTTAAATAGGTTATAATTAAACTAAGAATAATTACTGCGAAAGTAATCTATTTGGTGTAGCCCCTTACAAGTGGGCCACCAAGTTTTACTATTACCACTCTAGAACCCACAATTTTACATCAGAAGTTGGTATCATGATATATTTCAACTAGATGTATCTGCCATGAAAGTGTATCTAAATGGATTCATGTTTTGCTACAGCCCCAAGTGTTGTTATAGACCTCCCAACAAATGTATCCCCCGATTTATCCTATTATGGTTGTGAAATCTATTTTTTTTATATTGCCACCATACACATGGGTTCTTGTTTTAATGAATACCCCACTCAAATGGGACTCTGGTACTATTTTAGATATATTTCCCACATCACGTTATATTTCAGTTAGGAACACTTACATTAAAAGTGAGGCAAACTGCATATAGCCCTCGCTCATATGTTCCTTCCGAGTCGTTTACATAGCACTCAAGATTCAACTTATTACAGTCAACCTTGATGAAAATGATCGTTATATTTTTCTCCAGGCGCAGCTACAATAAGAGAGGATCACACGGATTTTGTTCGTCTATGGGGCCCCACATGTAGGAGTGACATAAAGTAATGTATAATTTGTATGGACTTCATAAAATCGCCCCATCGATGCTAATCAAAACCATGTAGTGTAGTGCAGGAAGTAGTGTAGGGTATCACATATAAAAAAATGTTTTAAGAATTATTATTATTACAAGGATCAAAATCCACCCTATGTTACTTTGGCAATTTTTGAGTAAATAGAATAAAATAAATTTGCCCAATGTGACCGGTACGCTTAAAGATGGCCAGATTATTTCTTGCTTGTTGGCGTGAAACTATACCTATTTCGTGAGTTGTTTAAGGGTATAACAAATTGTGGTGTATTTTTAGGCATAATGTATTGTCGAAAATACAAATACAGCAGTTTTGTCGCATTGGTGAGTAAAAAGAAAATAAAATGAAGCAAATAAAAATGTCGTATTGCCGGACCGAATTTAGACACCCTGCCTCATGCAGTGAATTCGATAGTAAAGAGTGATTTTTTTGAGGTTAGGATTTTCATGCATTAGTATTTAACAGATCACGTGGGATTTCAGACATGGTGTCAAAGAGAAAGATGCTCAGTATGCTTTGACATTTCATCATGAATCGTCCTACAAACGAACAACGCTTGCAAATTATTGAATTTTATTATCAAAATGCGTGCTCTGTTAAGAAAGTTCATTGCGCGCTTCCATTTTATGGTACATTTTATTTACATTGTTGGACATTAAACCACCAACACGCTTACGTAGAGTGCGAACTGAAGAAAATATCGCAGCTGTATCGGCCAGTGTTAATGATGACCACCAATTTTCGATTCGTCGCCGTTCGCACCAATTGGGTCTCTGTTACTCAAAAACGTGGAAATGCCAAAATTGGACTAAGCGGATGGACCACCTAAGACGCAGCCGCGGTCAACATTTAAATGAAATTATCTTCAAAAAGTAAATGTCATGGACCAATCTAACGTTTCAAATAAAGAACCGATGAGATTTTGCAAATTTTATGCGTTTTTTTAAAAAAAAAAGTTATCAAGCTCTTAAAAAATCACCCTTTACTTCACATTTGGCTTGTTGAGAGGGTAAATCGGAGGAATATTTTTATGGAGGACAGACAACGTTAAATCGACTCAGATTCTATTAAAAGTTAAATTATTTATTTTTGGAAATGAGTTAAATAATATTTTGGAAATGAGTTCAACTGTGGTCGCTGATGACAAATAGCTGAAATATCACTTTTATCCAAAACTACAGTTGTCACAGGAGACAACGCGTGATGGAAAAAACGATGAACAATAACTTAGTAAGAAAATTAAATTTACCCAAGAAAATATTTCTTTAAAACTATAATATTTTCAAAGCTTGATGCTTGAAACTGAATTTATTATTATATATATATTCCAAAAATATACTAAACATTTTCCTCTGACTATCGAAGCAGATAATAAGTTAAGTGGAGTGCTAATGCCACATAACTTATTTATAAAGCATTAAGCCAACCACCCAGTGGAGAGGAATAAGGCGATAACAATACATACTTTCATATCAAATCAAAATTCTACAGAAATAGATAAACCTAAATTTCCCAGAAATTCAATCAATACCACTGGACAAGGTAAGCCAACCTATAAAAGCCAAAGAGTTGCAGCAGATTAAATCAGTTCGCCAAGAAATCGCAACACAAACAAAATGTTTTCTTTTAATAAAATTGCCATCATCACCCTACTGGCCTGCATAGCCACCAGTATTCAAGCCGATGTAAATTTAAAAGTGTCTGCCACGAAAACGAACGAGGTGGGCGTATTAACACAGCTGAGAACTATAACAACTAAGTCGGGCGATACACTCTATGGCTATACGTGCACAGTGGGCCAGAATAAAACAGGTAAATTGCACATACTCTCGATTATATTTTGAAAAATTCTTAATTATCTTCCATATCTGTTACATTTACCATCAGCATCAATTGGCTGCAGGGGCGGTGACCAGATATCTTGGCCGTCCGCACAGAATGTTGAATTGTCCATATCATGTCCGAAAAGTGGTGCCACACTTTCCACAACCATAGCCTATGCCGAGATTGACTTTGTGGTTTCGACCCAGAGTGTTGCATGTGTGGTCAGCGCTGGAGGTATTGGCCAGAATTTCATTGAATTGAAAGTAAATGCCTGGGGAACTTTGGATTTCAACTACGATGCGAAGTTTTATGTCAATTAAAATGTGATTAACTTAATACGAAACTACGAGACTCTTGTGGAATTTTTAATAATATTGTAAAAACATAAACAGTTAAATTCATACAAGATTTCAAAATAAATTGCAATAACCAAAATAATGTTTTTGAAATTCTTTAGTCTTTAGATCAAATAATTATTCTCATAATTATTATATTAGATCTTATACTGTGGTATATTTCCATATATACAAAGTGGACCAAAAATGATCAGGAATCTTTCCTTTAAATCAATACCCATCCCGCTCCCATTAAACACTGAATAGAAAGTTAACATAAATGCTTTATTTACACATTTGATATCGATACAAAAATGATAAATTAAAACAAGTAAGGAAAAGGTAAAGTCGGGCAGGGCCGACTATATAATACCCTACACCACCCCCTGAGTATGTACCTCGCTTTGATTACTAAACCCAGGTATTTCATGGGAGCAATTTTATGTTGTTCATACAAATTATATAAATTATATTCATATAATTTATATGCTATAAATTCATCTTTAGTCAAATTTAACGAATATGGTAAATAATATGGTAATTGATCCAATTGTCCGACAGACAAATACAAATTATACAGTAGTATACCAAAGTTATACCAAAGTATGGACATATGGGCATCACCCAAACAATTCTCATTGCAATTCAATTCGGTAAAAGAGTGAAATCGGGAAGGATTTTTGCATTCTGTAAATGTATGTGTTTGACAAAAAATGTTAAATCGGAAAGGACATTTGTATGGGGGTATATTGAAACCTGGAACGATGTGACCCGCTTTCACCATGTCTGTTTATTGGTGAAATATGATATGTAAAATTTGGCCAAAATCGGTTAAACATTCGGGAGCAACAGGGCTATATCTAAATCTGAACCGATCTTTCCCACTTTCACCATAGGTTTTTTAGTTGGATTATAAGATGTTGTGCCAATTTTAAAGAAAATCGGGTACAATATGTGGTTTCTAAAGCGGAAAAAGTGAAATCGGGAGCGACATTTGTATGGGGGCTATATCTAAATCTGAACCGATCTTACCCAATTTTTGCATACGTGTTTCTAGTTGGATTATAAGATGTTCTGCCAAATTTAAAGAAAATCGGGTACAATATGTCGTTTCTAGAGCGGAAAATGTCAAATCGGGAGCGACATTTGTATGGGGGCTATATCTAAATCTGAACCGATCTTACCCAATTTTTGCATACATGTTTCTAGTTGGATTATAATATGTTCTGCCAAATTTAAAGAAAATCGGGTACAATATGTCGTTTCTAGAGCGGAAAATGTAAAATCGGGAGCGACATTTGTATGGGGGCTATATCTAAATCTGAACCGATCTTACCAAATTTTTGCATACAAGTTTCTAGTTGGATTATAATATGTTCTGCCAAATTTAAAGAAAATCGGGTACAATATGTCGTTTCTAGAGCGGAAAATGTAAAATCGGGAGCGACATTTGTATGGGGGCTATATCTAAATCTGAACCGATCTTACCCAATTTTTGCATACATGTTTCTAGTTGGATTATAATATGTTCTGCCAAATTTAAAGAAAATCGGGTACAATATGTCGTTTCTAGAGCGGAAAATGTAAAATCGGGAGCGACATTTGTATGGGGGCTATATCTAAATCTGAACCGATCTTACCCAATTTTTGCATACGTGTTTCTAGTTGGATTATAAGATGTTCTGCCAAATTTAAAGAAAATCGGGTACAATATGTCGTTTCTAGAGCGGAAAATGTCAAATCGGGAGCGACATTTGTATGGGGGCTATATCTAAATCTGAACCGATCTTACCCAATTTTTGCATACATGTTTCTAGTTGGATTATAAGATGTTCTGCCAAATTTAAAGAAAATCGGGTACAATATGTCGTTTCTAGAGCGGAAAATGTAAAATCGGGAGCGACATTTGTATGGGGGCTATATCTAAATCTGAACCGATCTTACCAAATTTTTGCATACAAGTTTCTAGTTGGATTATAATATGTTCTGCCAAATTTAAAGAAAATCGGGTACAATATGTCGTTTCTAGAGCGGAAAATGTCAAATCGTGAGCGACATTTGTATGGGGGCTATATCTAAATCTGAACCGATCTTACCCAATTTTTGCATACATGTTTCTAGTTGGATTATAAGATGTTCTGCCAAATTTAAAGAAAATCTGGTACAATATGTCGTTTCTAGAGCGGAAAATGTCAAATCGGTAGCGACATTTGTATGGGGGCTATATCTAAATCTGAACCGATCTTACCCAATTTTTGCATACATGTTTCTAGTTGGATTATAAGATGTTCTGCCAAATTTAAAGAAAATCGGGTACAATATGTCGTTTCTAGAGCGGAAAATGTCAAATCGGGAGCGACATTTGTATGGGGGCTATATCGAAATCTGAACCGATCTTACCCAATTTTTGCATACATGTTTCTAGTTGGATTATAAGATGTTCTGCCAAATTTAAAGAAAATCGGGTACAATATGTCGTTTATAGAGCGGAAAATGTCAAATCGGGAGCGACATTTGTATGGGGGCTTTATCTAAATCTGAACCGATCTTACCCAATTTTTGCATACATGTTTCTAGTTGGATTATAAGATGTTCTACCAAATTTAAAGAAAATCGGGTACAATATGTCGTTTCTAGAGCGGAAAATGTCAAATCGGGAGCGACATTTGTATGTGGGCTATATCGAAATCTGAACCGATCTTACCCAATTTTTGCATACATGTTTCTAGTTGGATTATAAGATGTTCTGCCAAATTTAAAGAAAACCGGGTACAATATGTCGTTTCTAGAGCGGAAAATGTCAAATCGGGAGCGACATTTGTATGGGGGCTATATCTAAATCTGAACCGATTTCCCTCAAATTCAATACCGATGGTCCTTGGCCAGAAAAAATAACTTCTGCCAAGTTTCATGACAATCGGACAACAATTGCGACCTGTAGAGTGCGAACAAGCTTAGATGGACAGCAGACGGACGGACGGACAGACAGACATCGTTAAATCGACTCAGCTGGTGATTCTAAGCCGATCGGTATACTTAAAGGTGGGTCTAGCTCGATTATTTCTTGGTGTTACAAACATTTGGCGCGAAACTAACTTATAATACCCTAGACCACGAAGTGGTGTAGGGTATAAAAAATACACCGAATTAAATTTTTTCTTCCCTTTGGTACATATTATCCCGTTTTAGCCCTTAAAAGTACGAATTTAAAAAATACCTCTATTGTAAGAGGTCGCTTACTTGGTACACTTGCCGTTTGGCTGGTAGAATTCTTGTCCCTTTTTGATCCGAAAATACCTATTTCTATGCTTCATAGTCTTGCGCGTTTAAGTGGAATATACACACAATTCTAGTTACAGCGTTTTTGACCATTTTTCCTAATTTTAAAATAGAAAAGAAGGACCGACTATATGATACCCTACGCCACTCCAGCGTATATAAATCGTTTTGATTACTAAACCCATGTTGTTTAAGAGGCGATTTTATGTAGTTCATAAGTGTATATTTAGTCATATTTAACGAATATGGTAAAATTGATGAAAATCTTTTGTATTATGTTACTCACACATGTGATGGGCCCATACACAAATCTTTGTAGCGGTTGCCTAGTGAAAAATTATAACGATTATGTTCATCAAGATTGACTATAAAGATATATTTGCGTAATGGTCCATTTTTACAGTAAGTGTTTCGCACTGAAATAGAAAGCGATATGGAAAATAAGTCCATCATTGTATCTGAGGCCTATTTGACTAGGGTCTACATCAAAACAAGGGCCCATTTTTATGGGGACAATATGGACTTTAACAGTAGGTGTACCTATTTGAAATAATCCATGATCTGGAAAATTTGATCCATATTCGATGTATTATGAGGAAATAATTAAAATTGGTGGGACAGTTATATTTGAAAACATGGATCCATATAATAAAATTTTCCGGCAGGTATTCAGATAAATATCACATGATCTGGCACATGTGCCAAAAACATGGACCTATGTAGTTCTCATTCACGGTAGGTATTTTAAGCAGAAATATATCATGATTTCCAAAAATTGTTCA
This sequence comes from Polietes domitor, assembly GCA_947397865.1. Classification (NCBI taxonomy): domain Eukaryota; kingdom Metazoa; phylum Arthropoda; class Insecta; order Diptera; family Muscidae; genus Polietes; species Polietes domitor. Next base: position 241,526,855 of record OX377618.1, on the reverse strand, counting down.
AGATCCGATGTAAGATCAAAGCTCTAGAGTGGTAATAGGTAAAATGGGGTAATGAGTAAAATTTGTAAGGGCCCCCATATAAGGGCCCATACCAAAATATGGACCCATATATTTGACTTTCATAGTAGGTATTCTTTGTTGAAATACAACATGATCTACAAAATTTAATAAACTTCTGATGTAACCTATGGGTTCTAGAGTGGTAAAAGTAAAAAAGGGCGCCATTTGTAAGGGCATTCCTATTTGATGATGATTCCAATATATTTTCAAGATACAATGTAAAATGTGGGTTCTAGAACGGAAATAGTGTAAACTGGGGGCCCATTCGTATGGGGGCTATACCAAATCATGGATCTATATAACTGGCTTTCAAAGTAGGTGTTTCTAGTTGAAATATAACATGATGTGCGAAATATAATCAAGATCCAAGGAAAATGTGCATTTTAGAGCAATAATAGTGTAAATCAGAGGTACATTTGTATGGGGCTATATCGAAACACTTTCACGTTAGCTGTTTCTAGTTCGAATATAACATGATCCTGATCAATATCCAATGTAAAATGTGTATTCTAGAGCTATAAAAGGGTAAATTGGAGGGATATTTGTTTGGAGGCTATATCTGAATCTGAACCGATTTCCTCCAAATTCAATACCGATCGTCACTGGGCTAAAAAATGGCAATAGGGCTATATACATAAATATATTCAGCTGGTGATTCTTAAATGTTACAAACATTTGGCGGAAAACTAACTTATAATACTCTATGCCACGAAGTGGTGTTGGGTATAAAAATAAGTAAATTTAACTAATTTGGAAAAATAATTATTTGTCTAAGCGGTTAGGAGAATGATAGTAGAAGCTGATGGCATTTGGTTGGTATCATTGTTACCCCTTTTCTCATATTTTGAGTATAAAAGTAAGAATTTGGAAAGATCTTTTTAGTGTGTGCGTATACACAGTTTGAGTGACGTACAACCCAGTTTCATAATTGCAGCTGCAGCGTTTTGGTTGGTAACATTCTTATCCCTTTTCGCCCCATTTCCCGATGAAAAAGTACAAACTCGAAATCATTTTTATGTTGCGTGACTCTTCAATCGTACCATTTTCAAGCCCTTAAAAGTGAACTTTATCCCATTTCGTATGAAAATATTCCACAACCCTGGTATATTGGCCTTAATACATGAGAATAATTAAATCTTAGTTTAACTATTGCTGTATTGTTGATTTTAAAGGGAAATTCAAAAATAATATTGTGTCCATTGCAATTTATTTTAAAACATTGTATGACTTTTACTGCTTATGTTTTTAAAGGCTGATTTTTTAGCTATTATCTTTTTGGCAATACAGGTTTAAACAGCTGACGCACGTTTCGTGTTTTGTTTCACTGTCAAACATCTTCAGTTTGGTCTCTAATTTAACCGTGAATCGTCTTACAAACGAACAACGCTTGCAAATTATTGAATTTTATTATCAAAATACGTGCTCTGTTAGGAAAGTTCATCGCGCGCTTCCATTTTATGGTCAGTTTAATCGACCCACTGAAGCGGCTATTCGGGCTATTGTGACTAAATTTCGTGCCAAATTTACATTGTTGGACATTAAACCACCAACACGCTTACGTAGAGTGCGAACTGAAGAAAATATCGCAGCTGTATCGGCCAGTGTTAATAATGACCTTCAATTATCGATTCGCCGCCGTTCGCAGCAATTGGGCCTCTGTTACTCAAAAACGTGGAAATGCCAAAATTGGACTAAGCGGATGGACCATTTGAGGCGCAGTCAAGGTCAACATTTGCATGAAATAATCTTCAAACATTAAATTATGTGGACCGTACTATCGATTCAAATAAAGATTTCATGCATTTTTCTGAATTTTATGTGTTTTTTTTTTGAAAAACTTTCCTATAGCTTTTAAAAAATAACCCTTTATTATATGGTTTACGGTTCTAAAAATTTCACAAGAGTTTCGTATTATCGTATGAAGTTAATCACATTTTAATTGACATAAAACTTCGCATCGTAGTTGAAATCCAAAGTTCCCCAGGCATTCACTTTCAATTCAATGAAATTCTGGCCAATACCTCCAGCGCTAACCACACATGCAACACTCTGGGTCGAAACCACAAAGTCAATCTCGGCATAGGCTATGGTTGTGGAAAGTGTGGCACCACTTTTCGGACATGATATGGTCAATTCAACATTCTGTGCGGACGGCCAAGATATCTGGTCTCCGCCCGTGCAGCCAATTGATGCTGTTGGTAAATGTAACAGGAAGACATTAAGTATTTTCTCAAAATATAATCGAGAGCAAGCGCAATTTACCTGGTTTATTCTGGCCCACTGTGCACGTATAGCCATAGAGTGTATCGCCCGACTTAGTTGTTATAGTTCTCAGCTGTGTTAATACGCCCACCTCGCTCGCTTTCGTGGCAGACACTTTTAAATTTACATCGGCTTGAATGCTGGTGGCTATGCAGGCCAGTAGGGTGATGATGGCAATTTTATTAAAAGAAAACATTTTGTCTTGGATTGTTTGTGTTGCTGTTTCTTGGCGAACTGACTTAATCTGCTGCAATTCTTGGGCTTTTATAGGTTGGCTTACCTTGTTGAATTGTATTGATTGAATTTCAGGGAAATTTAGGTTTATCTATTTCAGTAGAATTTTGATTTGATATAGGAGTATGTATTGTTATCGCCTTAGTACTCTCCACAGGGTGGATGGCTTGATAGCCGTGATGCCTCATAAATAAGTTATGTGAGATTAGCACTCCACTTAACTTATTCATTTCTAGGAAAATATATATATTTTTTGAAAAACATATATCAGACATGATAAACTAAATAGATATCAAACATTGGAAATATTATAATGTTAAAGACATGTTTTCTTTCACAAATTTAATTTTCTCTTACTATTTACATGGTGACACTTTGACTTGTCTCGATAATCATTACTTTTGAGTTTTTAAGCGAACGACCTAATGAAGCTTCCGGAGTAGAAAAAAAGCCATGATGCTGAAATTTGGTAATATTTTATTAAAATGTTAATGTAATTATTCATATATATCGATTTAAAATTTCAGTATCATGACTTTTTTCTACCCCGGAAGCTTCTTTAGGTCGTTCACTTAAAAACTCAAAAGTCATGATTTTCGAGTCAAGTAAAAGTGTCACCATGTAAATAGTAAAAAAATCAAATTTGTGAAATAAAATATGTCTTTAACATAATAATATTTCCAATGCTTGATATATATTTAGTTTATCGGGTCTGATATTTATTAAAAAATATGTATATATATATATATATATTCCTAGAAGTGAATAAGTTAAGTGGAGTGCAAATGTCACATAACTAATTTATAAGGCATCACGGCTATCAAGCCATCCACCCTGTGAAGAGTACTAAGTTGATAACAATACATACTTCCATATCAAATCAAAATTCTACAGAAATAGATAAACCTAAATTTCCCCGAAATTCAATCAATACCATTGAAAAAGGTAAGCCAACCTATAAAAGCCCAAGAATTGTAGCAGATTAAGGCAGTTCGCCAAGAAACAGCAACACAAACAGAATGTTTTCTTTTAATAAAATTGCCATCATCACCCTACTGGCCTGCATAGCCACCAGCATTCAGGCCGATGTAAATTTAAAAGTGTCTGCCACGAAAGCGAACGAGGTGGGCGTATTAACACAGCTGAGAACTATAACAACTAAGTCGGGTGATACACTCTATGGCTATACGTGCACAGTGGGCCAGAATAAACCAGGTAAATTGCACATACTCTCGATTATATTTTGAAAAATTCTTAATTATCTTCCATATCTGTTACATTTACCATCAGCATCAATTGGCTGCAGGGGCGGTGACCAGATATCTTGGCCGTCCGCACAGAATGTTGAATTGACCATATCATGTCCGAAAAGTGGTGCCACACTTTCCACAACCATAGCCTATGCCGAGATTGACTTTGTGGTTTCGACCCAGAGTGTTGCATGTGTGGTTAGCGCTGGCGGAATTGGCCAGAATTTCATTGAATTGCAAGTGAATGCCTGGGGAACTTTGGATTTCAACTACGATGCGAAGTTTTATGTCAATTAAAATGGATAAACTTAAAATGTCATATTATGAAACTCTTGACGACTTTTTGGGTCTTCACTCCTGTTTCCGACGAACCAAAAACAAAAGATTTTTAAATTAATTCCAACAACTAAAATATTATTTTTGAATTTCGTTCTTAGATCAATAAAACAGCAGCGATTTATTTTCATACAAAGTGGGCCAAAAAGTAGGAGGCCTATTTCCTTTAAATCAAAAACCAAGTCTACCACTCTTTAAATATGGAATAGAAGGTCAAAATATATGCCTTATTTTCACATTTGATATTGATATAAAAATAAATTAGTAAAAAAGGTGTTAATTTCGGCCGGGCCGAACTATATATACCCTCCACCATAGATTGCATTCCACAGAGGCTGTCGATTTTCTTAGAAGTGCAGTAATGTACAAAGAAAATATCAATATAGCCAAAACAAACAAAAATATTGAAGAAATAATTTTATAAATAAATATATAAATTTTATTATTTCAAACAACGCTTATAAGACAAGGCTACCAATGCGTTTACACCATATATATCGAAATAATACTTCAAATCAATTCAAAAAGTAAATATAAGTCAGCAGTCTTCAAAAAAGCTTAAATGCTATAAATATCGGTAGAAAGTGGGTGCTACTGTTGTTTGTACTTCCATCCTATTTTATTTCCAAAATTACAAAATTTTGAAAATCTATTATAATCTATAACTTCATGATTCTACTAATTTTTGTCGTTAACGTAAAAAAGTACGAATTTGGAGAAATCTTTTTAATTTGTGTATCTATGCAGTCAGAGGAATTAAACGAATTCAATGATTCTAGCTGCGGCCATTTTGGTTGGTACCTTTCTTATCCCCTTTTTCCAATTTTACCCCCTTAAAAGTACGACTTTCTAAAATTCCTTTTATTTTACGTGTCTACGCACACCAAATTTCATGATTCTAGCCGTTGCCGTTTAATTGATACAACTTTTATGCCTATGTTCCCATTTTATCCCTTACGTACGAATTAGGAAAACCTTTTCATATTTCGTGTTTACGCAGTCAGATGAATGTATACTCCCAATTTCACGTCTCTAGCTGCGGTCATTTGGTCGGTACAATGTTTATCCCCTTTTTCCATTTTAACCCCAAAAAGTACGAATTTCGAAAAATCCGTTTATTCTACGTGTCTACGCAATCAGAGGAATGTATACACCGAATTTCATTATTCTAGGTGCAGCCGTTTGGTTGGTACCATTTTTATACACTCCACGAGAGTATTATGTCTTTGTGCATTTGTTTGTAACACCCAAAATGAAACGAGATAGACCCATTGTTAATTATACCGATCGTCTTAGAATCACTTTCTGAGTCGATTTAGCAATGTCCGTCTGTCTGGCTGTCCGTCAATCTATTCTTGTAATCACGATACAGGTCGCAATTGTAGACAGAACCAAATGAAACTTTGCACAACGATGTTTTTCGGGATAAGGACGAACGCTATTTAATTTTAAGAAAATCGGTTCAGATTTAGATATAGCCCCCATACGAATTTCACTCCCGATTTGACTCTTTTCACTCTAGATACCACATATTACAACAGATTTTCTTTAAAATTGGCAAAACATCTTATATTGTAACTAGAAACACCTGTGGTAAAAATGTGTTAGATCGGTTCAGATTTATATATAGCTCCCATACAAATTTCTCTCCCGATTTGACTTTTTCCGCTCTAGAGACCACATAATGTATCAGATTGTCTTCAGATTTGGTAAAACATCTTATATTTAAACTAAGAACATCTATGGTGAAAATAGGTCAAATCGGTTCAGATTTAGATATAGCCCCCATACAAATGTCGTTCCCGATTTGACAACACATCTTATAATCTTACTAGAAACACCTATGCAGAAATTGGGTAAGATCGGTTCAGATTTAGATATAGCCCCCATACAAATGTCGCTCGCGATTTGACTTTTGCCGCTTTAAAAGCCACATATTGTGCTCGATTTTCTTTAAATTTCGCGCAACATCTTATAATCTAACTAAACAAAACTATGGTGAAAGTGGGTAAGATCGGTTCAGATTTAAATATAGCCCAAATTCAAATGTTGCTCCCATAAGCTTAACCGATTTTGGCCAAACTATACATTTTATATTTCACCTATTTCGTTCCAGGTTTCAATATATCCTCATACAAATGTCCTTTCCGATATAAAATTTTTTGTCAAACACATACATTTACAGGATACAAAAAACCTTCCCGTTTTCACTTTTTCACAGAATTGAATTGTATTCGGATTGAAAGTGGAGTGTATCATAGAGTCGGCCCCGCCCGACTTTAGCCTTTCCTTACTGGTTATCCCTCTATTTCCATTTTATCCCTTAAAAGTACGAATTTGGAAAAAATACTTTGATATACATACTATATACTTATATATACACCGATTTTCGTGTTTCTAGCTGTTGTCGTCTGATAGGTACTATTTTTATCCATTTTTGCCCCATTTCATCCCTACCTATAAGAATCTCTTTATGGTGTACGTTTTATGTAGTTCATATAAATTAACGAATATGGTAATTGATCCAATTTTCCGGCTGATGTATGTAAAATGTAGGCCCTAGAGGGGTAATATTAAAAATGGGGGCCATTTGTAAGGACGCTACATTAAAAAGTGGACCCAAAAAGATCACTTTCAAAGTAGGTATTCTTAGTTGAAATATAACATGATCTGCAATTCAATGCCCGATGTGGGTGCTAGAGCTGTAATAGAGTAGAATGAGGGCCCAATTTGTATGGGTGTTATACCAAAATATGGACCCATATATTTGATTTTCATAGTATGTATTCTTATTTGAAATATAATATAATCTGCAAAATTTGATAAACTTCCGATGTAAAATGAGAGTTAATAAAAAATGGGGTCCAAGTGTAAGGGCGATATATTCAAAATTCGGCCCTATAAATCACTTTCAAAGTAGGTATTCTTTTTGAGATATAACATGATCTGCAATATCCAATGTAAGATGTGGGTTCGATAATAGTGTAAAGTGGGGGTCCATTTGTATGGGGGATATACCAAAACATTGACTTATTATGGAATATAAATTTAACGAATTTGGAAAAATATTTACGCGACTAAGCGGTCAGAAGAATGACTCTAGATACAGATGGCATATGGTTGGTACCATTTGTATCCCTTTTCTCCTATTTTGAGTTTAATCTTACGAATTTCGAAAGATCTTTTTAGTGTGTGCGTATGTATGTACAGTCTTGGAAACGTACACACCGAGTTTCATAATTGTAGCTGTTCCGTTTTGGTTGCAACCATTCTTATATCCTTTTGTCCCTTTCTCCTAAAGAGTACAAACTCGAAATATCACTTGTTGCGTGATTGTTCATTCGTACCAGTTTCTTGGGCCCGAAAATTACTTTTATTGTACGTGGCCACGCATAGAATCTGTGTAGTTCTTTTCGTTTAATTGTTACCATATTTATCCCATTTCACCCCCTAAAGGTATGAGTTTTGCAAAACTAACATTTTGGTTTGCTTTCACACTATGAAGGGAATGTACGAACCAATTCAAGTGGATGTGGCGTAAATTAAAAAGGCAATGCTTAAATACTCCAAATATTGAATTGAATCTCTGAGTTCAGTCTTTGTTAGAAAAACATATTTCCCTCTGTATCGATTTCGACAATTTTCAATCCTAAACGATATGCAAATCGATTATTTCGTTCGCAAGCTGGTGAACTTTCAAGAGACAGACGGACATGGATTAAATGATTTAGAATGTTACTATCTATTATCATTACTTTGTGGTTATCCGCTGAACATTTCAATGTGTTGCAAACAGAATGGCAAAATGAATTGATACTCCAGAGAGCAAATTACCGATTTCGAAAATTATAAAAAAAATGATTTCATGTGGTTCTTGTAATTTGTATAGAATTTATTTTTTATCAATATAAAATGTGAAAATAAGGCAAATATGATGACTTTCTATTCCATGTTTAATGGGTGTTCATGATAATTTTTGTCCAATTTGAATATATGATATATTGGCCTTAATGAATAAAAATAATAAAACTTAGTTTAAACTATTGCTGATTTATTGATCTAAAAACGAAATTCAAAAATAATGTTTTGGTTGTTGCAATTTATTTTAAAAGCTTTTATGAAATTAGCTGCTTATTTTTTACAATATTGTACACGTTTCACAAGAGTTTCCTAATATCGTATGAAGTTAATCACCTTTTAATTGACATAAAACTTCGCATCGTAGTTGAAATCCAAAGTTCCCCAGGCATTCACTGTCAATTCAATGAAATTCTGGCCAATACCTCCGGCGCTAACCACACATGCAACATTCTGGGTCGAAACCACAAAGTCAATCTCGGCATAGGCTATGGTTGTGGAAAGTGTGGCACCGCTTTTCGGACAAGATATGGTCAATTCAACATTCTGTGCAGACGGCCAAGATATCTGATCACCGCCCCTGCAGCCAATTGATGCTGATGTAACAGATATGAAAGACATTAGAAAATTTCTCAAAATATAATCGAGATTATGCGCATTTTACCTGTTTTATTCTGGCCCACTGTGCACGTATAGCCATAGAGTGTATCGCCCGACTTAGTTGGTATAGTTCTCAGCTGTGTTAATACGCCCACCTCGTTCGCTTTCGTCGCAGACACTTTTAAATTTACATCGGCCTGAATGCTGGTGGCTATGCAGGCCAGTAGGGTGATGATGGCAATTTTATTAAAAGAAAACATTTTGTTTTGAATTGTTTGTGTTGCTGTTTCTTGGCGAACTGACTTAATCTGCTACAATTCTTGGGCTTTTATAGGTTGGCTTACCTTGTTGAATGGTATTGATTGAATTTCAGGGAAATTTAGGTTTATCTATTTCTGTTGAATTTTGATTTGATATTGGAGTATGTATTGTTATCACCTTAGTAATCTCCACAGGGTGGATGGCTTGATAGCCGTGATGCCTTATAAATAAGTTATGTGACATTAGCACTCCACTTAACTTATTCACTTCTAGGAAAATATATATTTTTTTGAAAACATATATCAGACCCGATAAACTAAATAGCTATCAAGCATTGGAAATATTATAATGTTAGAAACATATTTTCTTCCATAAATTTAATTTTCTCTTGCTATCTACATGGTGATACTTTTACTTGTCTCGAAAATCATTACTTTTGAGTTTTTAAGCGAACGACTTAAATAAGCTTCCGGGGTAGAAAAAAAGTTATGATTATGAGTTATGAAATTTTAGGGTTTTGACAGTTCTCTTTTATCTCTTTCGTAGTCTGATGATGAAATTTATTTTTCAACAGCCTATTACTTTTAAATCGATATATATATACCAATAATTTGATTAATACTTTAATAGAAAATTGCATGAAACATTTGTAGTAAACATTGTAGGAGTATTAAATGAGGTAATGATAATCTGAAGAATGCTATTTCAGCTATTTTCATCAGCGACCAAAGTTGCATCATCGGACGCGAAATTACTGTTGACCAGTCTTATTTAAATCATTTTAAAAATTACGGTCTTCTGAATTCAATAGAGAATTTCTGAAAGGCATATGTTTGCAATACCAAAAAAATAATTTAGCATTTAATAGAATCACCAGCTGAGTCGATTTAACGATGTCTGTCCGTATGGTGTCCATCAAAAATTTGTGATGAAAGAACAGGTCGCAAATGAACTTGGTTCTATTGAATATGGTTCGGTTTAGATTTAGACATAGCCTCCATATGAATATCCCTGCGATTTATCCTACTACTGCTCCAGATTTCACATTAGTTCTTGATCAAGTTTTCTAAATCATATATCAAAATATGATTAAGCCAAGTTTAAGGTTTTTATAAAAAACATTGTACCTAAATAAAGCATCTCAATTGGATGCATTTTTCTGTTAAACCATCGGTCATTCTGTTATTTTGAAACATTAATAGGAAAGATGTAGGTATTTTAAATCAAACGAAACAGTGTACAGTGTGACGGATGACCAGTCTAGGTGGACAAATGACAAAAAGTAAGTCTTACCAGATTGTACTGGATATTTGCAGGGCAAATCAGAACCCATTAACAATATTAAGGGATTCAAGGACAGAAGGACGATAGGCGTTATCGACAATTTTTAATTCAAAAAATATGACGGGTACCGACTTGCTTCATAGATTGTTAATTTTTTCATACTCTTATATATGTAAGTATACATAACCTCCACCTCCAGGATGGGGGTATACTAAGTTCGTCATTCCATTTGTAACACAGTGAAATATCGATCTGAGACCCTATAAAGTATATATATTCTTGGTTGTCATAAATTGTACGTCCGTCTGTTGAATTCACGCCAGCATCAAAACAAAAGGAGCCAGGACGTCCAAATTTTCCAAGATTTCGATTTGTGCCAGAGGGAAAAATGTGTCCCTAAAAAGGACAGAAAACACCTCTAAAATTTCGAGTATTTAAACAACATGTTTTCGAATATGTCTGCTTAATTTACTTGACATTTGGTATGCACATTATAGCGTAAACGTGCATCATAAGCGATTCTTTTTTGCAATCTGAAATAGAGCAAAAAGGGATAAAAATGGTACCTATCGAACTATAGCAGCCAGAAACACAAAATTCGGAGAGTACATTCCTCTAATTCAGTAGACACGTAAAATAAAGTTTTTTTTCAAATTTGTACTTTTAAGGAGATAAAATGAGAATAGAGAGATAAAAATGGTACCAACGACTGCAGCTAGAATAATGAAATTGGGTGTATACATTCCTCTGATTGCGTAGAAACGTACTTTAAGTGAGTAAATTGGAAATAGGGGATACAAATTGTACCAACCAAATGGCCGCAGCTAGAGTCATGAAATTCGAAGTATGCATTCCTCTAAATACATAGACACGATAAATAAAAAGTTTTTTCTTTAAAATAGGAATAGAGGGCTAAAATTGTACCTATTAAACGACAACAGGTAGAAACACGAAATTCGTTGTGTACATTCCTGTAATTGAGTCGATACATAATATAAAACCAGTAAGGAAAGGCTAAAGTCGGGCGGGGCCGACTATACGATACACTCCACTTTCTATCCGAATACAATTCAACTCGGTAAAAAGTGAAAACGGGAAGAATTTTTGTATGTTTCCTTATCATAGGCTAATATGACCTGGTCCAATTTGTCAAATCGAAAAGAATATTTGTATCGGGGCTATATCCAAACATGGAATAAAGTGACTAACTTTCAAAATAAGTTCTTCCAGTTCAAATATAACGTTTTGTGGTCACTTCAAAGAAATTCGGAGAAAATTTGTGGTTTCTGGGGCGGAAAAAGTCTATCCGGGAGCGAAATTTGTATTGGATCTATTTGTAAATCTGAACCGATCTGACCCATTTTCACCACGGGTGTTTCTAGTTGAAATATAAGATATTTTGAAAGATTGGAAAGAAATCTGTTAAAATATGTGGTTTATAAGTGGAAAAAGTGAAATCGGGAGAGAAATTTGTGTGGCAGCTATATATAAATCAGAACCGATCTGGCCCATTTTTACCACAGGTGTTTCTAGTTGAACTATATGATGTTTTGCCAATTTTTAAGAAAATCTGTTAAAATATGTGTGGAGAGGAAAAAGTCAAATTGGGAGCGAAATTTGTATGGGAGCTATATATAAATCTGAACCGATTTGACCCATTTTCGTCATGGGCGTTTCTAGTTGAAATATAAGATAGTTTGCCAAATTAGAAGACAATCTGATACAATATGTGGTTTCTAGAGCGGAAAAAATCAAATCGGGAGCGAAATTTGTATGGGAGCTACATATAAATCTGAACCGATCTAACACATTTTTACCACAGGTGTTGCTAGTTGAAAAATAAGATGTTTTGCCAAATCTGAAGACAAGCTGATACAATTTGTGGTTTCTAGAGCGGAAAAAATCAAATCGGGAGCGAAATTTGTATGCGAGCTATATATAAATCTGAACCGATTTGACCCATTTTCGTCATGGGCGTTTCTAGTTGAAAAATAAGATGTTTTGCCAAATCTGAAGACAAGCTGATACAATTTGTGGTTTCTAGAGCGGAAAAAATCAAATCGGGAGCGAAATTTGTATGCGAGCTATATATAAATCTGAACCGATCTGTCCCATTTTTACCACAGATGTTTCTAGTTGAACTATAAGATGTTTTGCCAATTTTGAAGAAAATATGTTAAAATATGTGGTATCTAGAGTGAAAATAGTCAAATCGGGAGTGAAATTCGTATGGGGGCTATATCTAAATCTGAACCGATTTTCTTCAAATTAAATAGCGTTCGTTTTTATCCCGAAAAACTTCGTTGTGCAAAGTTTCATTTGGTTCTGTGTACAATTGCGACCTGTATCGTGATTACAAGAATAGATGGACAGACAGACAGACGGACGGACATCGCTAAATCGATTCAAAAAGTGATTCTAAGTCGATCGGTATAATTAAAAATGGGTCTATCTCTCTTCCTTTTGGGTTTTACAAACAAATGCACAAAGACATAATACTCTCGTGGAGTGTATAATTATTGTTTCCCAAATTCGTACTTTTAAAGGATAAAATTAGAATAGAGTGATAAAAATGATACCTACCAACGGCTACAGCTAGAATTATGAAATTCGGTGTATACATCCCTCTAATTGTGTATACGCCTAACATAAAGATATTTTCGAAAGTTACTTTTAAAGTGGTAATACAGTAGACGCTCACAAATTAGAGCTTTCAGTAATTCGAACGTTCAGAAATTATATTCAGTGTTTGCAATACATTAAACGCTCTGAAATTCGAATTTTAAATTCTAATTTCCGATCGATTTCTCCCATTTATTTATTTTTTAATACATATTTAAAATTTTTAAGCGAAAAAAGTATGGAAGGTTAAAGTCGGGCGTGGACGTCTATATGATACACTTAGTCATTATACCCTATGGTGCAAGATATCAAAAGGTCATTACATTTGAACCGGGTGATATACGATGCAGCTATAACAGGAGAATATACTACAAATTCCATACTTCTATCTGTATTTGTAAGAAAATTTGAACACAAACTTTGAATGGGGGCTATATACAAATCTGAACCGATCTGACCCATGTTTAGCAAAGGTTTTCTAGTTGAAATATTAGACGCTTTCCCAAATTTTAAGGAGTGTTAAATATGTGGTTTCTAGAGCGGAAAGAATAAAATAGGGAGCTGTATATAATCTGAACCGATGTGACCCACTTTCGCTATAGTAATTTATATTTGAAACATCAGCTGATGTGCTGAATTAGAAGAAAATCTTTTCAAAAATGCTATTTCTAGAGAGGAAATAATCACTTCAGTAGCGAAATTTGTAATGGAGCTATATATATATATATATATATATATATATCTGAACTCATCTGACCCATTTGCACCAGAGCTGTTTTTAGTTGAAATATAAGTTGTTTTGCCAAATTTGAAGAAAATCTGTCAAAGTTAGTGGTTTCTAGAGCGGAAAGAGTCAAATCGGAAGAGACTTTTGTATGGCTAAATATAAATCTAAGCTATATATAAATCTGAACCGATCTATCCTATTTTTACCACAGCTGTTCTTAGTTGAAATATAAGCTCTTTTGCCAAATTTGAAGAAAATATGTCAAAGTTTGTGGTTTCTAGAGCGGAAAGAGTCAAATCGGAGGAGACATTTGTATGGGAGCTTTATATAAATCTGAACCGATCTATCCTATTTTTACCAGAGCTGTTTCTAGTTGAAATAGAAGCTGTTTTGCCAAATTTGAAGAAAATCTGTCAAAGTTTGTGGTTTCTAGAGCGGAAAGAGTCAAATCGAAGGAGACATTTGTATGGGAGCTATATATACATCTGAACCGATCTAACACATATTCACCAAAGGTGTTTCTTGTTGAAATATAAGATGTTTTGCCAATTTTGAAGTAAATCTGTTAAAATAGAGTTAAAAGAGTCATATCGGGCGTGACATTCGTATGAGGGCTATATCTAAATCTGAACAGATTTTCTTCAAATTAAATAGCGTTCGTCCTTATCCCATAAAACTTCGTTGTGCAAAGTTTCATTTAGTTCTAACAACAATTGCGACCTGGACTTTGCTTACAAGAATAGATGGACAGACGGACGGACATCGCTAAATCGACTCAAAAAGTGATTCTAAGTCGATCGGTATAATAAACGACAGGTCTATCTCGTTTCCTTTTGGGTGTTACAAACAAATGCACAAAGACATTATACCCTGTGGTGTAGGGTATAAAAATGCATGTGATGTAATTGTACTGAATTGTGTTGTTAATTTATATATATAGAAATATATATTTTTAATTAAAAAAATACATTTAATTGTAATGTAATGTAATACATTTATTGTACTGATTACGTTTTTTCTTGATTTTATTAAATAAAATTTAATTAAAAAAGTGTTTTATTTTAGTTTTTGGAAGTAAATTTACTTATTTTTTTATTCGAATAACGAAAAACGTCCAGAAATTAGAATAATTCAGAAATATATATATATATATATATATATATATATATATATATATATATATATATATTTCATAGAATGCTAATTTATTTACAAATGGCATGGTGACATTTATTACTTGGCTGCAGACTACCACTATCATGATTTCCACCCTGCCTTTTCAACATCAAACCCGGCCTCTTTAAGAAAGCGATTCTCACAAACAAACGAGAAGCACACCTCACTTGCCGAATTTGCGCTTAAAAAATCGCACCAAGTAATAAAGTACACAAGCATCTCATTGAGTTGCATATGCAAGTATGGAATTAAAATAGGATGGAAATACAACCAACTGTAGAACCCACTTTCTACCAATATTTATGGCATTTAAGCTTTTTGGAAGACTGCTCACTTATATTCACTTTTTGAATTGATTTGAAGTATTATTTCGATATACATAGTATAATCGTATTGGTAGCATTGCCTTATTAGCGTGATTTGAAATAATAAAAATTGTATATTTATTTATAAAATTATTTTTTCAATATTTTTATTTGTTTTGGCTATATTGACCTTACTGAATCAGAATAAATAAATCTTAAGTTAAACTGTTACTGTTTTATTGAACTAAAAACGAAATTCAAAAATAATATTTTGTTGTTGCTATTTATTTTAAAATCTTTTATGTTTTTACAATATTATTCATTTTAATTGACATAAAACTTCGCATCGTAGTTGAAATCCAAAGTTCCCCAGGCATTTACTTTCAATTCAATGAAATTCTGGCCAATACCTCCAGCGCTAACCACACATGCAACACTCTGGGTCGAAACCACAAAGTCAATCTCGGCATAGGCTATGGTTCTGGAAAGTGTGGCACCACTTTCCGGACATGATATGGTCAATTCAACATTCTGTGCGGACGGCCAAGATACCTGGTCACCGCCTCTGCAGCCAATTGATGCTGTTGGTAAATGTAACAGGAAGACATTAAGTATTTTCTCAAAATATAATCGAGAGTATGTGCAATTTACCTGTTTTATTCTGGCCCACTGTGCACGTATAGCCATAGAGTGTATCGCCCGACTTAGTTGTTATACTTCTCAGCTGTGTTAATACGCCCACCTCGTTCGCTTTCGTGGCAGACACTTTTAAATTTATATCGGCCTGAATGCTGGTGGCTATGCAGGCCAGTAGGGTGATGATGGCAATTTTATTAAAAGAAAACATTTTGTTTTGGATTGTTTGTGTTGCTGTTTCTTGGCGAACTGACTTAATCTGCTGCAATTCTTGGGCTTTTATAGGTTGGCTTACCTTGTTCAATAGTATTGATTGAATTTCAGGGAAATTTAGGTTTATCTATTTCTGTAGAATTTTGATTTGATATGGGAGTATGTATTGTTATCGCCTTAGTACTCTGCACAGGGTAGTTGGCTAATTCCTAAATATAATGTGCCATTAGCACTCCACTGAACTTGGACAATAATAATAGGAAACAAAAATACTATTTTTTTTGAAAATTATATATGAAACCTAGAAATGTATGTTCGAAAAAAATTTCTGGATGGTCTGGCTTGAGGTCATGTACAAATCAAAAAAAACCAAATGTCTGCATTGCATCGGCTTTATATAGGGTCCGCCATCTAACGTTTTTTTTTCAAATATTCAACCGTTGGACTATTATTTGTGGGGTGCCGAGGCAGCCATTATTAACCGGAAGGATTGTACTTTCAAATAAAAAAAAAGAAATTTGAGAAAATATTCAGTAGTTTTTTTATAGCATTTTCAAAAAAAGTTATTTGGCGGACCCTTTATTTAGTGGGAAAAGTGTTCTTATGTTTTGAAAAAAAAAAAATCAAAGGTCTAAATTGGTTGTATGTTATATAAACCTGTCTTTGGAAACTCTTTATACGGGCCTTCGGGCTTAAGTCTCTCATGCCCAATGCCTATAGGCAACATTGCGAGTTAGTCCTATAAAATCTTTAAAATCACATACTTTGCAGAATTAATAATTTTTATTTTTGTTTACATATGTAACAAGCAATATTTAAACGTGAACCTACAAATTCGGTAACTTGGGTCTGCGTAGGAAGGTAAAAACAAAAGTGAAGTCTCAAATTTCAATTGTTTGAGTTTCTTGTAATTCGAAATTGTTTAGAAATTCTTCTTATTTTTATAGGATTTCTGCGAGTACAAGAAAATCTGTCTTTGGTATTCGAAGAGATATATATCAAAAATGAAGAAACCATTTAAAAATATTTCTTTGTTTAACCGATATCTGCAGTACAAGGATTTTAAGAAACACCCTGTTACTCATGTCCCCAAGACTCTATAGAAATCATATTTAAAAGCATAGTAAGTTTTATATACTTATTAAGAAATTCGGGCATGAGAGGGTTAAAGGACAATATGGGTACTCAATCTTTAATTTTCAGGTCTTGGTTTCATTCAAAACTAAGTAAGCATTTTTTAAGTAAATATTCCGATCATTTTTGTACAAAAATAAATTTTTGTGATATATTTGTTTTTCAAAAGTTTAATCGTTAAAATTTGTTGAATTGCTTTTATCAAGTTTGTAAAAAAACTCAGAAAATTTAGAAAATCGAATTCATTCATTTCCCTAGCAGTTTGAATACCCTGCATATATAAATATATATTTTCAAAAAAATACATAATATTCAAATACGGTCCATATAATTTAATGTTTGAAGATTATTTCATGCAAATTTTGACCTTGACTGCGCCTCAAATGGTCCATCCGCTTAGTCCAATTTTGGCATTTCCACGTTATTGAGTAACAGAGGCCCAATTGCTGCGAACGGCGACGAATCGATAATTGATGGTCATCATTAACACTGGCCGATACAGCTGCAATATTTTCTTCAGTTTGCACTCTACGTAAGCGTGTTGGTGGTTTAATGTCGAACAATGTAAATTTTGTGCGAAATTTAGTCACAATAGCCCGACTAGCCGCTTCAGTGGGTCGATTAAACTGACCATAAAATGGAAGCGCGCGATGAACTTTCTTAACAGAGCACGCATTTTGATAATAAAATTCAATAATTTGCAAGCGTTGTTCGCTTGTAAGACGATTCATGGTTAAATTATAGACCAAACTGAAGATGTTTGACAGTGAAACAAAACACGAAACGAGCGAGATAATAGCTAAAAAATCACCCTTTACTAAATTTTCTACACTGAATAAAATTCTGAGAAATTTGTGTTATCAGAAACTGCTGCGTCCATTCAACAAACACTTTTATATAATCAGTCTTACTCCTATCAAGATTAAAATAGCTTGAGAACGTCGAACGTGTTCGACGGTCTGTTGAACAAACGATGGTGTTCCGTCCAATTCGGGGAACAACTTGGGAATATTTTTAAGCTATTGTTTTTATAAGTTTAGCTTAGGAAATGTGAGAAAAAAAATATAAATGCAAACTTAAAATTCACCTTCAATGTGTTACACTGTTTCTCTGTACCCTTGATGTTATAAAAATGTGTCCAAAAAATAATTGTTTGTATTTGTTTCACAATAAACAAATTGTCGCACAATCGGGTCCCATTTGTCCTGCTGCTAAACTTTAGACTTTATTAGAAACTAAAACCAACACAGGCGCATGCATTGACGCATTACTATCCATAAACAAGCAGAAAGACTTATTTTGTCGAACTTACCACTTCTTTCACTATTTCTCAGTGTTACACACCATCACAAAGCATTATCAAAAAATTGTTTTCGAAAATATTTGCTTAGATACAAAAATAATACATATCTCTCTCTCCATTTATTTTATAAATTTGTATATAATTTTGAACTTAGCCTATTCACATAGTCATTTATAATTTACATATGTATTTATTATCTCAATAGTATGTTCACATTTCTTTCTAAGTTTATATGCAGCTAGCTATTACGCATTAATTTCGTTTGAAATCCTAGGTTAGCAAAATATATTGTCAGGCTTGTGTTTGCGTTTTAAGGACAAAAATCTTTAGAATTTAGTTTGTTTCTTTGTTTGGTCCATGTTCCATGTTTTGAAATTATATAAAATTGTTAAACTAACTCTTAACATAAATGTAAAAACAAATTACAAAAAGAAAAAGAAAATCATAATATCAATAAAAACGATTACTTATAATAACCAACGACCGAAGCTACCGAACACTGTCAAACCCAGTAAAATGGACGGCACTGTAATTGTTAAAAAGGCACGGGTTCCGGAGCCGGTGGCAGCTCGGTATTCCTCCTCGGGCAGATATTCACGTATGTGACGTGTCTTGTTCATCATCCAATAGAAGGCTCTCATGTTGCCTTGACGCTTCAGTTCTTCGCCCACATAGCGACGGATTTTGGCATTGTACTCGTTAAGCCAACGTTTCTGAAATTCCAAAAAAAAGTTTAAATTCTAGATTTTGAATTCTTTAAATCCGACTACAATTACCTCCAAAGAACTTAGCACAGTTCCATCAATTAACCTGGGTTCATAAGGCACTAAGGTTACATCTTGGAATGCTAAATACTTGGCTCCGGACGGATGAACATTATGTGTGTTTTTCACCTCCAGAACGTTTTTCAAGCGAACACCGTAGTCACCCTTTTTATAGTGACCAGATTCTGTTATAAACAGAAAAATAAAATGGTTTAAGTATTTATTTTTTCAAAACTAATATTAGTAAATTCAAAAGATAAACTTTTATCTGTTTAATTGCATTATTTCACTAATATTAATCGAAAAGCAGCAAATGATTCCATTAATATTATTTGTGAATAATTTAATTTTTCTTTCACTTTAACTTCTCTCACACCGTGAAAATTCTTACCACTTGAAAAGAAATATCCTTCTTTGAAATGGAAATGATTGTCTTGGCCGTAATCCACCGAAATAGGAGCTGAAAAAAAAACAATATTTTGAAATGCTTTGTGAATTTAAAACATGTAAGGAAAGGCTAAAGTCGGGCGGGGCCGACTATATAATACCCTACATCACTCCCTGCGTATATACCTCTCTTTGATTACTAAACCCAGGTATTTCATGGGAGCAATTTTATGTAGTTCATATAAATTATACAATTACTATAAATTCATCGTTAGTCAAAGTTAATGAGTATGGCAAATAATAAAGTAATTGATCCAGCAGATATTCCCTGTTAATATGACATGATATGGATAAATTGATCTAGATCCAATGATAAATACAGATTATACAGCGGTAATAGGATTAATCGGGCGGACATTTGAAGGGGGACTATAACAACAATTGAGGCCTGTGCCAAAACATGCGCCTATATATTTCTTATTCACGGTAGGTATTCCTAGTTGAAACATATAATGATCTGTAAAATTTGATGAAGATGTGGTTTCTAGAGCTGGATTATACCATAGTATGGACATATGGGCATCTCCCAAACAAGTATGAAAAGGCTAAAGACGGACGGAGCCGACTATATGATACACCCCACTTTCTATCTCACTACAGTTCAATTCGGTGAAAAAGTGAAATCGGGAAGGATTTTTGAATCCTGTAGTGTTTGACAAAAAATGTTAAATCGGAAAGGACATTTGTATGGCGGTATATTGAAACCTGGAACGATGTGACCCGCTTTCACCATGTATGTTTATTGGTGAAATATAATATGTAAAGGGAGCAACATTTGTATTGGGGCTATATCTAAATCTGAAACGATCTTACCCACTTTCACCATAAGTGTTTTTAGTTCAATTATAAGATGTTGTACTAATTTTAAAGAAAATCGGGTACAACATGCGGTTTCTACAGCGGAAAAAGTGAAATCGGGAGCGACATTTGTATGCGGACTATATCTAAATCTGAACCGATCCTTCCCCATTTTCAGCATAGGCGTTTCTAGTTCAATTATAAGATATTGTACTAATTTTAAAGAAAATCGGGTACAACATGCGGTTTCTACAGCGGAAAAAGTGAAATCGGGAGCGACATTTGTATGCGGACTATATCTAAATCTGAACCGATCCTTCCCCATTTTCAGCATAGGCGTTTCTAGTTCAATTATTAGATGTGTCAATTTTAAAGAAAATCGAGAACAATATGCGGTTTCTAGAGCGGAAATGTCAAATCGGGAGCTACATTTGTATGGGGGCTATATCTAAATCTGAACCGATCTTACCTGATTTCTGCATATGCGTTTCTAGTTGGATTAAAAGATGCTGTGCCAAATATTAAGAAAATCTAATACAATATGTTGTTTCTAGAGCGGAAAATGTCAAATCGAGAGCGACATTTGTATGGGGCTATCTGAACCGATCTTATCCACTTTCTGCACAGGTGTTTTTAGTTCAATTATAAAATGTTGTACCAATTTTAAAGAAAATCGGGTACAATATGTGAATTTTAGAGTGGAAAAAGTCAAATCGGGAGCGACATTTGTATGGGGGCTATATCTAAATCTGAACCGATCTAACCCGCTTTCACCACAGGTATTTCTAGTTTGATTATAAGGTGTTAAGCCAAATTTTAAGAATATCTGGTACTATATGTGCTTTATAGAGCGGAAAAAGTCAGATCGGGAGGGACATTTGTATGGGGGCTATATCTAAATCTGAACCGATTTCCTCCAAATTCAATACCGATGGTCCTTGGCCAAAAAAAATAACTTCTGCCAAGTTTCATGACAATCGGACAACAATTGAGACCTGTAGAGTGCGAACAAGCTTAGATGGACAGCAGACGGACAGACGGACGGACGGACAGACAGACATCGGTAAATCGATTCAGCTGGTGATTCTAAGCCGATCCGTATACTGGGTCTAGCTCGATTATTTCTTGGCGTTACAAACATTTGGCGCGAAACTAACTTATAATACCCTAGTCCACGAAGTGGTGTAGGGTATAAAAACGTAATAGAGGAAATAAAATATAGATTTTGTATCAGGAAGTGTAAAAAATACTTTCAAAATCCAAATACGAAAGAACTCAAAGAGAGAAGATTAACACGAAGGCAAAGATATTAAAATATATTTAAATTCTTAACAAAATTGATATTTCAATTCTTAACAAATTGAGGTGGTCAGTAAGAAAAGAATAATAATAATACCAGTTTATAACTATTTTAAATCAAGCTTACGATAATTTTAAAACTATATATTAGGCTGAGTCACGAAAATGAAGATAGGATTGTTTAATGATAATGGAAGGACTTTGTAGAAGTTGTTATGAAAAATAAGTTGGAGAATTGACATTAGAATGAAGAATATCGGACAAAAAATACTTCATTTTTGTGAAAATAGTTTAATACAAAATATAGTATTTGGCGCCAAATTCTTTCCAATTCTTCTTTAGGCATCATCTAAAGGTATTGATTGCAACTATTTATACACTCCACGAGAGTATTATGTCTTTGTGCATTTGTTTGTAACACCCAAAAGGAAACGAGATAGACCCATTGTTAAGTATACCGATCGACTTAGAATCACTTTGTCCGTCCGTCTGTCCATCTATTATTGTAATCAAAGTCCAGGTCGCAATTGTTGTTAGAACAAAATGAAACTTTGCACTACGATATTTTATGGGATAAGGACGAACGCTATTTAATTTGAAGAAAATCGGTTCAGATTTAGATATAACTCCCATACAAATTTTGCTCCCGATTTTACTCTTTTCACGCTAGATACCACATATTTTAACAGAATTTCTTCAAATTTGGAAAAATATCTTATGTTTCAACTAGAAACATCCATGGTGAAAATGATTCAGATCGGTTCAGATATATATATAGCCCCTAACGAATTTCGCTCCCCATTTGACTTTTTCCGCTCTAGAAACCACATATTTTATCAGATGTTTTTTAAATTTGGCAAATATATTATGTTGCAACTAGAAACATCCATGGTGAAAATGAGTCAGATCGGTTCAGATTTATATATAGCTCCCATACAAATTTCGCTTCCGATTTGACTTTTTCTGCTCTAGAAACCACATTTTTTAACAGATGTTCTTCAATTTTGGCAAAATATCTTAAGTTTCAACTAGAAACATGCATGGTGAAAATGAGTCAGGTCGGTTCAGATTTATATATAGCTCCCATACAAATTTCGTTCCCAATTTGAATTTTCCGCTCTATTTTATCAGATGTTCTTCAAATTTGGCAAAATATCTTATGTTTCAACTAGAAACATCCATGTTGAAAACAACCGAAAGAAGGGAGATAGACCCATTGTTAATTATACCGATCGACTTAGAATCACTTTTTGAATCGATTTATCAATGTCCGTCTGTCTGTCCATCTATTCCTGCAATCACGATACAGGTCGCAATTGTAGCCAGAACCAAACTAAACTTTACACAACGAAGTTTTTCGGAACAAGGACAAACGCTTTTTAATATATTAACAGATTTTCTTCAAAATTGGCAAAACATCTTATATTTAAACTAGGATTTATATTTAGATTTATATAGCTTCCATACAAATTTCGCTTCTGGCTTGACTTTTGTTGCCCCAGAAACCATGTATTTTCACCGAATTTCTTCAAATTGAGCATAACACGTTATACTTGAAATGGAAGATCCTATTGCGAAAGTTTGGATATAGGCCCGATACAAATATTCTTCTCGATTTGAGAAATTGGGTCGGATCATTTTAGCCTATGATTAGGAAACATACAAAAAAAGGGAAAATTTTCACGTTTTACCGAATTGAATTGTATTCGGATAGAAAGTGGAGTGTATCATATATTCGGCCCCGCCCGACTTTAGCCTTTCCTTACTTGTTTTAATTTTCATTTGATTTTTTGCGCTGTTAACCAACAATTCTCCAGCAAGTTATAACATAATATGTTGCAACACCAAAATACAGATAAATTTCATCAAATTCGGAAGACATTCGATCATTTTTCGTTGCTTTAACATGGAATTCCTCATATGATGTTTTATAATCGTAGATGATTCTAAAACTGTTAAAAAACGCACCCTAATGTACACGTGAATCAAATTTTTACGTTTTGAAAATATAATTGATTTTTTTGAAGCATACTTTAGGGATGCAAAACAAAGTAGGAAAAATCGAAATTTTTCTAATGAGAATGTATGTGGTAAAAAAGTTGTGGGATATTAGGAATCAATATCAAATGTAATTTGATTTCTTATTAATTCAGGAATCTGTTCATTCCTCTTAAATTACTAAATGCCGGAATTTTAGAACTCTTTTTCATTGGGTATTTTAGGCAAGGATCTATATCGCCCATATAAACTGTGTGTGGATATTTCAAAGCCGACCATCTTTAAATTTCTGAACTGATTTTACTTACGTTCTTGCACGGCGCCATAAACCCCAATACCATGTCCCGTGGCACCCGGATAATCACTCATTTCCACCCACAAAGGACTACGAACCAAAGCATCCAACTTCGATACTTTCAAATCCGATGGAAATTTCAGATGTGACAGTCTCAAAATACCGGACAACACCATGGTGTACGTTTGTTTCATATCATGTGTGGGCTCGCCAAAGATGAAGGTGCGCGACACATCGGTGGTGCCATCATAATACTGACTACCCGATTCTATGACCAAGAGACTTTGATCGGTTACCTCGATATCGGTGACGTTGCTGGAAATGTAAAAGGGGAACGAAGAATGTTCACCATAGGCCACCACGGTGCGCAGCGAAAGACCTTTGGCGTGTTGTTGCGACAAACGAGAACGTTCAACTTCAAATTTGATTTTCTCCTCGGTCCACTGCTCGGTGTCGAACTGCAAAAGGAAGGAAGGAAGGAACATTAAAACCAAATCTAATATATGCATTCAGACTTAATACTTACCCTGGTTTCCAGATTACTCATGGCCTCACATATAGCCGCTCCATCTCTAATGTGAGCCAAGCGCATGCCCTCCTGCTCGACCGAGTTCTTTTGGGCTCTCATCATTATAATGGGCGACATATGTTCGAAGACGATTTTTTCTGGCAACGAAGAGAAAACAGCTTCCGAAGCACCCGGTTCTTGGACACATGGAGCTGGCACCAATACTCTCTTCCAGATCTGGGAATAAGTTCGTATATCATTCCAAATCTGATGGTAATCCTTAGACCTAAAAGAATATAGCAAAATCGTTAATCTGTATTTGAGGGAGAGAGCCCTAATTCAAACTTACTTGACACACAGCGAATTGAAACAGTCCGTATGCAAATGGGCCGTCACTTCAGCAGTCATCTTATAACGATCGACATAAAGGAATATGTCATGGTGGCTAACAATCAAATAGGCCTGTAGGATATTAACTAATTTGTAGAGATATTCCATTAGGTAAACTCAAAATGTGATTAATACTAACCTTTATTACGGGAGTATATGGCAAATCCCTTCCTCTGATATTCAGCAAATATGCTATTTCCGTCAAGGATGTCACAACTATTGCATCACACTTGAGATGATGCAGTCGTTCGCGCAGTTCCCTGATTTTATCCTCCCACTTTTCGCCAGCATACGATTTGTCCAGCACATGAATCTTGACCAAATTCGGCTGAGGACGCTCATCTTTCCACACCAAATCGATAAGATTGATACTGATGCGTTTAAGTTTCAAAAATTTGTTTTCGAGTTCACTTTCCCATCTACTCCACAGTTCATGTGGCACCAAGTGAGGATCAGCTCCGACGCGTTGTTCCGGGTAAAGTTGTGCCTGAAAAATTGTAGATGGGATTTTGAAAGAAATAAAGTGACAATAATTAAATTGGTTAGACAATTTTTTTCGAAAACAATTGGCCACTCAATTTTCTACAATAAAATTGACCACTCAATTTTCTACCATAATATTGACTACTCAATTGTATACCAGAAATGTTGTCACACAATTGTCTCTAAGTAAATTGGTCACATAATTTTCTACCAGTTAATTGGCCACACAAGAAAATTGGCTACACAATATCTTCTCAGAAAATTGTGCACATAAATTTCTGTAACAAAATTGGCAACACAATTTATTCTTAGGAAAATTGGCTACACAATTTTTTCTTTGAAAATTTATTAAGGAAATATTTTATCTCAAAAAAAATTGGCCACTGTATTTTCTCTAAGAAAATTGACTAACATTTTTCTCTTAGAAAATTGACTATACAATTCCCTCTTAGAAAATTTGCCACATAATTTTCTCTAAAAAAACTGGCCACACAATTTCTTCTGTAATAAAATTGACTACAATTTTCTCTTAGAAAAGATATAATTTTCTCTTAGAAAATTGACTATACATATTTCTCTTAGAAAATTGACTACACATTTTTCACTTAGAATATTGACTATAGAATTTTCTTTTAGAAAATTTCCTCTTAGAAAATTGACTACAATTTCCTCTTAGAAAATTTGCCACACAATTTTCTCCAAGAAAACCGGCCACACAATTTCTTCTGTAATAAAATTGACTACATGTTTCTCTTAGAAAATTGACTACACATTTTCCTCTTAGAAAATTGACTATATAATTTTCTCTTAGAAAATGTATTGTACAATTTTTTCTTAGAAAATTTACTATATATTTTTCTCCTAGAAAATTGACTATACAATTTTCTCCTAGATAATTGACTATACAATTTTCTCTTAGAAAATTGACTATACAATTTTCTCTTAGAAAATTGACTATACAATTTTCTCTTAGAAAATTGACTATACAATTTTCTCTTGTAATAAAATTGACTACATGTTTCTCTTAGAAAATTGACTATACATTTTTCTCTTAGAAAATTGACTATATAATTTTCTCTTAGAAAATGTATTGTACAATTTTTTCTTAGAAAATTTACTATATATTTTTCTCCTAGAAAATTGACTATACAATTTTCTCCTAGATAATTGACTATACAATTTTCTCTTAGAAAATTGACTATATAATTTTCTCTTAGAAAATTGACTATACAATTTTCTCTTGTAATAAAATTGACTACATGTTTCTCTTAGAAAATTGACTACACATTTTCCTCTTAGAAAATTGACTATACAATTTTCTCTTAGAAAATTGACTATACAATTTTCTCTTAGAAAATTGACTATATAATTTTCTCTTAGAAAATCGACTATACAATTTTCTCTTAGAAAATCGACTATACAATTTTTTCTTAGAAAATTGACTATACAATTTTCTCTTGAAAAATTGACTATACAAATTTCTCTTGTAAAATGGACTGTACAATTTTCTCTTAGAAAATTGACTATACATTTTTCTCTTAGAAAAATTAATATACAATTTTCTCTTAGAAATTTGATTACACAATTTTCTCTTAGAAAAATGACTATACAATTTCCTCTTTGAAAATTGACTATACAATTTTCTCTTAGAAAATTGACTATACAATTTTCTCTTGTAATAAAATTGACTACATGTTTCTCTTAGAAAATTGACTATACATTTTTCTCTTAGAAAATTGACTATATAATTTTCTCTTAGAAAATGTATTGTACAATTTTTTCTTAGAAAATTTACTATATATTTTTCTCCTAGAAAATTGACTATACAATTTTCTCCTAGATAATTGACTATACAATTTTCTCTTAGAAAATTGACTATACAATTTTCTCTTAGAAAATTGACTATACAATTTTCTCTTGTAATAAAATTGACTACATGTTTCTCTTAGAAAATTGACTACACATTTTCCTCTTAGAAAATTGACTATACAATTTTCTCTTAGAAAATTGACTATACAATTTTCTCTTAGAAAATTGACTATATAATTTTCTCTTAGAAAATCGACTATACAATTTTCTCTTAGAAAATCGACTATACAATTTTTTCTTAGAAAATTGACTATACAATTTTCTCTTGAAAAATTGACTATACAAATTTCTCTTGTAAAATGGACTGTACAATTTTCTCTTAGAAAATTGACTATACATTTTTCTCTTAGAAAAATTAATATACAATTTTCTCTGAGAAATTTGATTACACAATTTTCTCTTAGAAAACTGACTATACAATTTCCTCTTAGAAAATTGACTATACAATTTCCTCTAAGAAAAGTGACTATACAATTTCTTCTAAGAAAAGTGACTATACAATTTTCTCATGGAAAATTTACTATACAATTCTCTCATAGAAAACCGACTATACAATTTTCTCTTAGAAAATAGACTACAATTTTCTCTTAGAAAATTGACTATACAATTTCCTCTTAGAAAATGACTATACAATTTTCTCTTAGAAAACTGACTATACAATTTTCTCTTAAAAAATTGTCTCTACGAAAATTGGCACACACTTTTCTGTACGAAAATTAGCCGCACCATTTCTCTACGAAAATTGACCACACAATTTTTCTTAAAATTTATTTTTAAATTGTTTCTTATAAAAATGGCTACATAATTTTCTATAACAAAATTGGGCACATAATTTTCTCTAATAATAATGGCCTCACATTATCTCTCAGAAAATTGGCCGTACAATTTTATCTAAGAAAGTTGTACTTATATTATTAAAATCTCTGTTGCTTAGTGTAAATTATGACTATGGTAAACTTACGCCCAACCAGTCCGCTATTGTCACTGTATCGTTCAGCCGGAATATTTCCCAATCACAGTTCAATTCGCCGTCCGCCTGTTGGACATAGCGATTTTGGACCCACAACGCTGCTCTCTTCAGCGTTATCACAGCAAAGGCATCCGTTCCACTGAATCCGCTCAGATATTTCAGACGTTGATCATGCTCACTGATCTCTTGATTGAGATGTTCATCATAGGAGGGTAATATATAAGCATCGATCTCGGGACCATGAATTGAAGCTCTGATTTGCATTTGTTCACGAACACCATGCAAATGACGACGTGTCTCACTGATTGGCTGTAACTTGGGAATAATAAATTATTAGCTAAATTTTCATATACATATTTACACGTATGTATATTAGAGTTCCAAGGATATACTTACCAAATTGTTATTCCGATATTTGCAAACTTCGCGGAAATAACCTTGAGGTACATCGGCACTTGTTGTGTGATATAGTAATACTGAAAGGAAGAGAAATTTACAGTTCAGTGTTACTTTTCAACATTAAATATTTGTATATGTTATATCTCAGAAAATTGACAAAATACATTTCTCTTAGAAAATTGGAAAATTGGAAAATTGGAAAGAATAGGGTGTCATTAATTTACGAAAATTTTCTCTTATATTGGTCACAATATTTTCGCTTATAAAAGTGGCCACACTTTTTCCTCTTATAAAGTTGACCACGCTAATTTCTCTTATACAATTGGCCAATTCACTTTCAGAAAATTGACTGGCAAACAATTTAATTAATTTTCGAAAATGGGTCACTCCAAACAATTTTCTCTTAGAAAATTGGACACAAAAATTTATTTTTGTAAATTGACCACATTTTCTTTTTGAAAATTGGCCAAAACTTTTTCTTTTCGAAAATTAGTCACATAATTTTCTCTTAGAAATTGGTCAAATAATTTTCTCTTAGAAAATTGGTCTTTCCATATTGTCATAAAAATATGGCTACACCATTTTCTTTTAGAAAATTGGTCACACCATTTTCTCTTAAAAACTTGGTCACACCATTTTCTCTTAGAAAATGGGTCACAACATTTTCTTTTCGAAAACTTGGCACATCATTTTCTCTTAGAAAATTGGACCACCATTTTGCTTTTAGAAAATTGTCCCAATATTTTCTTTTATAAAAGTGACCACACTATTTTCTCTTATAAAATTGACCACACTGCTTCTCTTATAAAATTGACCAAACTATTTTATCTTAGAAATTGGCCACACAATTATAACTTAGAAAATGGGTCACACAATTTTATTTTAGAAAATTGGCCACATAATTTTATTTTAGAAAAAATAGAAATAGAAAATTTTTTCTTAGAAAATTGGCCACATAATTTTCTCCAAGAAAATTGACTACACAACTTTCTCCAAGAAATAATAAAATTGAATACACAATTTTCTCTAATAAAATCGACTACACAATTTTCTCTAAGAAAATTGATGGTTTTTCCATATTGTTTTAAAAATATGGCTACACCATTTTATTTTAAATATTGGTCACACACTTTTCTCTTAGAAAATTTGTCACACACTTTTCTCTTAGAAAATTTGTCACACACTTTTCTCTTAGAAAATTGGCCACACAATTATAACTTAGAATATTGGCCACGTAATTTTTCTTAGAAAATTGGTCACATAATTTTCTCTTAGAAAATTGGCCACAACATTTTCTCTTAGAAAATTGGCCACACCATTTTCTTTTAGAAAATTGGCCACACAATTTTCTTTCAGAAAATTGACCATACATTTTCGCTTAGAAAATTGGCCACGCCATTTTCTTTTAGAAAATTTACCACACATTTTCACTTAGAAAATTGGCCACAAATTTTCACTTAGAATATTGGCAACAACATTTTCTTTTCGAAAGTCGGCAACATCATTTTCTCTTAGAAAATTGTACCACCATTTTGCTCCTTCTCTTAGAAAATTGGCCACACCATTTTCTTTTAAAAAATTGCCCACACAATTTTCTCTTAGAAAATTGACCACACATTTTCACTTAGAAAATTGGCAACAACATTTTCTTTTCGAAAATGGGTCACATCATTTTCTCTTAGAAAATTGTACCACCATTTTGCTATTTCTCTTAGAACATTGGCCACACAATTTTCTCTTAGAAAAGTGGCCATAAAATTTTCTCTTAGAAAATTGGCCATAAAATTTTCTCTTAGAAAATTGGACACACAATTTTCTCTTAGAAAATTGGACACACAATTTTCTCTTAGAAAATTGGACACACAATTTTCTCTTAGAAAATTGGACACACAATTTTCTCTTAGAAAATAGGACACACAATGTTCTCTTAGAAAATAGGCCACACAATTTTCTCTTAAAAAATAGGCCACACAATTTTCTCTTAGAAATAGGCCACACAATTTTCTCTTAGAAAATAGGCCACACAATTTTCTCTTAGAAAATAGGCCACACAATTTTCTCTTAGAAAATAGGCCACACAATTTTCTCTTAGAAAATAGGCCACACAATTTTCTCTTAGAAAATAGGCCACACAATTTTCTCTTAGAAAATTGGCCATACCATTTTCTTTTAAAAATCTGCCAAAAAATTTTCTCTTAGGAAATTGGCCACGCAATATTCTCTTAGTAAGTTGGACACGCAATTGTTTCTAAGAAAAAATATTTTGTAAGAATATATGTATATATTGACATCTAATGAAACAAACAACTGTTTATTTAATAAACACTCCGTATGCCTTACATTTTACTTATCATTTTTAAACGAACATAAATTTTCAAAGTCAATTATTTACAAAACAATTTGAACATCTCATTAAATAATTAAACAAACATTCGGCGAACGGACAGACAGCCGAACACAAGCGGCATTTGTTGTTTGTATTTTTAGGAAAATTAATAAAACATTTCTATATATAAAAAAAATACCATTAACAATCGTTGTGAACGAAAATAAACGCTTATGCGTCACAACATCCATCTCTTGAGCATAATTATCAACACCAGCAGCGGAAAAGCTCATAGCTGAAGAAACACACGTCGCAATGACGAGAAAACATTAAAAAGTCATGGACAGGGGGAATGGCAGAGCGGCTGGCAGACACACGTAATTTTCCCACGATCATAAAAAATAGATTTAGAAGAAATGTCTCAATCTAAGCGTGTTAGCCGTTAGCGACATTTTCCCCGTTGATCTTTTCGCAACATTTTGGGCTTTTTGCTTGTCTATGATCTAGTGAGAAGTGCCAAGAAAAAAAGACACCGTACAAAATGTCAGCTTCAGTTCAAATCAAATGTTTCGTATCGGACAAACATGGCACAGTGGCACAAAACCAACAAATACATATGTATATATTTTATTTGTACTACAATACCAATTTTCGTTGAAGGTACCTTTAATATTTCTATTCTCATATAAATCCGATAACAAATGTTGCAAGTTTCACTTTCACATAGCAACAGTCTCAAAAAATTAAACTTGTTTTCAAAAAAATCTTTTTTCCCAGGCTCATAAAAAATAGAAGAAAAATGCGTAAAAAATATTATAATATCTGACATTCTAACGAAAAAACAAAGCATATACGTAAAAGATCTATCGAAAAAGTATAAGTTATGAGTCTCTTTGTAGACTCATAAGATTCTTTAAAAAATCGTGATTTCTTAAACTTTTATTTAAATTAAAAATTATGTAAACGAATATTTTATATTGTTTTGCAATTTGGGATCATAAAGAAGAAAACAAGCTCTATTGGAAGAATATCTATAGATAAGTGTAGAAAACATAGTGCTTCTTCACGTATGACTAAATTGCTGTTAGCAAAAATTTTGTAAAAATTGCAAAAGATTTTTGGGCATTCCCTTACTTCTAGAACAAGGGTCAAAAGATAAGTGTTGATGATCCATAGATTTTCGTCAAGTAGGCATTGTTGTATTCGGATAGGATCCCAGATATTATAAAATGTGTTCCTGAATGTAGAAGTATATGTTGTCTTCGCGTATGACTAAATCAATTTAAACAAAAACTTTGTAAAAAATTGCACAAGATTTTTTGACGGAATAAGGGTAAAAACATCAACATTTATCCATAGATTTTCGTCAAGTGGAACCTATTTTAAAGGGATTATATTTTAAAATAAATCAAAATATTGTGTTATTTAATTTGCAAAGTGGTTTCGCGATATTTAACCAAAAAAAATAAAAAATCATGATTTTCGAAAAATCTTTAGCGTCTACAAAGAGCGTAAAACTTAACATTTCTTCACGTATATCTTTAACGTCGTTTTCTTCGTTAGAATATTGGCTACAAAATAAAAAATTGTCTTTTTAATTTTTTCGTGCAAAATTTATTTTTTTTTTAATATTTTTTTTTTCTCAATTTTTAGGAGACTGTTCCTAAACCACTGTTTCTATGTGAATGCATTTTCTATGTATCCGTTATAAGTACCTTTAATTGCACATATACAAATACAAATATTAAACATACAAATATTAAAGATACATTCAAAGAAAAAATAAAAATAAGTTTGTTTCGATGAATCAGAAGAAACAAAAAATAATTTTAGGTCTCGGATACAAAATTTTTATTTTTTTTGTGGCACAGTATTATTTTTATATCGAGTGAGATTCAAGTGGCCTCAAAGATAATTTTCCCACCAGTATTAGTATTATAATTTGAATAATGCTTTTTCTATTCGAGGGTACGAGAGAAGTTTCAATAAAATCATAGTTTCCCAAAATTTAATTTTATTTCTCAAAATAATCAAAAAATGGCCACACAAATTTCTCTCAGAAAATTGGCCTCATAATTTTCTCTCAAAAAATTTGCCTCATAATTTTCTCTCAGAAAATTGGCCAAACTTTTTTCTCTTAGAAAATTGGTCATGCAAATTTCTTTTAGAGAATTGGCAACACAATTTTCTTTCAGAAATTTGGACACACAATTTTCTCTTAGAAAATTGGTTACATATTTTTCTCGTAGAAAATTGGCCATACACATTTTATTTAGAAAATTGGCAACACAAATTTCTTTTAGAAAATTGGCAACACAAATTTCTTTTAGAAAATTGGCAACACAAATTTCTTTTAGAAAATTGGCAACGCAAATTTCTTTTAGAAAATTGGCAACGCAAATTTCTTTTA
Source organism: Polietes domitor (assembly GCA_947397865.1). NCBI lineage: Eukaryota > Metazoa > Arthropoda > Insecta > Diptera > Muscidae > Polietes > Polietes domitor. The sequence goes on along the minus strand of OX377618.1, from coordinate 241,493,638 downwards.
GAGAATTGGCAACACAAATTTCTTTTAGAAAATTGGCAACACAAATTTCTTTTAGAAAATTGGCAACACAAATTTCTTTTAGAAAATTGGCAACACAAATTTCTTTTAGAAAATTGCAACACAAATTTCTTTTAGAAAATTGGCAACACAAATTTCTTTCAGAAAATTGGCAACACAAATTTCTTTTAGAAAATTGGCAACACAAATTTCTTTTAGAAAATTGGCAACACAGATTTCTTTTAGAAATTTGGCCAAACTTTTTCTTAGAAAATTGGCCAAACTTTTTCTTTGAAAATTGGTCACATATTTTCTCTTAGAAAATTGGCCAATCACTTTTCTATTAGAAAATTGGTCACATATTTTTCTCTTAAAAAATTTGCCACACAATTGGTCACTCCATTTTTTCTTTCAAAATTGGACACACTATTTTCACTTAGAAAATTGGACACTCTATTTTCTCTTATAAATTGGCCACATAAATTTCTCTTAGAAAATTGGCCATTCTTTTTTCTTTTAGACAATTAGCCATTGTATTTTCTCTTATAAACTTGGCTACACAATTTGCCCTCAGAAAATTGGCCACACAATTCAATTTTAGGTAATTGGCCACATGAATTTTTCTCCGAAAATTGGCCACTCTATTTTCTTTTAGACAATTGGCCACACAATTTTCACTCCGAAAACTGGCCACACGATTTTCATTCAGAAAATCTTTGAAATCTCCTTGCAACTCAACACTCTTAGTCCAGCCTTTCTTAAAAATATTTTTTTCCGCGATCTTTCAAAAGATCGCGATATTGTGAATTTTCTCGATCTTTTTCGACGTTTCCACTCACACTTTCCACTTTACCGTTGTACAATTTTACTCTTATTACTAACTAATGTTGATGCGGTTTTGAACCACAGTGCAACGGCAGCTGTGCGTTAAAGTAGTCGATGATCTCCCATGACATTTTAACAATGTTACAAATTTGAGCGCAAAAAAAACATTAGACAGCATTAGCAAATAAATTTCCCAGCCTAAGTATTAATAAACGGACCAAATAAATACTGATACAACTGATGCCGATGATGCTTTTGTGGTGATGGTCATGGATAGGTTTGTTTGTCGGTTCACTGTTGATTTGACTTCAACGCCATCAGTCATGTGTGAATGCCAAACACATGTATATTAGGGCGTACCTCAAAAAAAAAGTTCGCCGTACACCTTCGAATATGAAGTATTATTGAAAGGTAGTTTCAAAAAAAAAATTTTTATTTTTTATGCCGAACGTAGGGGTCGCGCTTTTACATTTTTCTATATAACTTGTATTTATAAACGGATTTTAAAGTGTGATACATCGATGTTTTTGTCTCGACGAGGCCGATTTTTTTGTCTTTGAAGTCATTGAGCTCAAGCACCCCCTTCTGGTACTTACCCATCATTTCTCAGTTGCTACTACCCTAATGTACCACTCTAATAATCGAAAATTAAAGCTCGCATAAAATCATGAATCATGTTTGAGCTCAATGACTTCAAAGACAAAAAAATCGGACAAAAACATCGATGTATCACACTTTAAAATCCGTTTATAAATGCAGAAGTTATATAGAAAAATGTAAAAGCGCGACCCCTACGTTCGGCATAAAAAAATAAAAAAAAATTTTTTGAAACTACCTTTCAATAATACTTCATATTCGAAGGTGTACGGCGAACTTTTTTTTTTTACTTGTAACCTGGTACGCTCTAATGTATATACGAGGGCAGTTCAGTTCGGCTGGAGCAGCAAGAAATGTCTCGGCGGGCAACTGGATATAAATATTTTTTTAACATAGTCTACATTAAATATTAAAAATGCAGCGTATATTAAATTTAGCATAAAGATAATATGAAAACTTTGTCTGTCAGATTGGTGTCGGTTGTCTTGGAGAACTTAAGAAATCGCTTTAAGTTGGAAAAACCATAGGCCAAGCTAGAGTTATATATATAGATATGCAGACGCTAAATTTTAGACAAATGAACTTCGTTTGTGAGTCCAGGCAAGCACAGAAAGACAAACGGCAGAATTCTAGAATAGGAAAATAAATTCTCGATTACTGAGTAAATTAAAGATCTTTCACGTCATTTACAATAAATTATTGCATTTGAGGGAAATATTGAAACTATTTCAGTAGACGTTTAGGGTATGCACCAAAAGAAGTTCCTTTGCAACAAATGGCCTAGAAACGTTATTTTGCTCTGTGTGTAGGTTGAGAAGTAAAATGGCATTTTGGAAGAAAAACTGTGTATTTCATGTCGGCTACTTCTTGAACTTCCCTCGTATGATTATATTTTTGTCAAAATAATATATATATTTCGCACTTTTGTCCAAAAGAAATATTACTATATATATTTTTGTTTTCATTTTCAATGTTTCTGTCTATATCTGGCGAATTGTTGAATTTTCCGTTTGGATTTGAAAACGAATGTTGTCTCGTTTGGATTTTCCTCCGAATTATGAACAAGTTTGAGGAATTTATAAAAATGATTCACTATATGTTTGTGTATATGTATGTACATCTGCCTTAGGTTCGATGTCCAAGTTCCAGGATCGCGCATTAGTCATCATTTTGAGTCAAAGAACTTCTGTCTGATTTTTCACTATGTAGCCGATTTCCCAGAATGCAAATAACCGGAAATTATTGGGATTCATAGATTCAAACACTTTTTTCACTGCAAATCGTGTTGATCGCCACGTAGTTTTGTTCAAAAAGTAGTAAATGAAATAATGATTGCTCGGGAAGAGAGTGCTAAAATTACATAAACAATGTTTATATCATTGGATTGTCTATTAAAATGTTAATTTAATTTGCGGTAGGGGAAATCCCGGGAAAATTTTTAAATTTCCTAGAAAACGGATAATTAAATAAAAGACCTTAAAATTAGTTTTTTGTATGCATTGAGATATACTGATTCAAATATCAACACAAACATTTTTTAATTTTTACATTGAATTTCTTCAAATAGGCCTTTCTGCGTTAAGATGCTAGAAATGAACAAATAAAACAAAATATCCTGTCATGTTGCTTTTTTATTTTTTTTTGTATATACAAATAGTGTAATTCCTCCTACATTTATCCATAGATCTTGTACATATTAGTTATTAAAAAAAAAGAAATATTTTTCGATTTTTTGTCTATTTTTATATCATTTATATAGAGGGTCAAAAAAAGTATAACACATTGAAGGAGTGACTTAAGACCCTAAGTATGTTTGGACCAAATTCGTTTCACGAGTTTTAAAGCGATGTCCGTCCGTCCGAAGGAAGTTAAGGAATTCAGTAAAATTTTGCACAAGGTAATATTTTTCCCAAACTTAGTTTGACACACTCCTTCTGGTATCTCCAACACAATTTTTATGGACACAAATGATCCATATTCCTATGTAAAAATAAAACCAATGTAACTTCAATATTCAGAATCAGTTATATTTTTATATTTGATACCCACGTTGTGCAGGTTCATTTTTCCCTATTCCTCTACTTTGTATGGTGTTGATGATAAAATTAATATTAGTAGCAGTACCACGCCCGTTTGTCCTATCATGACCTAGTATAGCCATCCACGGGTTTGGCGTCCTATACGGAATATGCAGCCCACTTCGTGGGCTAGGGTATTATAAGTTAGTTTCGCGCCAAATGTATGTAACACCAAGAGATAATCGAGCTAGACCCACCTTTAAGTATACCGATCGGCTTAGAATCACCAGCTGAGTCGATTTAACGATGTCTGTCTGTCCGTCCGTCCGTCTGCTGTCCATCTAAGCTTGTTCGCACTCTACAGGTCGCAATTGTTATCCGATTGTCATGAAACGTGACAGAAGTTATTTTTTCTGGCCAAGGACCGTCGGTATTGAATTTGGAGGAAATCGGTTCAGATTTAGATATAGCCCCCATACAAATGTCGCTCCCAATTTGACATTTTCCGCCCAAAAACGACATATTGTACCCGATTTTCTTTAAATTTTGCAGAACATCTTATAATCCAACTAGAAACACCTATGCTGAAAGTGGGTATGATCGGTTCAGATTTAGATATAGCCCTCATACAAATGTTGCTCCCGAATGTTTAACCGATTTTGGCCAAATTTTACATATTATATTTCACCAATAAACAGACATGGTGAAAGCGGGTCACATCGTTCCAGGTTTCAATATACCCCCATACAAATGTCCTTTCCGATTTAACATTTTTTGTTAAACACATACATTTACAAGATGCAAAAATCCTTCCCGATTTCACTTTTTTTACCGAATTGAATTGCAATGACAATTGTTTGGGTGACGTCCATATGTCTAATTTGTATTTGTCTGTCGGACAATTGGATCAATTACCATATTATTATACCCTACACCACTTCGTGGTCTAGGGTATTATAAGTTAGTTTCGCGCCAAATGTTTGTAACACCAAGAAATAATCGAGCTAGACCCACCTTTAAGTGTACCGATCGGCTTAGAATCACCAGCTGAGTCGATTTAACGATGTCTGTCTGTCCGTCCGTCCGTCCGTCCGTCCGTCCGTCCGTCTGCTGTCCATCTAAGCTTGTTCGCACTCTACAGGTCGCAATTGTTGTCCGATTGTCATGAAACTTGGCAGAATTTATTTTTTCTGGCCAAGGACCATCGGTATTGAGTTTGGAGGAAATCGGTTCAGATTTAGATATAGCTCCCATACAAATGTCGCTCCCGATTTGACATTTTCCGCTCTAGAAACCACATATTGTACCCGATTTTCTTTAAAATTGGCACAACATCTTATGATCCAACTAGAAACGCCTATGCAGAAATTGGGTAAGATCGGTTCAGATTTAGATATAGCCCCCATACAAATGACGCTCCCGATTTGACATTTTCCGCTCTAGAAACGACATATTGTACCCGATTTTCTTTAAATTTGGCAGACATCTTATAATCCAACTAGAAACACGTATGCAAAAATTGGGTGAGATCGGTTAAGATTTAGATATATCCCCCATACAAATGTCGCTCCCGATTTGACATTTTCCGCTCTAGAAACGACATATTGTAATCGATTTTCTTTAAATTTGGCAGAACGTCTTATAATCGAACTAGAAACACGTATACAAAAATTGGGTAAGATCGGTTCAGATTCAGATATAGCCCCCATACAAATGTCGCTCCCGATTTGACATTTTCCGCTCCAGAAACGTCATATTGTACCCGATTTTCTTTAAATTTTGTAGAACATATTATAATCCAACTAGAAACACGTATGCAAAAATTGGGTAAGATCGGTTCAGATTTAGATATAGCCCCCATACAAATGTCGCTCCCGATTTGACATTTTCCGCTCTAGAAACGACATATTGTACCCGATTTTATTTAAATTTTGTAGAACATATTATAATCCAACTAGAAACACGTATGCAAAAATTGGGTAAGATCGGTTCAGATTTAGATATAGCCCCCATACAAATGTCGCTCCCGATTTCACTTTTTCCGCTTTAGAAACCACTTATTGTACCCGATTTTCTTTAAAATTGACACAACATTTTATAATCGAACTAAAAACACCTATGCTGAAAGTGGGTATGATCGGTTCAGATTTAGATATAACCCCCATACAAAGGTCGCTCCCGATTTGACTTTTTCCGCTCTAAAATCCACATAGTGTACCCGTTTTTCTTTCAAATTGGCACAACATCTTATAATCCAACTAAAGAACCTATGGTGAAAGTGAGTAAGATCGGTTCAGATTTAGATATAGCCCTCGTACAAATGTTTAACCGATTTTGGCCAAATTTTACATATTATATTTCGCCAATAAACAGACATGGTGAAAGTGGGTCACATCGTTCCAGGTTTCAATATACCCCCATACAAATGTCCTTTCCGATTTAAAAATTTTGTCAAACACCTACATTTACAGGATGCAAAAATCCTTCCCGGTTTTAATTTTTTACCGAATTGAATTGCAATGAGAATTGTTTGGGTGATGCCCATATGTCCATACTTTGGTATGACTTTGGTTAACTATTGTATAATTTGTATTTGCCTGTCGGACAATTGGATCAATTACCATATTATTTACCATATTCGTTAAATTTGACTAAAGATGAATTTAGAGCATATAAATTATATGAATATAATTTATATAATTTGTATGAACTGAATAAAATTGCTCCCATGAAATACCTGGGTTTAGTAATCAAAGCGAAGTACATACGCATGGAGTGGTGTAGGGTATTATATAGTCGGCCCCGCCCGACTTTAGCCTTTCCTTACTTGTTTACCATATTCGTTAAATTTGACTAAAGATGAATTTATAGCATATAAATTATATGAATATAATTTGTATGAACTACATAAAATTGCTCCCATGAAATACATGGGTTTAGTAATCAAAGCGAGGTACATACGCAGGGAGTGGTGTATGGTATTATATAGTCGGCCCCGCCCGACTTTTGCCTTTCCTTACTTGTTATATATACTGATAGTTTTTACTATCACTTTGAGTGTACGAAATATGGAGGATTTTGCCACGCCCCTTCTAGTACCACCCTCACAAATAGCCATAACTTGCATAAAATTAAAGCTTTTATAATTTCTGTACGAATTATTGGCGTACACTGAATTTTGATATTTGGCAATGTTTTTATAGTCATTGCACACACCTGGAATATGGGCGATATTACCATATTAAAATAAAACTGATAGTACTTTCAAACGGAGAGCCGGATGGAATTTAATATTTGTAATTGTTTTTATAGCCAGTTCAAAAAATATATTTATGATTTTGCCACGCCCATTCCAGTGTGATCATATTTGTTTTACAAATGTGGAATGTGGTTCCATTTGCCATTTATCTTCAAGTAACTCCCACATACATATTCCGGTGCTAAGTAAAATTAAGGTTATTATAATTTTCATACATATCGAGGACTTATATTCAAAAGTGGCTATGAACCATTTTCTCGAAAATGGGTTTTTGATGCCAAACTATTCTCAGATTTGGATGTCATCTGTCATGTAAATTTGGAAAAGAATTTTTTTCTAAACCAATTTTTTTCAAATTTTTCTGATTTGGCTATGCACTCACACGTTAGTTTGTGACTGCATAAGTGGCTATGAACATAAAAATAATATAAATAAAATAGTTCAACAATGGAGCAGCATATAACCTAAGGTTATAATTCGCTACAACGATTTTGTTTAAAACATTTTTCTAGATTTAGGGCTATAGTACTATGAAATTCCATTATTTCGCGTTACTAGCATTTTGATTCCCAAGTTATCAGGCTAAAATAGTAAAAATAGTGGATATAAAGTTAAAAATAGTGAAAAGTAACCCGCGTAACTTTTTATTATATTGAGAATAACAAAATATTTTTTTGGTGTGTGATTGCTGACTTCATGGGTAATATTAGTGTCATAATCCTGGATGAAGATAATTGAAATATAAGCAATTGCAACCACGAATTTTGGAATTGTCAACAATTGCAGCGATTTTCGCGACTGACTACATGCATGACACAAGCGACAAACAAAAATTCAGTCGAAAACGCTTTCTAGATCGCGAGAAAATAAAAAAAAAAACAAAAATGAAAATGAAATTTATTTTAGCCCCATTTCCCGCGAAAATGAAAAATTTCCAAAAATTCTTCAATTTGTATTTTTTGTTTACCGTGCCCTACCGCACATACACTTTTTGTAAAAAAAGTGGAAAAAGGGATAAAAATGGTACAAATCTGACGGATGAAGCTGGAACCTTTAAATTCGCTGTGTACATCCCAGAAACTGCGTTTTCTATACAACATTGTCAAGATTTTATGAAAAATGTTATCGAGAGTTGTGTTTTTGGTTATAGCCACTTATGAATGTAAGCCCCTCGATATGCTATTTGAAAGTGAAGTATATAAGTTGGTTTAACCGACTGAAACTTACTTAAGGTTTTGTTTTTTTTTTTTCGTGCCAGCAAAAATATTTTTATCGAAAAAATCATTTTATCTCATTTTTTGGAGATTGTGTCAGAAGTATGATATCCAAGGGCTCAACATCTGAATATATTTTTGGGAAGAGGGCCTCAAAATAAAAATCGATTTTTAGCCCATTTAACAGCGAAAAATCAAGTAAAAATTCTCAAAAACTTTGGAGCTATCGAAGCCAAAAATTTCGGAAAATATTGACTGGCTTTTAGAGAAAACTCAAGAATAGACAGAGTAGTTATCCAGATATGATACAATGTTCTAGAAAAAGGCAACCCCACCTAATGTGAAGATATTGTTATATAATTTTTCCTTTTGAAAGTACATGTTTTTTGCTTTAAATAATAATATACATCATCATCATCATAGAATTTTGACAATCGATAACTATGGAATTTATCGATTATAAGGCAATTTTCTGCAACTAAAACATCAATTGATTTTTTTTATTTTCGATTTTGAGTTCATCGATATATTTTTTTCTTATTATGAGGTTCTCTAACCAACGTGTGGTGCAACCATCATGCGTTAATGAGATTTTTCAAAACTTGTCTTTGGGACTATATCGGTCTTTAATTAGTTTTTCTATAGTGAAAAATAATAAAACAAAAAATATTTCAAAAAGCAAACCACAAGAGATAGCATGAATATATATGTATGTATTTGTATACCAATCCAAATCATAAAAATAAAATTTTCCGAAACAGCCGAATTTAGACGCCCACTGTACAGTCCCTATTACACCTGGACGTTTCTACAGCAGAACTTAGGTTCGTCAAAGTTTTAATTTGTTTGTGTGAAATTTCATTAAAATAATCTTTTCCCGTTTCTCAATATCCCCCACTATGTGACAATTCTTTGGAATGATTTCCATACTGGAGAGTATATATGACGCGACTTAGAAGAATTTTAAGGCTTTTTTATTATTTTTGTAGATATTTATTAGCAGAATGATATAAATTTCCACTAAAGCTAATTGGATCTTAAATCGATTTTTGATAGATTTCATAGCTTTCTTTCTTGTGCCCAAGGTGCCCATTACGGAGCCATCCTCTATAAAATATAATGAGACGCCCGGGGATAAATTAATTCCTAGACATTTGCAAAAATCCCCCCATGCGCTACGCTATGTATAAACATGTTCATTTAGACTCATCGATTGTTCCAATATCTAGTTGCTTTCATTCAAAAAAATCATCTCAATAATTGAGTTGTATTAAACGATGATCAATTCATTCCATGGCACCAGACAACAACTCAATGAACTCAGCAGGCTGCCAGCGGTGAAAGTGTGGACGGTTTAGTTTTCATTGGCCCCAAAGAAAAATAAACAGACACCAACCCACCACAAAAGAAAAACTCAATCGATTTGTTCTGTATTTCAATTGTTTGATTAATGCTCCATTGACTTGAAATTTGGGACAAATTATTACAGGAAAAATAGAAAATATTAATTTTTTTGTTCAAAAAACAAATTGTTTAAACAATTCGTACAAATGGATTATATGTAGCTGTCGGCGTCATAGTGATGAGATTTAAATTTAGAGAAAACGAATTAAATTGTTTTCCATTTGAAACTATTCGCTGGGCTTTCCAAAATAGGCATACACCGCGAATGACGTTGGAAATATTATTTTTTTTTGTTTTATTTTGACGTTGTTTTGTACAGATCACCAAAAAAATTGTGTGTTCGCCTTGGAATCAAATGGAATACATACGTAATTATTTGTGGTATGGCAAAGTTTAATACATATTTTATATGTTTTACGATATTTAGAGGGATGTGATGTGTGGCATGACAGCGATTCCAATTCCGTTCCCTAATACAATCAACCTAATCTTATGAACCGAATCTAATCAATGTGATGTATGCTACAAATTATCCATTCGGTTCAGTACAGTATTTAAAATTTACATTGAGTAAGGAAGAAATATTTTTTACAGAAATGTTAATTTTATCTTTACTATATAAGGAATGCATCTAAACGAAGACAACTATGTTTTTAATAAAATGATGAAAAATGCATGTATAAATATAAAAACTACGGTTTACTAAATAAGAGTACATCATAAAAACATAGTTTTTAAGCTAATATTATTACTAAAAGTACTTCCACAAATACAACTCTACCCTCATTGAAAAATTATAATTTAATTTTTTCATCCAGTACCCCAGATTTATTAAATTTTACTCCACTTATTGTTTTCATTTCGCGGAAGATAATGTTCTGGAAGGATGAAAGAGGGAAAAGTGTTTGTTGACATATGTTCTGAATTTCTGCAGTTCAAAGCTTTGTTAAATGCTTTTAGGTCATGTATTTCGGCGCTCAGCGGTAATTAGAGATGTGCGCGTGAGTGATTATTGGCTCACGCTCACGAAGGAAAAAAATTAAACACCCACGTTCACGCACGAAGATTTTTTTGTTATTCACGTTCACGCACGCTCACGTGAGTAAACTCACGATCAAGCGTGATTCACGCAATTCACGTGAGCCGCGCTTATCTCTAGTGGTAATATCACACCGACGATTTGAAATAATCGAAGTATGACAGTCGAAGCCAATCACTGACATAGAAAGTGGAGTGGATGTAATATAGTCAGGCCATTTGACTTCCTTACATTTTTGCTGGTGAAATATGATCAAAGCGATTATTAATATAGTTTGCTGTCTTTATTTTAGTAAAGTTTTGTTCCTGTTAGCTCAATACAAATATATATATATATATATATACCCGACACAAAGTGGTTCCAAATAAATTTTTAATTAATTCTATAACTTGTTGATTTGAGACATTAATAGGATAAATACGAAATTTAGAAGGATTGCTAAAATTGAGAAAATCGGTACAGTGTCGATTTTATTGGTATCTTCATTTGGCAACCTGACGTATACGTGTTACACTCATTTGTACATTAATCATACGCTACGAAAAACAGTGATAGATGTTTGGTGGTTGTCAGATTATTTTGTACCTCTATCGCCAAAGCAATTGTCATAAATCGCCAAAAAAAAAAACGACAAATTTAAACAACATCAGTTTTTGTTAAAAAAATCGACAAATTAAATGTTATATTGTTGTTGAAAAAAAATTATGGAATTCAGATATTATATTTGAATTGTATATTTTCAACATTCCATGATAAGGAATTAAAACATATTTTAATGGTATTTATTACTCCTAATAAAAGTTCTAACTATTTCTTATACCGTGACCTAGTTTAGGCATAATTCACTGGTTAAAAAAAAAAAACAAAACAATTAACATTAAAAAATTACATTTTTCTCCTTTATGAATAATTTTTCATTTCATTTATGAAGTCTATGGAAATAACTCCTTACAGACCAGCAATGTATTACAATTCAATAATAATATTATACTAATAACAATAATAAATTTAATTAATTAAATTATTTAACAATTTTTTAAAAATAAGACTAGAAATAGTAAAATCTACAAATTCACAAATAGTATTATAAAGTTTCATTGATCTAATTAAGGATTCATTAGAAGCATAATTAGAAAAATGTCTATCGATATGAAAAGGGTAGTAATGTCTCAAAGAGATAAAGTAACTCTGGAAAATCCACAGTGGTATTTATAATATCATGTAAAAACAACAGTGAAGCTATATCTCTTCTAGAGGCCAAATATTTTAATGAAATAAGTAAACATCTACTTTCGTAGGATGGAATTGGTGCAGAAAAGTTTAAAGAGTTTAATGCAAACTTCATAAACGTTTTTCTGAACTTTCTCAACATGATAACTATGTACGGAAGCCTTTGGGCTCCAGATGAAAGAAGCATATTCAGTTTTTGATCGAACAAAAGAACAATATAAAACCTTTTTCGTATAAGCATCTGCGAATTCAGCGGTATTTCTAGGTATGAAATACATAACTGAATAAGCCCTAGGGATAATATAATTAAGATGACTGAGGAAAGTTAACTTGTAGTCAAACAAAACACCTAAATCAAGCTTTTCCAACACAATATCCAAATTATGACTTGAAATATTGTATTGAGAAATTATTGGATTACGACAATTTTAGAATAGTTGACTGGAAGACCATTATACGTAGACCAAAGAGAAAATCTATCAATATCATCCTGCAATAATTGTATGTCACTAAAAGTACGAACAGCCCTGAAAATCTTTAAATCATTGGCATACATGAGATGCCTAGAATTCAAAAAACAACAATTAATATCACTAACTAAAATATTGAATAACAACGGACCCAATACACTTCCTTGTGGGATACCAGAATTTGGAATATAAGTATCTGAATAGAAACCATCTAAAAATACCGAACAGTGTCTATTTATTAAAAATGTTCGAAACCAATCAATAATTTCCGAACGAAAGCCAATTTTTATTAATTTATATAATAATATATTATGAGGAACTCTGTCGAAAGCTTTGGAGAAATCAGAATATATAGTGTCCACTTGAACACCACTCTCAAAATTCGAAATGCAATATTTTGTAAAAACTGTTGTATAGAAAACGCATTTTCTATGATGTACACAGCGAATTTAAAGATTCCAGCTTCGTCCGTCATATTGGCACCATTTTTATCTCTTTTTCCATTTTTTTTACAAAAAGTAGTATCTACGGTAGGTGACGGTAAACAAAAAATACAAATTGGATATTTTCATCAAAAACTCATTTTCGAGAAAGCCCACTTTCGAATATAAGCCCTCGATATAAATTCATAATGAGTAATGTATATTTACAATATGAACATGTTAATTAATAATGAGAAATGTAGATTCATAGTGAGAATTATAAATGTATAATGAGAACTATTAATTAATAATAATGAGAAATACAAGTTCGTAATCAGAAAATCGCAATTCCTAATGAGAAAATATAAAATCATATTGAGAAAATATAAATTTATAATGAGAACATTGATAAAATATTTTACTTCAGATTGATATAGGAATATGTAATGAATAAAGATAGTGCATCTGAGTGAAATGTGCTTGCATGTTGATCTGCTCTTGCGCAGTTTCCACCAGTTATAGTTATTTTTATATATTATTCTGATTATAAATTACTTTTTCTCATTATAAACTTGAAATTATGTTCTATGAAAAGAATGCGTTGTTTATGTATATTTTTCTATTTTCATTACCGTAAACAATTTCTTCTTATTTTTCAATAATTCTGTGACATTTCGACTTTTGTGGTATAAAATAAAGTACATTTTTCTAGCAATTCTTCTGAAGGCAAAGTTTCTTTATCATAGACTTAAACAAAAGAATAGTACACTTAAATTTCTATCACACCACAAAATGTACACCTTTCATCGGCCATAAAATCCGTACCATCTGTTGGATTTGCAAAAAAAATGTTTTAAAACCATTTTTATAGCATTCAACATAAATATATACATAACAAGTAAGGAAAGGCTAAAGTCGGGCGGGGCCGACTATATAATACCCTACACCACTCCATGCGTATGTACTTCGCTTTGATTACTAAACCCAGGTATTTCATGGGAGCAATTTTATTCAGTTCATACAAATTATATAAATTATATTCATATAATTTATATGCTCTAAATTCATCTTTAGTCAAATTTAACGAATATGGTAAATAATATGGTAATTGATCCAATTGTCCGACAGGCAAATACAAATTATACAATAGTTAACCAAAGTCATACCAAAGTATGGACATATGGGCATCACCCAAACAATTCTCATTGCAATTCAATTCGGTAAAAAATTAAAACCGGGAAGGATTTTTGCATCCTGTAAATGTAGGTGTTTGACAAAATTTTTAAATCGGAAAGGACATTTGTATGGGGGTATATTGAAACCTGGAACGATGTGACCCACTTTCACCATGTCTGTTTATTGGCGAAATATAATATGTAAAATTTGGCCAAAATCGGTTAAACATTTGTACGAGGGCTATATCTAAATCTGAACCGATCTTACTCACTTTCACCATAGGTTCTTTAGTTGGATTATAAGATGTTGTGCCAATTTGAAAGAAAAACGGGTACACTATGTGGATTTTAGAGCGGAAAAAGTCAAATCGGGAGCGACCTTTGTATGGGGGTTATATCTAAATCTGAACCGATCATACCCACTTTCAGCATAGGTGTTTTTAGTTCGATTATAAAATGTTGTGTCAATTTTAAAGAAAATCGGGTACAATAAGTGGTTTCTAAAGCGGAAAAAGTGAAATCGGGAGCGACATTTGTATGGGGGCTATATCTAAATCTGAACCGATCTTACCCAATTTTTGCATACGTGTTTCTAGTTGGATTATAATATGTTCTACAAAATTTAAATAAAATCGGGTACAATATGTCGTTTCTAGAGCGGAAAATGTCAAATCGGGAGCGACATTTGTATGGGGGCTATATCTAAATCTGAACCGATCTTACCCAATTTTTGCATACGTGTTTCTAGTTGGATTATAATATGTTCTACAAAATTTAAAGAAAATCGGGTACAATATGACGTTTCTGGAGCGGAAAATGTCAAATCGGGAGCGACATTTGTATGGGGGATATATCTAAATCTGAACCGATCTCACCCAATTTTTGCATACGTGTTTCTAGTTGGATTATAATATGTTCTGCCAAATTTAAAGAAAATCGGGTACAATATGTCGTTTCTAGAGCGGAAAATGTCAAATCGGGAGCGACATTTGTATGGGGGCTATATCTGAATCTGAACCGATCTTACCCAATTTTTGTATACGTGTTTCTAGTTCGATTATAAGACGTTCTGCCAAATTTAAAGAAAATCGATTACAATATGTCGTTTCTAGAGCGGAAAATGTCAAATCGGGAGCGACATTTGTATGGGGGATATATCTAAATCTTAACCGATCTCACCCAATTTTTGCATACGTGTTTCTAGTTGGATTATAAGATGTCTGCCAAATTTAAAGAAAATCGGGTACAATATGTCGTTTCTAGAGCGGAAAATGTCAAATCGGGAGCGTCATTTGTATGGGGGCTATATCTAAATCTGAACCGATCTTACCCAATTTCTGCATAGGCGTTTCTAGTTGGATCATAAGATGTTGTGCCAATTTTAAAGAAAATCGGGTACAATATGTGGTTTCTAGAGCGGAAAATGTCAAATCGGGAGCGACATTTGTATGGGAGCTATATCTAAATCTGAACCGATTTCCTCCAAACTCAATACCGATGGTCCTTGGCCAGAAAAAATAAATTCTGCCAAGTTTCATGACAATCGGACAACAATTGCGACCTGTAGAGTGCGAACAAGCTTAGATGGACAGCAGACGGACGGACGGACGGACGGACGGACGGACGGACGGACGGACGGACGGACGGACGGACGGACGGACGGACGGACGGACGGACGGACAGACAGACATCGTTAAATCGACTCAGCTGGTGATTCTAAGCCGATCGGTACACTTAAAGGTGGGTCTAGCTCGATTATTTCTTGGTGTTACAAACATTTGGCGCGAAACTAACTTATAATACCCTAGACCACGAAGTGGTGTAGGGTATAATAATAAAAAATATTTATTTTGGAATAAATGTACATGTACCATCCATCCATTTCCACATTCAAAATAAGCATGTTTTTTTATTTTATTTTAAAACTTACCGAATATCGTTAATGGTAAATACCAAATCCATTTAGCTGTCGCCATAGCGGGCAATTTTGGCTTTTATTTAAAAGCGGATATCTTGCGAGAATAATTTCGCTTCTTTGTTTTGTTTGGCGGAGAACTCTTTGTCCAATCTATTTCAATGTTGCATAGAATTTGTTTCCTTAGTGCAAATATATATATATTTTTTTGTTTTATATCAATTTGATCACTCTTTTTCTCTCTCTCACTCTTTTCTATTTTAACATTTCTAATTTCACGTTTCTTTTTTAGCACATTTACGTTGCGTTAATTTGTGCGCCGGTCCTGCGTGCGAATTTCTGTTAGCGTTTGCTGTTTGGTGTTTGAGTTTCAACACTTCCGCAATTGCATTTCATCGAGTTTTGTATTTTTTGTTTGTTTTTTTTTGTGTTTGCTTTTCACTCTCCCGTTTCTTAACACTTTCCTAATGTAAACAAAATCGATATTTTCGTTAGTATTTCGCCTGAAACTGTAGATTGTAGCTATAAATTTAATAAGTTTAATGCAATGCAATCAATAATAGTATAAACGATTTATTGGCCTTTCAGGTGGGTGAGGTGTTCACGGAATTCATCATCATCGACAAATCATTTCGTTAACATAAAATGGGGAGAAGCTAGAATCAGCCAGGGTCGACTATATGATACCCTCCAATATTCTCCATCAAATCACAATAAAACCGACAGTGGATTTTTTTTCACTCAAAAGTTGCAGACTTTTCTTGCGAAGTGTGACATGCAGTATTTCAGAGGAATTTTCCAGCGTTCTTTTTGTGCTTCATTTCACATAAAACTTAAAAATAATAATATTAGTAATATTTTCTGTGCAAGGATTAAACATAATATAACGAACATTTTCTAGTCAGTACTCTCCTATTTGAATTTTTTTGGCAATAAATAATAATGAGCTTTTTGCAGAAGTTAATGAAAGGTGCGACAAATACATCCTCATTTAAATTTAAAATTATGCTGGATTCTGAGCATCAGCTGAGCAAATAGTATTTGATTAACTTTAGCATGGGGTAGAATCATTTTATTAAATAAAAATAAAGTATGTCACCGATATAAAAAAGGGTATTAAAATTAAAATTTTTAAATTTCTTATTGATTCATAGAAAACGCTATATCGAATTAGGTAAGGATATTGTACATATAAATTAGCCATTTTATAAAGTAAAGATGTTATGTATCGACTTCCTGTAGAGTGAATCAACAAAAATTTACATATATTGACGTTTTGAAAGTTTACATCTGAAACTATGTTACCCCCATTAAGAAAATGCATATTACTAATATGGTAAATAATAAAGTAAATGTAAAGTAAAATGTGGTTTCTAGAGCGGGAAAATCGGGAGCGATATCTGTATGGGGGCTATATCTAAATCTGAACCGATCTTACCCACTTTCAGTATAGGTGTTTCTAGTTCGATTATAAAATGATGTGCCAATTTTAAAGAAAATCTGGTACAATATGTGGTTTCTAGAGCGGAAAAAGTCAAATCGGGAGCGACATTTGTATGGGGGCTACATCTAAATCTGAACCGATCTTACCCACTTTCAGCATAGATGTTTCTAGTTCGATTATAAAATGATGTGCCAATTTTAAAGAAAATCGGGTACAATATGTAGTTTCTAGAGCGGAAAAAGTCAAATCGCCAGCGACATTTGTATGGGGGCTATATCTAAATCTGAACCGATCTTATCCACTTTCAGCATAGGTGTTTCTAGTTCGATTACAAAATGTTGTGCCAATTTTAATGAAAATCGGGTACAATATGTGGATTCTAGAGCGGAAAAAGTCAAATCGGGAGTTACATTTGTATGGGGGCCATATCTAAATCTGAACCGATCATACCCACTTACACCTATGCTGAATAGGTGTTTCTAGTTCGATTACAAAATGTTGTGCCAATTTTAATGAAAATCGGGTTCAATATGTGGTTTCTGAAGCGGAAAAAGTGAAATCGGGAGCGACATTTGTATGGGGTCTATATCTAAATTTGAACCGATCTTACCCACTTCCAGCATAGGTGTTTCTAGTTCGATTACAAAATGTTGTGCCAATTTTAATGAAAATCGGGTACAATATGTGGATTCTAGAGCGGAAAAAGTCAAATCGGGAGTTACATTTGTGTGGGGGCCATATCTAAATCTGAACCGATCATACCCACTTACACCTATGCTGAATAGGTGTTTCTAGTTCGATTACAAAATGTTGTGCCAATTTTAATGAAAATCGGGTTCAATATATGGTTTCTAGAGCGGAAAATGTCAAATCGGGAGCGACATTTGTATGGGGACTATATCTAAATCTGAACCGATCTAACCCGCTTTCGTCCCAGGTATTTCTAGTTAAATTATAATGTGTTATGCAAAATTTGAAGAAAATCGGGTACTGTATGCGCTTTATAGGGCGGAAAAAGCCAAAACGGGAGTAACATTTGTATGGGGGCTATATCTAAATTTGAACCGATTTCCTTCAAATTCAATACCAATCTCCTTGGCCAAAAAAAGTAACTTCTGCCAAATTTCTGCTGATAATTGGACAGCAAATTCCACCTGTAGAGTGCGAACAAAAAAAGATGGACAGCAGACGGACGGACAGACAGACATTGTTAAATCCATTCAGCTGGTGATTCTAAGCCGATTATTTATTGTTGTTGAATTTGGAGAAAATCAGTTCAGATTTATATATAGCCTCCATACAAACATCCCTATAATTTACACTATTACTGTTCTAGAATACACATTTTACATCGGATCATGGCCAAATTTTCAGGATCGTGTTATATTTGAACTAGAAACAGCTCACGGGAAAGTGGACCACATGGGTCCATGCTTTCTTATAGCCTCCATACAAATGTACCTCCGATTTACAATATTACTGCTCTAAAATGCACATTTTACATCGGATTTTGATCAAATTTTCCACACAATGTTACATTTATACTAGAAATACGTATTTTGAAAGCCAGAAGAGCGATAATAGTGTAAACTGGGGACCCATTTGTATGGGGGCTATACCAAAACATTGACCTATATAGTTTTGGTATAGCCCCCATACAAATAGGCTCCCCGTTTACACTATTATCGCTTTAGATCCCACATCTTAAATTGGATCTTGATACAATTTTGCAGATCATGTTATATTTTAATTAAGAATACCTACTTTAAAAGCGATCTATAAAGGCCCCCTTTTGAATGTAGCGCCCTTACAAGTGGGCCCCGTTTGAATTATTACCTCTCTAGGACCCACATTTTACATCGAAAGTTTTTCAAATTTTGCAGATTATATTATATTGATATTTCACACTAAGAATACCTACTTTGAAAGTGATCTATATGGGCCCAGTTTTTAATGTAGCGCCCTTATAAATGAACCCCATTTTTATTATTACCCCTCTAGGACCCACAATTTACATCGGAAGTTAATCAAATTTTGCATTTTGTATTATATTTCAACTAAGAAGACATATTATGAAAGTCAAATATATGAGTCCATATTTTGGTATAACCCCCATACAAATTGGACCCCATTCTACTCTATTGCAGCTCTAGAACCCACATCGTGCATTAGATCTCGATATAATTTTGCATATCATGTCATGTTTCAACTAAGAATACCTACTTTGAAAGTGATCTATGTATAGGGTCCGCCAAATAACTTTTTTTTTTTTAAATGGTATAATGCTACATTTGAACAGATTTTCTTCAAATTTGGCAAATCAGCTCATAATTCAGCTAAAAACATCTATGGTGAAAATGGGCCACATCGGTTCAGACTTATATATAACTCCCATACCAATGTCTCCTATGATTTACTTTTTAAAAAACGTTAGATGGCGGACCCTATATAATGGCCACATTTTAATTTGTACCCCTCAAGAACGCCAATTTACATCGGATTTTTTTTTTCAAATTTTGCAGATTATATTCTATTTCAACTAAGAATACAAAGTCAAATATATGTGTCCACACTTTGGAAGAACCCAAATTGAGCTCCCTTTCTACTCTAATACAGCTCTAGAAACTACGCCTTACATCGGATCATGATATATTTCAACTACCGTGAATGAGAAATATATAGGCCCATGTTTTGAACCAGTGTTGTTATAGGCCTCTTTTCAAATGTCGATCCGATTCATCCTATTACTACTGTATAATTTGTATTTGTCTGCCGGAAAATTGGATCAATTATTTGCCATATTCGTTAAATATGATTAAAGATGAATTTATAGTAACTGTATAATTTATATGAACTATATAAAATTGCTCCCATGAAACACCTGGGTTTAGTAATAAGAGCGAGGTATATACGCAGGGAGTGGTGTAGGGTATTATATAGTCGGCCCCGCACTTTTTTTAGCTTTTCCTTACTTGTTTTTATTTTGGAGAAGGAGCGTGGATAATACGCCCTGAGTATGAAACAAAAATCTTCCGTGAGGCGCATGTCCCAGATGTTGAAATGCCATTTTCGAATTTTGAAAAAAACAAAAGTTGTGCTGAATTGTGCTAGGTTTGTGCCCAATTGTGCCGTAAAAAGTTTTTCGAAAAATTGAAAATTGACCGAGATATTGCGAAAAAAACTTTTTTTTTCCAAAAAATCGCTGGGATTGCCATTTCTTTTTTTTGCAAAAACAAAAGTTGTGCTGGATTGTGCTAGCGGAGTACATAATTGTGCCGTTTTTAAAAAAGTTCTATCTCAATCCGTTTTCGAAAAAATCGATATTTTCGAAAAAATCCTAGAATTGCCATTTTGTTTTTTCGCAAAAACAAAAGTTGTGCTGAATTGTGCTAGATTTGTGCCCAATTGTGCCGCAAAAAGTTTTTCGAAAAAATGAAAATTGGCAGAGATACAGCGAAAAAACTTTCTGCAACAAAAATCGCTGAAATTTTCATTGTAGGTTTTTTGGGCAGCAAAAGTTGTGCTATGTTCTTCTAGAGGAGGGTGTTATTGTGCCGTTTCAAGCTAAGTTCTATCTCAAACTGTTTTCGAGAAAATCGCTAATCAAAATTTTGGCGATTTTTCAAAAAAATGCTCTAATTTTGTTAAAATCGCGATTTTTGCAAATCCAAAAACTGTGCTGAATTGTGCTCGCCTAGCACAATTTTTTCGTGATACATCAAAAAGTGCTCATTTCAATGGTTCATAAAAATAATCGCCATTTTAACTTTTTTAGCCATTTTCCATATAACTTTGCAAAAAACGCGAATTTCAAAAATCCAAAAGTTGTGCTGGATTGTGCTCGCCTAGCACAATTTTGCTATCATATTCCAAAAGCGCCAACTTTTTGTAAAGTCCAAAAACGCCAAAAATTCTAGAATTGCCATTTGGTTTTTTCGCATTTTCAACATCTGGGACATGTGAGGCGCCCTAATGAACGTAAATATATAAATACAATTATCACACCAACGCCTGTGAACGACAAGTAAACAATTTCAATTTTTGTCGCGTGTCAAAAAATTAGCAATTCAAACTAATACAAAATATCTAAATTTGCACATCCCAATTGTTTTCGACGAATAAAAAGAACATGTAATAACAATAAATGACATAAATATGCAATATCTGAATGCATTTATGACACCCACACGCACCAGCAGCGCCCAACTCGTTGCAACTGCCGCGGCTAAATATGGAAAACATTCGAATTATGCCAATGACGGCAATTGGGTGTCAATGGCTGTGGCAATGCCAGTGCCAAACACTCACTAGTACGAACATAAGTGGCATTACTGCCAATAAGAGAAAGGCGGGGGGAGGCAATTAAAATAGTCAACTCGCCCCCAAATAAAAAATAAACACCCTTTTTGGTAATGAAAACAAGTTTTCCTTTTGACCAAAAATAAAATTATTATTGTGCAATTTATATACATATGTATGTACGTATGTAAATAAATGACGTGGGGCGCCCACTCACACCAATCGAAATGAATTATTTCCTATTCGCAATTTATCGAATGTGTAACAGCAGCAATTGTTTATCGTTTGTCTGTTGTCCGTTGTCGGTCGTAGGAAAGAAATAGCCCACCACATTTTCAGCTTGCAATTTGACATTGTATCTTTTTTTTGGAGATTGTAATCGTATTTCAGGGTCATTTGGCCTCTGGCATAATTAATATGTACGAATAATTTGTATTAAATGGGAAATTTCATTTAACGTAATTGAAATTTCCTAGAGGCGAGTATTTTCTGTATGCTCTCTGTTGATTTTGTCGGTTTCCTACGCTAATTGTTTGTTTTTTATCTCGTCTCGTCTAGTATTGGGTTATTTTTGTTTCTGAAATGAATTGAATGTTATGAAAAGATCAATGAGTTTTTTCATTTCTTTTATGTGGGCTGTGTGCTTAGGAAACCATACATTATAGGTTGTGGTTTTAGTTGAATTGCAATTATTTCAAACTGTTTTTTATATTGTTTAAATGCCGAAGCTAATTATCTTTGGAACAATCTTTATAAAAAGCCATAAATACTAGTAGAAAAAGAGAGATAAATGTATAAAATAATTATTTTATAATCATCATTATTGATAAACTCAATTAAAATTGAGAGAATCTGAGTTAATAGTTAAGAATGGATGGATGTTAATGTTATGGCATTTTATAATTAAGATCATTTTAAATTTTGCAAAACTAAATATTTTGTGTCCAAGACCTAAATATATTTACACCATTCACTAGGGTATAAGGCTTTGTGCATTTTTTGTAACACCCAAAAGGAAGGGATATAGACCCATTGTTAATTATACCGATCGGCTTAGAATCACTTTCTGAGTCGATTTTTTTGAAGAAAATCGGTTCAGATTTAGATATAGCCCCCATACGAATTTCACTCCCGATTTGACTCTTTTCACTCTAGATACCACATATTTCAAGAGATTTTCTTCACAATTGGCAAAACTTCTTATAGTTAAACTAGAAACACCTGTGGTAATAATGTGTTAGATCGCTTCAGATTTATACATAATGGGAGCTATATATAAATCTGAAGCGAATCTGAATTTCGTTCCCAATTAGAATTTTTCCGCTCTAGAATCCACATATTTAACAGATTTTCTTCAAAATTAGCAAAACACCTTATATTTCAACTGGAAACACCTGTGGTAAATATGTGGTAGATCGGTTCAGATATATATGTAGCTCTCATACAAATTTCGTTCTCAACTTGAATTTTTCCGCTCTAGAATCCACATATTTTAACAGATTTTCTTCAAAATTCGCAAAACACCTTATGTTTCAACTGGAAACGCTTGTGGTAAATATGTGTTAGATCGGCTCAGATTTATATATAGTTCTCATACAAATTTCGTTCCCAATTTGAAAATTTCCGCTCTAGAATCCACATATTTTAACAGATTTTCTTCAAAATTAGCAAAACACCTTATATTTCAACTGGTAACACCTGTGGTAAAAATGTGTCAGATCGGTTCAGATTAATATATAGCTCCCATACAAATTTGGCTCCCAATTTGAACTTTTCCGCTCCAGAATCCACATATTTTAACAGATTTTCTTCAAAATTGGCAAAATATTTAAACTATATTATATATATATATAATATATAATATTAAAACTAGGAACACCTATTATGAACATGGGTCACATCGGTTCAGATTTACATATAACTCTCATACAAATTTCGTTCCCCCCAGAAACCGTGTATTTTCAGAGAATTTCTTAGAATTGAGCATAACACGTTATACTTCAACTGGATGAAGTTATTGTGAAAGTTAGTCACTTCATTCCATGTTTGTATGTAGTCCCGATACAAATATTATACTCGATTTGACAAGTTGGACCAGGTCATATTAGCCTGTGATTAGGAAACATACAAATTTTTTCCCCGTTTTCACTTTTTTACTGAATTGAATTGTATTCCGATAGAAAGTGGAGTGTATCACATAGTCGGCCCCGCCCGACTTTAGCCTTTCCCTTTAGCCTTGTTACGACCCTTGTTGTATTAACGAAATCGTGGTTCAAAAAACTTGTAAACATCTGAACTAATCGCTGGCGAATCTAAAAAGAACGAATTGGGTAATCCCCTTTAATATTCCCGTCTACGCAGTCAGAATGCACACGCCGAATTTCATTATTCTAGCCGTATCCGTTAGATTGGTAGTATTTTTATCCCGCCCGGGTTTCCCATAACGAACTTTGTAAATTTAGCTGCAACCATTTGTTCGGTACCAATTTTAACCCTTTTCCCAATTTTCAAGCTAAAATACGAATATCGAAATACCTCCGAAGTACACAACGAATTTCATTATTCTCGATGCATCTGATTGATTGGTACATTTTGTATCCCTTTTCGCCCACTTTTCCCCAAAAAGTACTCATTACCCTAAAAGTCAAAATTTGAAAAAAAACCTTTATGTTGCTCGTTTACACAGTTAGAGGAATGAATAAATCGAATTTCATGATTTCACTTTCAGCCGTTTGGTTGGTATTATTTTTATCCCTCTTTTCCAATTTCACCACTATAAAGTAGGAATTTTGAATTTGTCATTTTGATTGGAATTTCACCCCCTAAAACTATGAAATATTTGGTTATTGGGGAAATTTTCTATCCTTGTTAGGGGGGAATTTTCCCTCAGTATCGATTTCGCCAAATTGCAATTGCTCAGCCAAACTACAACTACTTGTCGTAGTCATGGAAATCACCTACAATCACCTACATCCTTTCGTTCACATGCTAGTATGTCTTCAACAGATGGACGGACATGACTAGATCGTCTTCAGGATTTTCTGACAATCAAGAATATATATGGTCTCAGGTCAATATTTCAAGGTGTTACAAAGTGAATAACAAAAATCCCAGCAAAAATTTGTGTATGCAAATTTTTGAATTAAAAAAATGTTTTCTAAAATTCTCAAATTGCAAAACACCGATTGGAAAATGTTTAGTAGATTTGTGTAATCCCATATGTTAACTTCTTACTCGAGGTAAATGGCGATCATTTTTGTAAAAATCTCAAATTTTGAAACATATTTTAGTTCCTAAATACCTACATTATGATATATTTAATAAGTTTATACATTTTGGAACGAAAAAAATCAAGCAATGGATAACTACTATAATTCCACCAACCAGATCACTAGGATATGACCAGTTCTTATAAAATAATTTATTTAGACAATTAATACACAAAGTACCAAAGACCGATTTCAAAATCCATAAACAAATTTCATATGCTGACTTTATGAATCAGTATGTCTTAATGTCCGCAAAAAATAAATGTTTGGGACTCGGACAGAATTTTGTTGCTTTGTGTTATCAGGGTAATAATTAGCGAAAGAATCAATCAATGGATAACTACACATTGCTAAATATGAGTGATATTCAGTAAAAATTTCCTTTAAAGTAGTAATATTTACTAAGTATGAGTAAAGTTTACTTCTTTCAAAGCCATAGTAAATAGGTTCATTTACTAGAAATAGGTTAGTAAATTTACTTAAAAACATTTCTTTGGATCTAATAAAAAATTCTTACAATTGAGTAAATGCATACTTGTGTGGAAGAATATTTCCAATGTTTTTTAGTAAGAAACAGAAATATTTTGTATGGAAAAATTTCATTTAGGAAATTTTAACTAAAATATGTGTTTTTCCTAAATTAAGTTAATATGTTAATATGTGAAATTTATGCCGAGTTCTTCATATATTTAAGTATTGATGAACTTGAAATTGTTTAATTAAAATTATTGAATATTAATCTAAGAAGCAATTCTCGTTCGTTTGCAGAGACTTATTTCTTAAATACTTCAAGTATTAATCTATACAACCACTACGAAAGCGCCTAGCTTTCCTTCGCATCAATCATGGAGTAATATCTCATTCTTTATGGCTTTGAAGTAGAGATTGGCGCGACTCACGTGAATTGCGTGATTCACGCGTGATCCTGAGCAAAATTTATTTTACTCACGTGAGCGTGCGTGAACGTGAGGAACGAAAAAATGTTCGTGCGTGAATGTGCGTGTGTCTAATTTCTGCGTGAATCACGTGATTTTTCGTGAGTCGCACATATTTATTAATTATTATATTTTCATTATATTTAATTCAAAAATTCATTCAAAGTAATATATATATGTATATTTATTTCTAAAATAAAGTGCTTCTTTTTTCTATTATTTAAATAAGCATTCCATGCGCCAACACCAGGCACTACATTTATTTGAGAAACCCCCTTAGTGTTAGTTCAATTAAAAAATTCACATACGTGATGTCGTGTTATATGCTTTATTTTCTACTTGGATTTATGTCAGTGTCCGATTTTAACTTATTTTGCGTTAAACTAGACAATATATAACAAGTAAGAAGGCGTTAAGTTCGGCCGGGCCGAATCTTATATACCCTCCACCACGGAGTGCATTCCATAGTATTACCAGCAGATTAAAAAATGTCGACTTTACATAGAAGCACAGTACGAATTTTCGAAAGATCTTTTATTTTACGTGTCTACGCAATCAGAGGAATGTATATATCGAATTTCATTATTCTAGGTGCAACCGTTAGGTTGGTACTATTTTTATCCCTCTATCCCCATTTAACCCCTTAAAAGTATGAATTTAGAAAAACTACTTTTATATCATGTATCTGCTCTATTAGAGGAATGTACATGCCAAATTTCGTGTTTCTATCTGTTGTCGTTTGATAGGTACCATTTTTATCCCTGTTTGTCCCATTTCGCCCCCTACAAATAAAAATCACTCTATGGTGCCCTTTTATGCTATAAAGGGAATGCGCATTGCAAATATCAAGTAAATACAAGCTAATATGTTCATAAAACATGTAGAAATACTCTAAATATTAGGGTATTTTCAGTCCTTGTGAGGGAAAATGTTTTCCCTCTGGGCCGATTTCGTCCACTTTCAATCCCAACCGATCTACAACCATAAGACACATTTAGGAAAAATTTGAACCTCCTAGCTCATTTCGTTCGGCCGCTATCGTGCTTTCAACAGACAGACAGACGGACATGGCTATATCGTCTTAGAATTTTACCACGACCCAGAATATATATACTTTATGGGGTCTCCGATAAATATTTCAAGGTGTCACAAACGGAATGACAAAGTGAATATACCCCCATCCTGGAGGTGGAGGGTATAAAAATATAAATTTAAGACATTCTCATTTCGATTTAGAATAGGAATATTATTTTCTTTGTGGAAATTGTTTGCGTGATTTACGTGAATCACGCGTGATCGTGTGCAAAAATCATTTTACTCACGTGAGCGTGCGTGAACGTGAGGAACGAAAAAATCTTCGTGCGTGATTCAATATTTTTCTTTCGTGAGCGTGCGTGAACGTGAGCCAATAATCACTCACGCGCTCATCTCTACTCTGAAGCAAAACCATTTGTTTGATTTTTTTGGTTAAATTGAACTTATTTTAAGTTCACCTTTTTCCTTGTATCAAGTATAATTTTCATCAGTTTAAGTAAAAATTTACTAATTTTAAGTAAAAAATCAGCAAAGATTAAGTAAAAATTGATTTGATTGATTGATTAAAAATTTACTTAGTTTTAGGAAAATATTTCTTAAATTTAGTAACAAATTTAATTGATTTTAGGAAAAATTTTACTTAGATTTACAAAAAATTTACTTGGTTTTAGGAAAAATTTACTTAGATTTAGGAAAATTTCAGCAACATTTTACTTAGATTTATTAAAAATGTACTTGATTTAATGAAAAAACTTACTGGAATTTTCCTCAGCTTGAGTAAATATTTTCTTGGTTTGAGGAAAATTGAACTAGAATCAAATTCAAAGCATGTACTACTTTTAAGGAAAAGTTTGAACGAAATTCCATTTTCCGAAATTTTAGTTAATTTTACTCATTATAAGGTTCACTTTTTTCTGAGTGTACATAAATCGATCAGTCAGATCTCTAGAATATTACCAATTCTCATAAAAAAATGTATTTAGACAATTAATTCCCAAAAACCCAAAGCACCGATTTTTAATGTAAAAATTAAATTTTATCCGCTGACATAGTTCTTTTCTTCTGACCCTCGATCGACATTTCTGAATGGCGGTTAGTTTTCTAAAAAATCACATTTTACTTTGGAAAACTCTTTTGTATTTCTTGGAAAGTCGAAATATTTTCAGAATCTTTCTTCTCTTCTTTCTTTCATGCCATGGTGACATCAACAGAAGGCACCCTAATGCGCACGTACACTGTAAGTGATAATAATAATGTTTTATGAGCCTATTACCATTTCCCCACTACCCAACATTATAGCGGATCATAACGATTTCTTTAATTATGACTGATCGATTTGATATTCCAAAAAAGTATGTCTTAATTGTGGTGACCATCTTACCCGCATGAACGACCAATCGACCGTCCATAAAAGACTTTGGAACTGTTCTTGGCTTTGACTCGTCAACAAACACATCATCACCATCCAAATTGTTTGTCAAAATGTTTTGTCAAACTAATAAATTTCTATCCATTGTATTGTTTGCCTTTTAAGGGCCGCAAAACAATTACACAGACATAATGTCGCTTGAGCAGTGAAATTAATTTTAATTTATTCGATCGATCGTTGCCTTTTTTCGGTGGTGGAAGGTTTAATTAATTTCAAAAATGGTCGAATGTTTTATGCCTTTTCTTGTTCATTTCATGCCAATTGTGCTGGCTGGTGGGATCATTTGACTGTGCAACGAACGAAGAGCAGCAGCAACAAAAATACACACCACAATTTGAGCGGAAATTTAAAAATGCCATATCCGCCTTTTCCACAGATACAGATACATACGAATACAGTGAACATATACGGGAAGAGATATATTGCAGACATTGAAAATGGTATTGCAAAAATATACAATTAATTATAAAATTAAGGAAAAATAAATAAATACACGAAAAATCATATTATGCAAGAATATATATATATATATATATATATTTATATATATATATACACTTGTGTGTGTTAAAGCAAAGTTCCTCCGGATGCAATGCATTATTTAGCAACAATTTTTCACTTGTATAAACAAGTGAAGATGGGCTAAAGTTGGGCGTATGTGATCATGTGATGTGACCTACACCATTTTTATACCCTCCACATCCAGGAGGGGGGTATACTAACTTTGTCATTCCGTTTGTAACACCTTGAAATATCAATCTGAGACCCTATAAAGTATATATATTCTTGATCATTCGTATGGGGTGAAATGGGGCAAAAGGGATAAAAGTAGTACATCGGTGTGTACATCCCTCTAATTGCGTTGACACGTAAAATAAAGAGATTTTAAAAAGCCTTACTTTTAAGGGATACAATGGGAACAGAGGGACAAAAATGGTACGGCTACTATTGCTATTGCGTAGACACATAAAGGTAAGGTAAGAGAAAGTAAAATGGAAAAAAGGGGATAAAATGGTACCAACTAAACGGCTACAGCCAGAATCATGGAATTCCGTGTATACATTCCTCTGACTGCATATACACGCAAAATAAATAGATTTTTCCAAATTCGTATTCTTTTCTTTTACGTCAAGAATTGGTTGAATAATGAATAGGGTTTGGGGTCCGGGAATCGTCCCGAATCGTCCAAATTTTTCCGGGAATTCCCGGGAAAAACTTTTCAATTTCACGGGAATACGAGAAATAAGAAAAAAATAATTTATTGATTATGTTGACCAATAATTTAGGTTTAAAATATTCACATTACTGACAATAATAATGAGTATTTATACACTCCACGAGAGTATTATGTCGTTGTGTATTTGTTTGTAAGACCCAAAAGGAAGGGAGATAGACCCATTGTTAATTATACCGATCGACTAAGAATCACTTTTTGAATCGATCTAGCAATGTCCGCCTGTCTATCCATCTATTCTTGTAATCACAATACAGGTCGCAATTGTAGACAGAACCAAATTAAACTTTGCACAACGAAGTTTTTCAGTACAAGAACGAAAGCTATTTAATTTTAAGAAAATCAGTTCAGATTTATATATAGCCCACATACGAATTTCACTCCCGATTTGACTCTTTTCACTCTAGATACCACAAATTACAACAGATTTTATATCGGTTCAGATTTATATATAGCTCCCATTAAAATTTCGCTCCCGATTTGACTTTTTCTGCTTTAGAAACCACATATTTTTTCAGATTTTGCAAAACATCTTATATTTAAACTAGGAACACCTATGGTGAAAATGAGTTAGATCGGTTCAGATTTACATATAGCTCTCATACAAATTTCGCTCCCGGGTAGACTTTTTCCGCCCCAGAAACCACGAATTTTCACCGAATTTCTTCAAATTGAGCATAACACGTTATATTTGAACTGGAAGAACTTATTGTGAAAGTTAGTCACTTTATTCCACGTTTAGATATATCCCCGATACAAATATTCTTTTCGATTTGACAAATTGGACCAGGTCATATTAGCCTATGATTAGGAAACATACAAAAATTCTTCCTGTTTTCACTTTTTAACCGAATAGAATTGTATTCGAATAGAAAGTGGAGTATATCATATAGTCGGACCCGCCCGACTTTAGCCTTTCCTTACTTGTATTTATATTATATTACTACAAAGAAAACTTTTTAAATTCGCTAAGTAGCCTTTTTTGCGAAATCCAGCTAGGGGAATAAAAACTTTTGTGAAGGAGGATCTTTATTGTGAAATAAAAATATCACACCGACAATAATTCCTTTAAATTTCTTGTTTTCCTAGAAGAATCGACGATATAAAAGGTGAAAATCTTCTTAAAGAACAATTTACTTTACATATGAAACCAGTAAGAAATGGTCTAAAAATTAAAATTGTTCGCCTGGAAACTTTCAAGGGAAATCTAATAGGAATATAAATGTATGCTACGGTATATTTAAATGACCCTTTGTAAGAACTAATGACTAGACTATTTCAATGTTTTTATGTTGTACGTTATTACAGTTTAGAATATTTCCCCCCTGTTTCTATAAAATATTTGCGTCTCCAGACGAATGAATATTCTATATTAAATACGTCATAACATTCTCCGTCATACGAGTTATTTGTTTCCTTAATCGTTTTTAATTTTGAATCTAGTGTAGGTGCCAGTCACTTGTGCCTGAGATATAAATTGCCAATTCTGACGATTAGAGTAAAATATTTGTAAACTGAGAAGTAAGTCAGTATTTAAAAACACCCACCAGTTATTAAATGTTGATATTTTAAACCATATTGGAAATATCTATAAATAAATTACTTTTTCCCGGGAATGAAATTTTTCATTCCCGTTTTCCCGGGAAATGAAAAAATTCCGGGAAACCCCAAACCCTAATCATGAAGTTAGGTTATCTTGCACTGTGGACGTGAGATAATCGATTTTCAAAAATTGTACTTTGGAATTAAAACAGGATGGAAATATAATTAACGGTAGCACCCAATACCTACCAATATTTATGGTATTTAAAGTTTTTTGAAGATTGTTGTCTTATAAAGAGTGATTTTTTTGAGGTTAGGATTTTCATGCATTAGTATTTGACAGATCACGTGGGATTTCAGACATGGTGTCAAAGAGAAAGATGCTCAGTATGCTTTGACATTTCAGCATGAATCGTCTTACAAACGAACAACGCTTGCAAATTATTGAATTTTATTATCAAAATGCGTGCTCTGTTAAGAAAGTTAATTGCGCGCTTCCATTTTATGGTCAGTTTAATCGACCCACTGAAGCGGCTATTCGGGCTATTGTGACTAAATTTCGCACCAAATTTACATTGTTGGACATTAAACCACCAACACGCTTACGTAGAGTGCGAACTGAAGAAAATATCGCAGCTGTATCGGCCAGTGTTAATGATGACCACCAATTTTCGATTCGTCGCCGTTCGCACCAATTGGGTCTCTGTTACTCAAAAACGTGGAAATGCCAAAATTGGACTAAGCGGATGGACCACCTAAGACGCAGCCGCGGTCAACATTTAAATGAAATTATCTTCAAAAAGTAAATGTCATGGACCAATCTAACGTTTCAAATAAAGAACCGATGAGATTTTGCAAATTTTATGCGTCAAGTGTTTTTATTTGACTTTTTCAAACTAACTCAATTTGAACCATGGACAGATATACAATCGAGCAACGCGTTATAGTTATTCAGGTTTATAATGAAAATGGGGGTTCAAATTAATATGCATATTTTGCACTTCGTGATTTTTTCGGTCAATTTATTCGTCCAAATGTGCGTACAATTGGAAAAATCGTTCAAAAATTTGAGCAAACAGGATCTGTAGGAGATGTGAAAACACCAGTGCATGCTCGTACAACTCGTACAGCAGAAAATATTGATGCTTTTCGGGATAGTGTGGCTGAAGAGCCGTCCACCTCAACTCGTCGTGGTGCCCACCAATTGCACCCCTCACGCTCGCCGTTGATGAACATTATGCTTCATTCATACGCTTACAAGGTGCAATTGACTCAAGAACTAAAGCCCATTCCAAACGTCGTCAATGGTCAGAATGGTGGCAAGAAATGACAACAGTGGATGATCAATTGTCGAAGAAAATCATCTTCAGTGATGAGGCACATTTTCACTTCTGTGGATTCGTCAATAAGCAGAATTGCCGCATTTGGGCCAATGATAATCCACGAGTGATTGTCGAAAACCCCGAATTGAAAGATATGGATGTGGGCGATATGTGGTTTCAACAGGACTGTGCCACTTGCCACACAGCTAACGAAACAATGGCTCTTTTGCGCGACAAATTCAATGGCCGTGTTATCTCACGTGGTGGCGATGTCAATTGGCCGCCATGATCATGAGATTTGACACCGTTGGACTTCTTTCTTTGGGGTTATTTGAAAGAAAAGGTGTACGTCGATAAGCCAGCAACAATTCAAGAGCTAAAGGACGAAATAATTCGGCACAATAACGGCATAGAACCTCAATTATGCCTCAGCGTCATCGAAAATTTTGACCATCGGATGGAGGTGTGCCAACGAGGTCGTGGCGGCCGATATTTTGTTCCATGCATAATTGAACCATACCAATGTTATCATAATAAAAAGTAATTACAATAATTTCCTAAATAATTTGTGTTTTATTCAAAATCAATATCGGCCCTTAAAATTTAACCACCCTTTATATAATATAAACGTATGGATAGCTTTGCCTTATAATTAGGGTTTGGGGTTTCCCGGACTTTTTCATTTCCCGGGAAAACGGGAATGAAAAGTTTCATTCCCGGGAATCCCGGGAAAAAAAGTAATTTATTTTAGGTATGTCCAATATGACTTAAAATAACAATATTTAGTAACGGATGTGCTTTTTAAAAATACTGTCATATTACAAATTAAAAGCAAATGTGTTTGTCAAAATATTTTACATTTTACAAATATTTTATTCTAGACTAATTGTCGTCATAAAATTGGACATTTAAATAATAGGCACATGTGCCTTACAACAATAACTAATAACTAGTAAATCAAAAAAAAATTTTTTTTCAAATCCATGCTTTATGCAAGCAGAATTCTATTGGGCCTAGAAATTCTTTTTTAGTTATCTTTTGTAGAAGGAAAAATTACTGCGTTATCAGGAGCAGAAATAATAGATTTTTAATTTGTGGTTTGTATGGGAGGTACCACGCCCCTTTGTCCAATTGGTCAAATTTTTCCATTTCCTTGTATTGTCATCGAAAATGATTAAGTGTGCAAAATTTGAGCAAAATCGGTTGAGAAAAAAGCTTTCAAAAATTGATTTCAAATTTTGTGGCACACAAACATATATAGAAACTAACCTTATATAAAGCATGGAATAATAATTTAGAAGATTCATTCGTCTAGAGACGAAAATATTTAACAGCAACGGGGGGAAATATTCTAAACTGTAAAAGCAATAGAAACATTATAAAAAATTAATATTAATTAAATAAATTCATAAAAAATTAAAACATTGAAATAGTCTAGTCATTAGTTCTTACAGAAGGTCATTTAAATATTCCGCAGGATATACATACATATTTCTATTCCTATTAGATTTCTCTCGAAAGTTTCCAGGTGAACAATTTTAATGTTTTCCCTATTTTTATACCATTTCTTACTGGCTTCATATGTAAAATAAATTCTTCATTAAGAATATTTTCACTTTTTATCTCGTAGATTCTTCTGGTAAAACAAGAAATTTAAAGTTAAACCAGAGAGCACGAGGGGTTAAGTATAGACACTATGCCAGCCATAGTATTGTCAGTATGATATTTTCGATTTATAAAGGGTGATTTTTTAGCTATTATCTCTTTTTGGCAACACTGCTTTAAACAGTTGACGCACGTTTCGTGTTTTGTTTCACTGTCAAACATCTTCAGTTTGATCTATAATTTAACCTTACAAACGAACAACGCTTGCAAATTATAGAATTGTATTATCAAAATGCGTACTCTGTTAAGAAAGTTCATCGCGCGCTTCTATTTTATGGCCAGTTTAATCGACCCACTGAAGCGGCTATTCGGGCTATTGTGACTAAATTTCGCACCAAATTTACATTGTTGGACATTAAACCACCAACACGCTTACGTAGAGTGGGAACTGAAGAATATCGCAGCTGTATCGGCCAGTGTTAATGATGACCATCAATTATCGATTCGTCGCCGTTCGCAGCAATTGGGCCTCTGTTACTCAAAAACGTGGAAATGCCAAAATTGGACTAAGCGGATGGACCATTTGAGGCGCAGTCAAGGTCAACATTTGCATGAAATAATCTTCAAACATAAATTATATGGACCGTACTATCGATTCAAATAAAGATTTCATGCACTTTTCTGAATTTTATGTCTTTTTTTAAACATTCCTATAGCTTTTAAAAAATCACCCTTTATTAAAAATCCTGCAAATATAATAATAAAAAGTGTGTATTCCCCTAGCTAGCAAAAAATAGCGACTTAGCGAATTTAAAAAGTATTTTTGCAGTAATATGATGTAAAGAAATTACTATTACTATTGTAAATAATGTAAATATATGAATTAAATATATAAAATATAATTAAATATATAAAAAATAATTTTCCAATTGTACAATTTAGTTTTAAATTAGTGCTCAAAATAATCAATAAAATATTTTTTAATATTTCCCGTATTCCCGGGAAATTTGAATTTTTTTCCCGGGAATTCCCGTCCAATTTTTTCCGGGAATTCCCGGGAAAAACGATTCGGGAA
Source organism: Polietes domitor (assembly GCA_947397865.1). Taxonomy (NCBI): domain Eukaryota; kingdom Metazoa; phylum Arthropoda; class Insecta; order Diptera; family Muscidae; genus Polietes; species Polietes domitor. Next base: position 241,458,884 of record OX377618.1, on the reverse strand, counting down.
TTCCCGGACCCCAAACCCTACTTATAATAAATAATAAAATATTATATTTATTTATAAAATTCTGTTTTAAGACCAAAGTTTGTGCCGAAGCAGCAAAAACTAAAATTAGCAAAAAGGCAAGTGAACCCTGAACATTTATAAAATTATTTTTTCAATATTTTTATACCCTCCACCTCCAGGATGGGGGTATATTCACTTTGTCATTCCGTTTGTAACACCTTGAAATATTCATCAGAGACCCCATAAAGTATATATATTCTGGGTCGTGGTAAAATTCTAAGACGATATAGCCATGTCCGTCTGTCTGTCTGTCTGTCTGTTGAAAGCACGATAGCGGCCGAACGAAATGAGCTAGGAGGTTAAAATTTTTCCTAAATGTGTCTTATGGTTGTAGATCGGTTGGGATTCAAAGTGGACGAAATCGGCCCAGAAGGAAAAATTTTTCCCTCACAAGGACTGAAAATACCCCTAATATTTAGAGTATTTCAGCAAGTTTTTTGAACATATTAGCTTGTATTTAGTTGATATTTGCAATGCGCATTCCCTCTTTAGCATAAATGAATGGTGCCCTTTTGATTTTGTGATTTTTATTTGTAGGGGGCGAAATGGGACAAAAGGCTGCATCTAGAATAATGAAATTCGATATATACATTCCTCTGATTGCGTAGACTCGTAAAATAAATGGATTTTTCGAAATTCGTACTTTTTGGGGTTAAAATGGGAAAAGGGGATAAAAATAGTACCAACCAAATGACCGCAGCTGCAGTCATGAAATTCGGAGTATACATTCCTCTGACTGTGTAGACACGAAAAATAAAAGATTTTTTTCCAAATTCATACTTTCAAGGGATATAATGGGTACAGAGGGATAAAAATAGTACCAACTAACCGAATACAGCTAGAATGATGAAATTCAGTGAGTACGTCCCTCTAATTGTGTAGATACGTAAAATAAAGAGATTTTAGATATTCAAACTCTTGAGGGGGCAAAATTGGAAAAAGGGGATAAAAATAGTACCAACAAAATGGCCGCTGATAGAATCATGGAATTCGGTGTATACATTCCTCTGTCTGCATAGCCACGTAAAATATTTTTTTCGAAGTTCGTACTTTATTTGTTGTTTTTACGACAGAAAATGGTAGAATCATGAAGTTGTCTTATACTGCGTACGTGATAAGGTATTTTCAAAATTTATACTTTTGAAATTAAAATAGAATGGAAATACAACCAACCAAACGACTGTAGCTGAAAATACGCTCGCTATCCCCCAATATTTAGGGTATTTATGATTGCTCCCTTATATTTACTTTATGAAGTATTATATCCATTATATATATAGTATACAAATATTGGTAGCCTTGGCTTATTAATAAATTTCTTATTTTCATACAGTTAAAATTTGTTGCAGACATTCCTCTTGTAGCTTGGAAGCGCCACAAAGAAAATAAAAGTTTTAGCGGGCGAAATGGGACAAAAAGGGAAAAAATATGGTACCAATGATACGACAACAGCTAGAATCATGAAATTCGGTGTGTACATGCCTCTAATTGCATAGACACGTAAAATAGAGAGATTTTTCGAAATTCGTACTTTTAAGGGATATAATTAAAAAGAGGGATAAAAATTTGACCTACCAAACCGCTGAAGTTGAAATCATGAAATTCGGTGTATACATTCTGACTATGAATATTCGAAAAAAATACTTCGAAATTTGTACATTTGGGCGGAGAATGGGGCGAATGGGGATACTTTAAAATTTATATTTTTTTTATCACTTTGTTTGAATCTGAAAATACTTCTTTCTAATGGCGACTGATAGTCGATTTTAAACAGTGCGCATAAGTATACATTATAGTTAGAAATAGTAAACAAATATAGTAATGTTCATAAAAAATATCACAATTTTCGTAATATGGTACTGTGCTTCTATGTAAAGTCGACATCCTTTAATCTGCTGGTATTACTGTGGAATGCACTCCGTGGTGGAGTGTATATAAGATTCAGCCAGGCCGAACTTAACGCCTTCTTACTTGTTATTTTATATTAACAAATTAGCATTTTCCTATAATGTTAGTGCACTTCTACGAAAATCGACAGCATCTATGAAATGAAATCCAATCAATGCAATCAAAAGTGTATAATGTTCGGCCCGACCGAACTTAACGTCTTTATACACTCCACGAGAGTATTATGTCTTTGTGCATTTGTTTGTAACACCCAAAAGGAAGCGAGATAGACCCACTGTTAAGTATACCGATCGACTTAGAATCACTTTTTGAATCGATTTAGAAATGTCCGTCCGTCCATCCGTCTGTCCATCTATTCTTGTAATCACGATACAGGTCGCAATTGTAGACATAACTAAATTAAACTTTGCACAATGCGGGACAAGGACGAACGCTATTTAATTTGAAGAAAATCGGTTCGGATTTAGATATAGCCCCCATACGAATTTCACTCCTGATTTGACTCTTTCCTCTCTAGATACCACATATTGTATCAGATTGTCTTCAGATTTGGTAAAACATCTTATATTTCCACTAGAAACACCCACGGTGAATATAGGTCAGATCGGTTCAGATTTATATATAGCTCCCATACAAATTTCGCCCCCGATTTGACTTTTTCCGCTCTAGAAACCACATATTGTACTCGATTTTCTTCAAATTTAGCACAACATCTTATAATCCAACTAGAAACACCTATGCTGAAATTGGTTAAGATCGGTTCAGATTTAGATATAGCCCCCATATAAATGTCGCTCCCGATTTCACTTTTTCCGCCTTAAATGCCACACATTGTACTCGATTTTCTTTAAATTTGGCACAACATCTTATAATCTTACTAGAAACACCTATGCTGAAAGTGGGTAAGATCGGTTCAGATTTAGATATAGCCCCATACAAATGTCGCTCCCGATTTGACTTTTACGCTATAGAAACCACATATTGTACCCGATTTTCTTTAAAATTTGCACAACATCTTATAGTCCAACTAAACAAACCTATGGTGAAAGTGGGTAAGTTCGGTACAGATTTAAATATAGCCCAAATACAAATGTTGCTCCCAAAAGTTTAACCGATTTTGGCCAAACTATACACTTTATATTGCACCTATTTCATTCCAGATTTCAATATACCCCCCTACAAATATCCTTTCCGATTTAACATTTTTTGTCAAACACATACATTTACAGGGTGTGAGTTAATGCTTTACTATGCATTAGACTGTATTAATTTATACTGTCATTATCTTATTTAGAACATATAAAGCTGGAAAAATATTTTTTTATCCGAAATCCGATTTAAATCAAGAAAACGGCAATTATATTCAATTTATTTTTGACATTTCTTCCTCCATTCGTCGTAAACTTCTGTTCTTCAAAGATCGGCATAACACATCTCCCCTCTGGTAGTATCTCTGTACCAAATTGTTAATGACATACATGGATCTTTTAAATAACGAAAGAATTTCGTCACACACAGAACATGTTTCATTCCATAACAACATCAAGTAGCCCTAATTGAAACACGCATAAATTTCAACTTGGTCCAAAGAAACAACATTTGTCAAATATCATTGGTATTGGATTATTGTAGTTGCAATTTAAATTTAGAAGAAGAAAAACCATTCAGAGGCGAATTGGAGTGACACATTGGCAAAAGTTCAATCCCTCTCATACCTGAAGATCAGATTGACATTTTCCATATGTCTTACCAGACACAATGGGCAACAATGTCGCACCATTTCTAATTTCTTCCGCTCACAACACACATCTATTGCCACCATTCTCATGACAAAGTTTGGAAGACATGGTACAAGTGAAAGTGAAGAATTGGCCAAAATAAATCAAACACCACATGATGTTTTCTACGAGGAATTTGTTCAAATACACTACTCTGCCCATCCGAATGGTGGCATATGCTAACGGATGGAACCAATGAACTTTTATGACCATTCCTCGGTTGGCAAATTGCTCCGAAGAACACATGTTCGTCGATGTAGTGAAACAACTAGAAAAAAGTATGACTGTTCTTTTTAGCAATATTGTCACTATCCGGAAGATGTGTTGTTCACACATTCTTGGAATAGTTCGGAAGACTATTTCCATAGTGCCAGACTGAAATTAAGCGAAATGTATTATAAAAAATTCGTGAGTATTTTAATAATACGTACATTGATGATGTGGCCAATAATGTGAAAGAAATATATATTCGATTTTGTCTAAAGTAAGAACAACCCTATTATTTCTATCTAACAATGAGATAGGCGAGAAATATGTTTTTATTTTGAATTTTTTGTTTTACTAGCCAATTTGCAAGCCATGCAATGTATGTTTCCAGGTGAAATATAACTTGTTCTGATCAAAATCTGTTGCAATATGTGTTTTCTAGAGCGGAAAAAGTAAAATCGGCGACATTTGTATGAAACCTATTTAACCCGTTTTCATTATACATAGATGCTTCTAGTTAATAAAGGGTGATTTTTTAGCTATTATCTTTTAGGCAACACTGGTTTAAACAGTTGACGCACGTTTCGTGTTTTGTTTCACTCTCAAACATCTTCAGTTTGGTTTATTTATTTATTTAACCATGAATCGTCTTACAAACGAATTTGAATTTTATTATCAAAATGCGTGCTCTGTTAAGAAAGTTCATCTTCCACTTTTTTACCGAAAAATTGTGTTCAGCGACGAAGCTCATTTTTGGCTCAATGGGTACGTAAATAGGCAAAATTGTCCATTTTGGAGTGAATATCAGCCAGTTTGGTGCGGTTTATGGGCTGGTGGCATCATTGAACCGTACTTCTTCAAAGATGATGCGAATCGTAACGTAACTGTGAATGGTGAGCGCTACCGTGAGATGATATCCAACTTTTTTTGCCCAAAATGCAAGAGCTTGACTTGCATGACATGCGGATTCAACAAGACGGTGCCACATGCCACACAGCGCGCGCAACAATGGACTTATTGAGAGGCGAGTTCGGTGGACATTTTATTTCACGTTCGGGACTGGTCAATTGGCCGCCTAGATCGTGCGATTTAACGCCTTTAGACTATTTTTTGTGGGGCTATGTTAAAGCTCATGTCTATACAGACAAGCCCGCTTCAATTGACGCATTGGAAGACAACATTGAAGCATTTATTCGTGAGATACTGGCCGAAATGTTGGAAAGAGTATGCCAAAATTGGACTAAGCGGATGGACCATTTGAGGCGCAGTCAAGGTCAACATTTGCATGAAATAATCTTCAAAAATTTAATTATATGGACCGTACTATCGATTCAAATGAAGATTTCATGCATTTTTCTGAATTTTATGTGTTTTTTTTTGAAAAACTTTCCTATAGCTTTTACAAAATCACCCTTATATATGTTGTTGTGCCAAAATTGATCAAAATCGGTTAATTTATGTACTCTTTTGAGCAGAAAAGGTCAAATGGCGAGTGATATTTTTATCGGAGCTATATATAAATCTGAACCGATTTGGCTCATTTTCACCAGAGATGTTTCTAGTTCAAATGTAAGGTGTTGTAGCAAATTTGAAGAAAATCTGTCAAAATATTTGGTTTCGATAGTAGTTAACTTCAAATTGGGAATGAAATAGATCTCATAGAAACTATATAAAGATCTGTACTGATCTGCCCCACTTTCACCACAGATGCTGTATAATGCATTGTGCCAAATTTGATCAAAATCGGTTGAATTATGTGGTTTCTAGGGCAGAAAAAGTCAAATCGGGAGCGAAATTTGTATGGGAACTACATGTATATAAATCTGAACCGATTTGGCCCACTTTCACCACAGATGTTTCCAGTTGAAATATGAGTTGTTGTGCCAAATTTGAAGCAAATCGGTTAAAATGTATGGATTTTAGTGCGGAAAAAGTCAAATCGGGAGAGACATTTGTATGGGAGCTATATATAAATCCGTACCGATTTGACTCATTTTCACCGGAAATGTTTCTAGTTCAAATATGAGGTATATAAGGTATATAAAGTTTGAAGAAAATCTATCAAAATACATACATATATGGTTTCGACAGCGCAAAACGTCAAGATGGTATCTCAGCACTTGTCCTATGTAAGTGCTCTTCGCGCAACTCATATGTGGAATCGACTTCCGGCAAATATTTTTCCCGTCAATTATGACATCCTGAGATTCAAAACAGATGTCAACAAATACTTCTCCCTTTTCCTCCATCCTACCCCTTATCTTCCAACGCAATGCACTGCATTTATAGGGGACATCCCCTGAGTGTTGGTTCAGTGGAAAAAAGTCGGGAGAACAATTTATATGGTGGCTATATCTAAATCTGAACCGATTTGCTTCAAATTAAATTAAAGCGTCCGTCCTTGGCCCAAAAAGGTTAATCTTGAAAAATTTCGTAAGGTTCGGACAACAATTGCAATCTGTACTTTGATTTAGAGATGGGCGCGACTCACGTGAATTGCGTGAATCACGTGATTCACGCGTGAATCACGCGTGATCGTGAACAAAATTTATTTTACTCACGTGAGCGTGCGTGAACGTGAGAAACGAAAAAATGTTCGTGCGTGAATGTGCGTGAGTCTAATTTCTGCGTGAATCACGTGATTATTTCGTGAGTCGCACATATTCATTAATTTTTTTATTTTCATTTTATTTCGTTTAAAAATGTAAAGTTTTCATTCAAAAAAAGTCATATATACATTTTGTCTAAAACAAAGTGCTTCAATGCAGGTATAATTTCTATTTTTCTATTATTTAAGCAAGCATTTCCTGCACCAACAATAGGCACTGCATTTATATTAGAAACCCCCTTAGTGTTAGTTCAATAAAAAACAAATAAGTGATATCGGGGTATATGCTTTGATTTCTACTTCGATTTTATGTCAGTGTTCGATTTTTATCTTATTTTGCGTTGAACTATACGATACTTCACACTGTAATTTTGTATACTACTTTAAAAATATGAATTTAAGACAAACATCGCAAACGTAGAGTGATTTAAATAATATAATTTCGGATTTGCGCAGCGTTACTCATTTCGATTTAGAATATATATATTATTTTCTTTCCGAAATTGTTTGCGTGATTTACGTGAATCACGTGATTCACGCGTGAATCACGCGTGATCGTGAGCCAAATTAATTTTACTCACGTGAGCGTGCATGAACGTGAGTAACGAAAAAATCTTCGTGCGTGAACGTGCGTGATTAATTTTTTTTCCTTCGTGAGCGTGCGTGAACGTGAGCCAATAATCACTCACGCGCACATCTCTACTTTGATTACAAAAATATATCGACGGACAGACAGAAAGACGAGCAGTCAAACGGACATAGCTAAATCGACTCAGAAAGTGATTCTAAGCCGATCTGTATAATAAACGATGGGTCCATCTCGTTTCTTTTTGGGTGTTACAAACAAATGCTTTGCGCATTGTGAAGTGTATAAAAAGACATTACACTTAAATCGGATGATATATAGGGCATGTCACGACAAATCAGACAGTTAAAAAAATATTTTTGATTTCCTCCATTTTTTAGATTTTTAGTACCGACTAAAAACCCACTCTGGTATACTTTGAGTTTTTTTCTGATTACTCGTTAAAAAGATATAGCTTTTTTAAAAATCGTTAATTAGTAGTTCTTCTTTTAGTCTTTTGCTCGTAACTTCGTCAATAATGGTCCGAATTGGATGTTCTTTTTATACCCTCCACCTACAGGATGGGGGTATACTAACTTTTTCATTCCTTGAATTATCGACCTGAGACCCTATAGAGTATATATATTCTTGATCGTGATAAAATTCTAAGACGATCTAGCCGTGTCCGTCCGTTTGTAGAAAGCACGCTAGCATCTAAACGAATGGAGCTAGGATGTCCAAATTTTCCATAAATGCGTCTTATGGTCATTGATCGGTTGGGATTGAAAGTGGGCGAAATTGGCCCAAAGGGAAATTTTTTTCCCTCACATTGACTAAAAATACCTACAATAAAGTATTTAAGCATATGTTTTCAATATATCTGCTTGTACTTACTTGATATTGGGTATGCACATTCCGCTTATAACAAAAACGTGCACCATAAAGTGATTTTTGTTCGTAGGGTGTGGAATGGGGCAAAAAGGGATAAAAATGGTACATATTAAACGACAACAGCTAGAAACACGAAATTCGGTGTGTACATTCCTCTAATTGAGTAGATACACAATATAAAAGAATTTTTTCCAAATTCATACTTTTAAGGGGTAAAGTGGGAATAGAGGGATAAAAATGGTACCAACCAAACGGCTGCACCTAGAATAATGAAATTCGGTGTATACATTCTTCTGATTGCGTAGACACGTAAAATAAAGGGATTTTTCGAAATTCGTACTTTTTGGGGTTAGAATTGAAAAAGGGGATTAAAATAGTACCAACCAAATGACGGCAGCTAGAGTCATGAAATTCGGAATATACATTCCCCTGACTGCGTAGACACGAAAAATTAAAGATTTTTTCCAAATTAGTACTTTCAAGTGATACAATGGGAACAGAGGGATACAAATGGTACCAACTAAACGGATACAGCTAGAATAATGAAATTCGGTGTGTACATCCCTCTAATTGCGTAGACACGTAAAATAAAGAGATTTTAGAAAGTCTTACTCTTAAGGGGGTAAAATAGAAAAAAGGGATAAAATTGGTACCAACCAAATGGCCGCAGTAGAATCATGTAATTCGGTGTATACGCTCTTCAAAATTTGTACTTTTGGAATTAAAATGGAATGGAAATATAACTGTAGCACCCACTATCTACCAATATTTATGGCAATTACGCTTTTTTGAAAATATAAATATAAAAATATTTATGTTTTAATTTGACTTGAAGTATTATTTCGAAATATATTTATTGTATTATTATTATATTGTGTAACAGTTTTAAAAGATTCGGCCATTTTGTATTTTTGGGTCACACTAATGTACATATTTTGGGTTTTATCTAATCGTTTGGCTCTGTCAATACAGCCAAAGGAGAGCATCAACGTCATGATATTCTCACAACATCCTCTGAACCAGATGGGCCGACTAAGGTATACCCTACACCACACTAGAGCGTACTGGCACTTTCAATAGAGAAATATTGTCATTATCATAATAGGATAATGATAATAATCTGTCGGCAGTACTGTGGAATACACCATGGAAGTGCAGGGTATATACGATTCGGCTCGATCCAACTTACATGCTCTTTACTTGATTCCATTTTAATTACACCTCATTTCACTTTCAGCTATCTATCATGCCAAATGATGTTTGTATGCATAAACACATGTCTGTTTTTGTTTTACTTTTAATGTTTATAATCTTAGAAATGAGATTATGAAAATATTTATACAACTCAATTCTTTTTGTTGCAAAATCATACATTTGACTCGAGCATTTACAATTAGATAAGATCGGTCGTCATCGTCGCCGTTGTCTTCGCGTTGTAAAGACATTTCGTTTGGCATTATTATCTCCACATTGGAACATGTCTACAGATGTCTGAAGTGGAACATTCGGACCAAATCTCATCTAGTCCATATGAATGGAAATCTTTATTATAAAACACATTTTTTTGCACTTAATATATTCTGGGCTGTTTTAATCTCTCAGCAATTTAAATGTGTACTTGTGCAGCAGAAAAAAAAACATATACAATTATGAAATAGTTTTTTTTGAACGAAAACAAAAATCCAGATGCACTGTGGCACAAGTTGTTCGATGTTATCGATTTATGATTTATTTAGCTCGTACACTGAAATTATAAACCATTGTGTTTACACCAACTTCATTTAAACAACGCAAAATTTTTTATTAAACTAACTGTCAATGTAGATTTTTATTTTCAACAATTCTCAAATCACAAAGCATCGACTAGAAAATGTTTAATATATTTTTATACATATTATTATACACATTATATATAAAGTATATCGTGGTAAAATTCTGAGATGATCTAGACATGTCCGTTTGTGTGTTGAAAGCACGCTAGCCGCCGAACGAAATGAGCTAGGAGGTTAAATTTATCCCTAAATGTGTCTTATGCTTGCAGATCTGTTGGGATTGGAAGTGGGCGAAATCGGCCTAGAGGGACAAATTTTTCCCTAATAAGACTAGAAAATGCCCCCCTAATAATTAGACTATTTAAGCAACTTTTTTAAATTTGGGCTTCATATGCACTTGTAATTTGTAGCATGAAAGCACCAAAAAGTAAATAAAAGTTTTAGCGGGAGAAATGGGACGAAAAGGGATAAAAATGTTATCAATGATACGACAACAGCTAGAAACATGAAACTTGGACATTTTTCAAAATTCGTACTTTTAATGGAAAGAGTGATAAAAATGGTACCAACCAAACTGAAGTTGAAATCATGAAATTTGGTGCATACATTCATTTGACTGTGAAGATGCGAAACAAAAAGGAATTTTTCAAAATTTGTACTTTTAGGCGAAAAATGGGGCGAGCAGGGATAAAAATGGTACCGACCTAAAGGCTGCAGCTATAATAATGAAATTCGGTGTGCTCATTTCTTTGACTGTGTAGACGCGAAAAAATAAAGAGATCTTTCGATATTCGTGCCTTCATGATCTAAATGGGATCAAATTTAACACCAATCAAGCGGCTGTAGCTAAAATCATGATAATCACTCGTCCGAGTGCGTATACGCGGAAAATAAGAGGTACGATTTTTTCTAAATTCTTTTATTTAGGGTCAACATGGAAAAATGTATAATCATGAATTGTAAATCAATCATATATATATAATCATGAAATGTATGAAGATGTGTATATTTCACTCTGAAACATATTGGATCTTCTATATTTGAACGTTTCAAAATCATACAGCTGTAATTAAAATGGTACAGCTGTAATCAAGAAGTTGCAAATGGAGAAAATCGGACTTGAGGGAAATTGTTTCTACCTAATAACGACTGACAATACACCAAATATTTAGGTCATATTTTTGAAGATTGCTGCCTCATGTTCACTTTTTATTGCACTTGAAGTTTTATATTTATATATTGTGGAGGACTATTAATATTATAATAATGAAACATCACTATTTTCCTAATATGTTAAAGTCGACAGTCTCTAATCTATCTATAATACTGTGGACTGCACTCCGTGCTGGACGGTGTATAAGATTCGACCTGGCCGAACTTAATGCCTTCTTACTTGTTTAGTCTCATATGTTAACTTCTTACTCAGAAAGTACTACCACATCCCTGGGGTAAATAAAGAAATGGCTATAATTTTAATAAACCAAGTAAGGAAAGGCTAAAGTCGGGCGGGGCCGACTATATGATACACTCCACTTTCTATCCGAATACAATCCAACTTGGTAAAAAAGTGAAAACGGGAGAATTCTTGTATGTTTCCTAATCATAGGCTAATATGACCTGGTCCAATTTGTTAAATCGTGAAGAATATTTGTATCAGGACTATATCCAAACATGGAATAAAGTGACTAACTTTCACAATAAGTTCTTCCAGTTCAAATATAACGTGTTATGCTCAATTTGAAGAAATTCGGTGAAAATTCGTGGTTTCTGGGGCGGAAAAAGTCTATCCGGGAGCGAAATTTGTAAGGGAGCTATATGTAAATCTGAACCGATCTGACCCATTTTCACTATGGATGTTTCTAGTTGAAAAATAAGATATTTTGAAAGATTTGAAAAAGATCTGTTAAAATATGTGGTTTATAGAGTGGACAAGGTGAAATCGGGAGTGAAATTTGTGTGGGATCTATATATAAATATGAACCGATCTGACCCATTTGCACCATGGCTGTTTATAGAACAAATATAAGGTATTTCGCCTAATTTGAAGATGATCTGTTAAAATATGTGGTTTCTAGAGCATAAAAAGTCAAATCGGGACCGAAATTTTAATGGGAGCTTTATAAAAATCTGAACCGATCTGACCTATTTTCACCATAGGTGTTCCTAATTTAAATATAAGTTGTTTTGCAAAATATGAAGAAAATCTAATAAAATATGTTGTTTCTAGAGCGGAAAAAGTCAAACACATTTTTACCACAGGTGTTTCTAGTTCAAACATAAGATGTTTTGCCAATTTTGAAGAAAATATGTTAAAATATGTGGTATCTAGAGTGAAAAGAGACAAATCGGGAGTGAAATTCGTATGGGGGCTATATCTAAATCTGAACCGATTTTCTTCAAATTAAATAGCGTTCGTCCTTATCCCGAAAAACTTCGTTGTGCAAAGTTTCCTTTGATTCTGTCTACAATTGTGACCTGTATGGTGATTACAAGAATAGATGGACAGACGGATGGACGATTCAAAAAGTGATTCTAAGTCGATCGGTATACTTAACAGTGGGTCTATCTCCCTTCCTTTTGGGTGTTACAAACAAATGCACAAAGACATAATACTCTCGTGGAGTGTATAAAAATCCCAAATTTTGGAACAAATTTCCCCCACTTTGGGTATTTTGTTGTGCAAAAATCTCAAAGCCACAAGATTTTCGCCAACATTTGTTTACGATATCTCAATTTTTGTAAATTTTACGCAGTGTTAAATATGTATTTGTTTTTCTCGAAAAAAAAATATTTTTTTATGAAATCTAAAAGGTTCTTACCTCAGTTTAATGCTTAAACTATATAAAAAATAAATACACTATTAACACTATTTATATTGTGGGAATTGGCAAGGCTATTCGTTGTACATAACACCAATAGTGCTAGTGCTATTTCCCATGGAAACTGTAAAGGTTGTCAGCAAAAAAATGGAATTAACTCGTGACCATTTTCATGTGATGGTTTACTAAGATATTTCCGTATTATACCAACCGCATTCAACCTTCGTTCAAGGACGAATTTCATTCAATTCATCCATTAAAAATCAATTGTTGTGCCACAAAATATTGATGCTGCGCAAAAACCAATAATATAAGATAGCATACTGTGGAATTACGCCACCTTAGACATTAGTTTCACCAACGTGCAAAAAATATTCATTATCAAACATTATCATTTAACCGTGAAAAAATTCGTTCTCGTTGAATCAACATAACATGATTGATGCAAGCAAATGCTCAAAGCATACAGCGGCGATGCTTCGGATGACGTTGTTACCGATGGCGAATCATGGTTCTATGCGTATGACTCTTAATCCAAACAGTATTTTTTAAAAATTCTAAAATCCTGACAACATATCGCACAAATACTGCTAAGCTAAGAGATAAGAAGAGATAAGATATAACGAAATTCGTAATTTAAATTTTTGAATTTATATAATCTTTTTTCGTTCATCAGAAAATGTTATACATGACCCTTCGACATAATTCGTGTTGCATAGTGTTAAATATATTAGTTATTCCTGCGGAAATAAGCTTACAGAGCTATATTCAGCTAATGATAATCAATTCTCAATCTGGCATTTTATTCAAAATATGTATGTATAGAAAGCATAGTTTTCCACTAGTGGTACACATCACAAATCTCCATTGGTCGTCTTTCCCGGCAAATGGTGCGTTTCTTAGAAAAGCAAATGCCCAACTCGTGTTTAGAGATCACAGTTACATTGGAGTAGCTTAATCTACATACTGGCAGTGGAAATCATACATTTAAGGGTTAAGGGACTCGCAGTAATATTTCAAGGAGTTACAAATGAGACTGCCTTTTTGTCCATACGAACATAACATACCAGTATAAGATCTACACCTTTCCACGATTATATTCAGAACATACAAATTTATATTGGGAAATATAAATTCATAATGAGAAATGTAAATTCATATTGAGAATTGTAAATTTATACTGAGAACTATAATGAATTATAGGAATATACCAATTCATAATGAGAAAATATAAATATATAATGAGAACATTGATAAAATATAGGTTTCAATTAGGGTATTTTTCACGCGGGAAATCCCGTGAATTTTCATATTTTCTGTTTCCCGTATTCAGCAGAAAGTTTTACCCATTTCTCGCACATTTTTATGGATGGCCGTCAGTTGTGGGCACAACCGACGAGTTCACTCGAGGCCAAATACACTCGGCCCATAGTGATTCCCGTAAGTAGTATAGGAGAAAAAGAGGTAGGGTGATGGAAGGAATGATGAGTGAAGGGAAAGATGGGGTTATCTCATATTTTAGTTTGTTTTCCCATTGATTCATTTGAACCAAGAGGATTTATCTACACATCGGAAGAAGGTTCTTTGTATGAATCATTTAAAACTTGATTTCAATATGTTTTTTTATGCGAAATATAATAATTTACATTTATTAAAGTTCGAATGTTTTATTTGGAAAAAATAAAAAAAATAAGTTTATATGACAAACAATATGTTGACGATTCCCGTCCTGTTCCGAGATCCCAGGAAATCGAAAAAATAATTGCGGTTTCCCGGGAAATAAAAAGTACGGGAAAATGTAAACCCTAGTTTCAATGAAGATCTTCAAAGAAGAACGTACATATATATACTGCTTCTGATTATGAATTTATAATTTCTCATTTTGAATTTGGATTTTTTCATTTTGAATTTATATTTCTCAATATGAATTTACATTTCTCATTATGAATTAAAATGTTCCTATTATGAATTTACATTTATCAAAAATTTTTCATTATAAACATGAAAAGGTGTAGTAAGTTAGTGCACTGATGAGCTGTCCAGACTAAGCTGTTTTAAAAGTATCCCTTGTCATAGTGTCTTCTATGGGAACGGATTTGCAGACATGTTGACATGTATTGAATTTATTAACGTGAACACTTGGAGCGTTTAGCTCACAAGATGGCTTGACCCAGTGACGAAATATTTTGCAGATCATCACTAAAGAATACAATCTTCATTTCTGGGGGTTGACTGCTGTAATTTATTTTCGTGACCCATCCTAATGTACAATATTTTCTGATATATTTTTTTCTTTCTAAATTCGAAAATATTATTATTTATTTTTGTACTAAAATTCAAACTTTCCGCGAAGGTACCTTAAATATTTGTACTATCATTTTGGAAATATAAGTCCGATAACACCCGGTTATATGTTAAATTAATTGGAGTCATGATGGCTACAAATATTGCGAAACGGTGGTTTAGGAACCGTCTTCAAAAATTAGTATTTTTTTTAAATCATTTTTGCTGGCTCGAAAAAAAATTATAAAAAATAGAAAATAGTCGGAAAGAAGTAAAAGAAAAAAGTATGTTTTATTTTTTAATAGCTAACAATCTAATGCAAAAGACAAAGTTTACATGTAAGAAATCTATGGATACATGTAGAAGTTATTACACTTCTTGTATATGCAAAAGATTTTTTTAAATCATGATTTGTTTTAATTTTTTTCATATTGCACAAAAGGGTAGCAGCTCAAAATTTCTAAATTTTCCATTATGTCAAAAAACCTACCCATTGTAAAAATCCCCCATTGTTTTGTCTCCGTTATAAACCTCTCTGTGATTTCAGAATATCTTCTTTATATTCAACTATAGAGTTACATTTTTAATTAATTTAATTTTTAAATTTTGAGTTCTTACACTTCCGTGGAAAAGGTGCGATAACCGACATCTTTAAATGTTATTTAATTTTAAACGCCATATAATATTTATGTATGTATATATAATGTATAATTTCATTTTCAAAATTTTATATTTTATGCCAAAAAGAATCTGTTGGGACGTTAACGATTGTTTTGACACTTTTTTCAACACAGACGTAAAAACAAACAACAAATATCGTAACATAATTTACGATATTCACATGATCTCGTACATAAGTTGTGTTATGCTGTGTGTTTTTTTGGCGCTCAACAACACCATTAAGTTCTCAAGCAAATTTATGTATATTTTCCACGCATTTTCGTGAAATACTTTTTTTTTGCGAAGATTTCGCTTTCACAATTGCGATTAGTGATGTTTTTGTCATTTCACGGATGTGTAATTAGATTTGATGATAGCACTAGGACGGCGACTAGGAAATAAGAACATGCAACAATTTGTGGCAAGAAGTGAATTGCAATCGCTACAAATTTGCCAAGCTAGACAGCCAACAAAAAAAAACGACGGACGCCAATAAAATCGGCAATGGATCATTCATGTTTTTGAACATTTGGCCACATGTTCGAATGACGACAATTTCAATGAAGGGGGGTCGTTCGGACGGTTGGTCGATGATGAGTCACTTGAATACGCTGACCCACTGTGCCAAGTTTTGTTGTTTATTTGATTATTTGTGTGTCTTCGTTTTTGTTGTTTTGATTTTTATAATATTATAAATTTGATTTTTTGTCAGCAAGTTTGAATTGAAATCCGTTTATTTATTTGGTTCATTAACAAATTATGGAAGATGTTATTTTTCGTCTGGTTTTGAATCATTTGTGTTATTTTCTGTGTGTTTTTTTTCCATCTAGAAAAACATTTGTTTTTTTCTCATTTTTTTTAATTTTTCAAATTTCCACCGACCGTTATTTCTATCTTTGCTCTCTTGTAGTTGATGTTCGGTTCGTTTTTGTTCTTTATGCCTTCTGAAAATGTTCACGGGAAAATGACGACTGGTCGCTCTAAACTTTCGAACCGAACCGTGTACCGTTCACGTTTAACGCTCTCAAACAACTAAACTGAACTGAACTGAAATGTTTTGCTATTTTTCTTATTTTCTCGCCACAGACATTTTTCGTTTTCGCCTTTCTTACGATATTGTCTGTGAGTGTGGCTGTGAGATTATGGTGGTGGTGTCTCTGTGCCTGTGTCCGTCCGCCCGTCCCTCTGTTTTTCTTTTCAAATACAATTTCAAATTGAATCGTTTCAAATAAGGCGGCATTTTCTTACTACTGTGCGATTTGGCTTGTTGTGTGGCTAGTGGCAACTGTTGTTAGTACACATGTACTACAGTTTGTGTACGCTACAATAGACTGCGGTGGCTGTAGGGTTGGTAACATTAACTCCTATTAATTTAAATTTTAGCTATACATTTTTCTTTTCGCTTTCTAGGTCTTGACAGATCAGTTGATATTGTAAAAGGTCGAATTCTGTACAGATCGAAAACTTTCGCAATGATTTTGGAGGCGGATAAACCAGTTGTCCATATTCACACTTCTTCAAAGTCCTTTCATGTAGCAATGAAATCATTAGCAACGCCTTTCATTGGCTGACATCGCTTATATTGCCAATCTTAGCAGTATACATTTGGCCATTAGGTAGGTAAAATGTTGCTAAATTGGAGATCTCCATTCAAATTTGAATTCAACATATTAAATATATGTTTTATGGGTGCATCCTTTTCTATTTTTAAGCTAAACTACTACAGACAGATGCTTGAAATTTGAAGTATATTTAACAGATATTCTACTCTTTCATTTGATATCAATATTGCAAATGAACAAAATATATGCAGAAGTACAAAATTAAATTATTAAAAATTAAAAGTGCTGTAAACTGGAAAACTGAATACACAGCTGTGTTCATCGGCGTAGGAGGGATATACGTAACATTTTTTTAAGTAAAAAAAATATATTTGTAGTCGCACTGATAGGACTGGTTAACTAAGCTGCGGTGACAAAAATCTAAACAAAATGTTAACATTTCACTCAAAATAAAAAATATTCTTTAAAATTTCCGCCAACAGCAATATCAATATGTGTATGAAAACCAGCCTGGATAATTATCCAGCTTATATCAAATTTATGGCTATCGAGGCTATGTCCAAAAAAGTCAAAACATGCGCCTATATATTTCTCATTACGGTAGGTATTCCTAGTTGAAACATATAATGATCTGCAAAATTTGTTGAAGAACCGATTTAAGTTGTAATTCCTAGAGCTGTAATAGAGCATATGGCCATCTCCAAAACATGTATGGAAAGGCTAAAGACGGACGGAGCCGACTATATGATACACCCAACTTTCTATCCGAATACAATTCAATTCGGTAAAAAAGTGAAATCGGGAAGGATTTTTGAATCCTGTAAATGTATGTGTTTGACAGAAAATGTTAAATCGGAAAGGACATTTGTATGGGGGTATATTGAAACCTGGAACGATGTGACCCACTTTCATATGTTTATTGTTGAAATATAATATGTAAAGTTTGGCCAAAATCGGTTAAAGATTCGGGAGCGACAATTGTATGGGGGCTATATCTAAATCTGAACCGATCTTACCCACTTTCAGCATAGGTGTTTTAAGTTGGATTATAAGATGTTATGCCAAATTTAAAGAAAATCGAGTACAATATGTAGTTTCTGAAAAAGTCAAATCGGGAGCGACATTTGTATGGGGGCTATATCTAAATCTGAACCGAGCTTACCCACTTTCAGCATAGACGTTTCTAGTTCGATTATAAAATGATCTGCCAATTTTAAAGAAAATCGGGAACAATATGGGGTTTCTAAAGCGGAAAAAGTGAAATGGGGAGCGACATTTGTAGGGGGGCTATATCTAAATCTGAACCGATTTCCTCCAAATTCAATAACGATCGTCCTTGGCCAAAAAAAGTAACTTCTGCCAAATTGCATGATAATCGGACAGCAATTGCAACCTGTAGAGTGCGAACAAGCTTAGATGGACATCAGACGGACGGACAGACAGACATCGGTAAATCGATTCAGCTGGTGGGTCTAAGCCGATCCGTATACTTAAAGGTGGGTCTAACTCGATTATTTATTGGTGTTACAAACATTTGGCGGAAAACTAACTTATAATACCCTAGTCCACGAAGTGGTGTAGGGTATAATAACATGGCAGCGGCTGTAGTAGCCCTTATTTGTGGAATTATAAAAAACTTATCAAACAACTTTAATTAAATTCAACCCTTTTTCACGATCAATTGGAGAACTAATAATGTTTCTTTTTGTGTTGGCAATGATTTTTACTTTTTCCAACACTGAAAAAATTAGGATTTTTGTGTGACGCAGGCAAATAGTACAAATTGTATTACACTAAAGCAAAATTCTGGGGAGTGGGGCTAAAATTTTGGCAGGGGTGGCTTAACCCCCAAGGACCACCCGTCCTACGCCAATGGCTGTTCAATAAAAAGTGCTACGTGCATTCGATAAGCGTTTTTTATGTAGGCACACTTGTCTCTAACATATGTTCTTAGTTTAGTTTGTTAATGAGAGGCTTAATAGTTAGACTTGTTTTGCTTGTTCGGCGATTTTCATTCATTTTCATTCATAAAAAAATTAAATAAAGTTTTCGAGTTTAGAAAGCCAAAATACAGCAGCAAATGTTTGCTGCAAATTCGTTACCCTCAAACAAAGTAGACAAAGAAATTAATAAAACAAACATAATTAATAAAAAATACATTAAAACAACTATGTTTTAGTTGGTTAAACCGTCTAAAAATACCCTCACGGCGACATAAAATAGCAAGCAATGAAAAATCGACCAAAAAAGTAAAAATTAAATTACACTCAAGAATAAATGCGAAATCGCCCAATTGTATTGGGCGGATTTTCAAATCAAAAATCGGGCGAAGTTTAACATGAAAAAAGTCCAAATAAAAATTAGACGAGAAAAAAATCCCCCAAAAATAAAAATTCCTCATTTTTGAAAAAAAAATTCCAAACGTCCAAAAATAAATGTGAAATCGCCCAATTGTATTGGGCGATTTGTAACATGAAAAAGTCCAACTAATTGGGTCATATGAAAAATCGTCCAAAACAAAAATTACACCAAAAAAATTAAAAATCCCTCAAAAAAGGAAAAAATAAATTAAACCCAAAAATAAATGCGAAATCACCCAAATGAGAAATGACAGCAAGCCAATTATTTTGGGCGGTTTTTAAAGGAAAAATCGGGTGATTTTTTACACGAAAAAAAAAACCCAAAAATCGTCGAAAACAAAAAATGGTCCAAAAAATTAAAAATCACGTAAAAAAAGAAAAAAAAAATGAAATGACGCCCAAAAATAGATGAGAAATCACCCAAATGAGAAATGAAATATCGCCCAATTATTTTGGGCGGATTTTTAAAGAAAAAATCGTGTGATTTTTTACATGAAAAAGCGCCCAAATAATTGGGCCATTTGTCATATGAAAAATCACCCAATGAGAGGGCTCGGGTTGAAAGAAAACCCACCCAAATATGTTGAATGGTTTTTTGTATGAATATCGCCCATAATCGAAAATATACAAAATACATATATAAAATATATGTTCAGTTTTTATGTGGTCGCAAGCGATGCATTAGATGGTGCCGAAGGGTAGAATATCTGCTAAAATTACTTCAAATATCATACTTCTATCTGTATTACTTCAAGATTAACATCCATTTCAATTTTACCACTTTCTTTATTTATTTTTAATATATTTTAATTTTTAAGAAGGAAAACTTGAAATGGTTGTTAATGCTTAACTAATACAGATAAGAACTTGCAATTTAACGTATTTTTGGCACATATTATTTTCTTTAATTTGACATTTATACCGGTATCATAGGATGCGCATAAGTATTTAAAATAATTTTTGAAAAATAGTATCCTTCGGAACTTTGTATTCCTTTTAAGGGACATAGGATGAGAAAATCAAAAACTAAAAACGTGAATTAACTCCATTTCACCTATAGTATCAGACGTATATCTATATATATAAAAGAGTTGCGTTACTGACTGACTGACTTATCATTGACCAGCCCCCAGACCAAACGGCTGAAGCCAAGGCCCAAAAAGGGATAAACATCTAACCTTCGTCCTGACTAAACGGCAGTAGCTATAAACATGAAATTCGGTGAGTTCCTTGCAATGACCATGCAGACGAGCTACAAATAGGGATTTTTCGAAATTTGTACTTTTAAGGGACGAGCGGGACAAAAAGGGATAAAAATGGTACCAACTAAAGTATTACAGCTAGAAACGTGAAATTTGGTATGTAAATTCCTCTGACCATATAGTAACGAAGACAAATTGGATTTTTCGAAATTTGTACTTTTAAGGACGAGCGGGACAAAAAGGGATAAAAATGGTACCAACTAAGGTATTACAGCTAGAAACGAGAAATTTGGTATGTAAATTCCTCTGACCATATAGAAACGAGGTCAAATTGGATTTTTCGAAGTTTGCACTTTTAAGGGACGAGCGGGACAAATAGGAATAAAAATGGTACCAACTAAAGTATTACAGCTAGAAACGTGAAATTTGGTATGTAAATTCCTCTGACCATATAGAAACGAAGTAAAATTGTATTTTTCGAAATTTGTACTTTTAAGGGACGAGCGGGACAAAAAGGGATAAAAATGGTACCAACTAAAGTATTACAGCTAGAAACGTGGAATTTGGTATGTAAATTCCTCTGGCCATATAGAAACGAAGTAAAATTGGATTTTTCGAAATTTGTACTTTTAAGGGGCGAGCGGTACAAAAAGGGTATCAACTAAAGCTAGAATCGTGAAATTCGGTATATAAATTCCTCTGACCATATAAAAACGAAGTAAAATTGGATTTCTCCAAATTTGTAGTTTTAAGTGGCGAGCGGGGCAAAAAGGGATAAAACTTTTACCATTTTTACTATTACAGCTAGAATCGTGAAATTTAGTGTGTAAATTCCACTGATCATATAGCAGCGCAGTAGTTAGATTTTTCGAAATTTGTACTTCTAAGGGGTGCGCGGGACGAAAAGGGATAAAAATGCTGTAAAATCCTGTGTTACCAAATAAAGTACATATTTTTAGGGGAGCAAAAACACATGTTACCTATAGTGATTTTTCAAAATGTGTACTTTTTGGGAAAGAGGTGCAAAAAGTTATAAACTGGCTGGCTGAATCTAGAAACATGAGATCGAGGATATAAATGGTTGTAATTTTTTGTTCAAAACTTAGTAGAAAACTATACATACGAAGTAGTTCAGCTAAAATAGTGCATATCGACAAGCACATTCCTTTGACTGTGTGTGAGTGCTAGCTAATAGGAGGTTTCCAACTTACTATTTTAGATTTATCTATATCCACCAAAAGAAAATTAAATAAATACTATCAAAAAACAGAGACGGATAAAATTAACGAATAACTTGCTTTTTCGCGTTCGAAGCAGCGGGTACTGCTAGTCAGTCATAAAACTAAACGTATGCGTAATATTATTTTGCTAAATGTAATCAATCCAATATATTGTAAACATCAGGGTGTAAGGTACATGCCAATGTCGAACTGAACTGTACTGTCTGTTAGTCCATTACATGTTCTCTATTTTGTTCTAGCGGTGGCGGTACTTTAGCATCTAAACCAACTAAACAGCCAAACAATCAGCAATCAGCCAACATTACATTTCTCTGTTTGCGCTTTTCGATGGCGCAATGAGCCTCCCCTCCCCCTTCCACATACACACACACAAACACCCATAGGAATAGAATAAAATCAACAAACAGAAAACGCTACTGCAAATATGCAAACGAAGCTATTGCGAATAAACTGTTCTGGCACAGAGCACCTACAAATCGTCGGTCGTTGGTTGCATCCGCTGAAATGGGTTAAACCAAATGTCGGAAAAACTCTTTGAGCGTTGACAGCAGCAGCAACATTCAGCCAACAACAACAACAAATAACATTACTCCTTCAATTAATACTACTGACTGACGATGACTGGAATTGCTGCGCGATATCCGAGATCTGCGATGTCAATCAGTCAGACAATCCAATCCGTCTTATCGATGAACTCGCAGACAAGCGAGTACGAGAACTCGTAGCGTGTTAGAATTTCGCTTTACCTCTAGGTTGACTTGCGCTACTGTACGGGTGTTCGAGCAACTTGGGGGGGCGTGACGATGGGGTGAAAAGGCCATGCAAATAAGGGGCCTTTATGCGGTATTAGAAAGTAAATCAAACGAGTTTTAGTGAATGTGAAATTATATCTAAACGAAGTGTCATTGAAGAATAAGATCTCTCTTGGAAAGTGGAGGACAAATAAATCACATGAACCAGAATTGAATTCCAAGTTGAATATTCTGTCATTCCGCGCTCTACAATTTGGGGACAAATAAAATCGACGATCTGTGTAAACCATCCAAACTGCCATCTCTGTCATCTGAAAAGACAAAAGAAGACTTTTGGAAATAGTTCCATAAGAAAGAAACATATAAAAATGATACTAAGTTCGACTGGGACGAATCTTATATAGCCCTCATTTTTTTACATACCAAATTTCACGATCCTAGCTGTAATACTTTAGTTGGTACCATTTTTATCCCGCTCGTCCAATATAAGTGCGAAAATGCTTTTATATATCGCCTTTATTCGGTGAGAGCAATTTACATACCTATTTTTATACCCTCCACCTCCAGGATGGGGGTATACTAACTTTGTTATTCCGTTTGTAACACCTTGAAATATCGACCTGAGACCCTATAAAGTATATATATACTTGATCGTCATAAAATTCTAAGACGATCTGGACATGTCCGTCCGTCTGTCCGTCTGTTGAAAGCACGCTAGCATCTAAACATCAAATTTTCCATAAATGCGTCTTATAGTCGTAGATCGGTTGGGATTGAAATGGGGCGAAATCGGCCCAAAGGGAACAATTTTTCCATCTCAAGGACTAAAAATACCCATAATAATCCCTAATATTTTAGCGTATTTAATCATGTTTTTTGAATATGTATGTTTATATTTGCTTGATATTTGGTACGCGCATTCCCCTTATAGCAAACGTGCACCATAAAGTGATTCTTATTTGTAGGGGGTGAAATGGGGCAAAAAAAGGATACAAATGGTACATTTGTCAACGACAACAGCTAGAAACACGAAATTCGGTGCGTACATTCCTCTAATTGAGTAGATACATAATATAAAAGTATTTTTTCCCAAATTCGTACTTTTAAGGGGTAAAATGGTAATATAGGGATAAAAATGGGACCAACCAAACGGCTGTAGCTAGAATAATGAACGTCGGTGTATACATTCGTCTGATTGCATAGACAAGTAATCCGTGTAGGATTTTTAAAAATTCGTACTTTTTGGGGTTAAAATGAAAAAGGGATAAAAATAGTACCAATCAAATGACCGAAGCTAGAGTCATGAAATTCGGAGTATACATTCCTCTGATTGTGTAGACACGCAAAATAAACTGATTTTTCGAAATTCTTACTTTTTGGGGTCAAAATAGAAAAAGGGGATAAAAATAGTACCAACCAAATGACCGCAGCTAGAGTCATGAAATTCGGAGTATTTTTATCCCCTTTTTTCATTTTAACTTTTTGGGGTTAAAATGGAAAAAGGGGATACAAGTAGTACCATCCAAATGACAGCAGCTAGAGTCAAGCAATTCGGAGTATACATTCCTCTGACTGCGTAGACACGGAAAATAAACAGATTTTTTGAAATTCGTACTTTCAAGGGTACAATGGTACAGAGGGATAAAAATAGTACCAACTAAACGACTACAGCTAGAATGATGAAATTCTAATTGCGTAGAAACGTCAAGGGGGTAAAAATGGTACCAAACAAATGGCCGCAGCTGGAATCATGGAATTCGGTGTATACATTCCTCTGACTGCATAGACACGCAAAATATTTTTTTAATTCTTAATTTTTCTTTTACGGCAAAAATTGGTTGAATTATGAAGTTAGATTATTTTGCACAATCAAATCAAAAAATAAATATTTTTATATTTATATTTTCAAAAAGCTTAAATACCATAAATATTGGTAGATAGTGGGTGCTACAGTTGGTTGTATTTCCATTCTATTTTAATTGCAAAAGTAAATATTTTGAAAATGCAATTTCTCACGTACATAGTGTAAAATAACCTATCTTCATTATGCAACCAATTTCTGTCGTAAAAATAAAAAGTACGAACTTGGAAAAAATCTTTATTTGGCGTGTCTATGCAGTCATTCCCTTTGGGCCGATTTCGCCCAGTTTCAATCCCAACCGATCTACGACTATAAGACGCATTTATGGAAAATTTGGACGTCCTAACTCCTTTCGTTTAAATGCGTGCTTTCAACAGACGGACGGACATGGCTAGATCGTCTTTTTTATGACGATCAAGAATATATATACTTTAAAGGGTCTCAAGTCGATATTTCAAGGAGTTATAAACGTAATGACGTTAGTTAGAAGTTAGTATACCTGCATCCTGGAGGTGGGGGGAATAATGTTGTGTCATATTAGACTGGTTGTGAAATTTTTAAAGCAAATTGCGATATTTATTTGGTATTAAAAATTACCACGTTCACTTATAGGGGCATGACAATTATTTTGCGTTTGTTGGGCATATGGGAACAATATGCCTTTATAATTTGTAATCTGATGAATGTACTCACCAAATTTATTTCATTCTACACAGTTTCAATAGTTTCAATAAAAATGAATTATGAAGGCCTTGTCCAATCCGTCACTGCTTACGTACACATTTGTATATACTCAAGCATTTAAAATAGAGTAGTACAGTGTGCTGAAACCACACATTCACAATAGTCGTATTCATTTTCATACCGTTGCGATTATGTAAATTAAACCGCAACTACACATTTGAGGTTTTGACTGGTTTACCTGAAAAGACGCGAAACGTACGTACAGAGTCGTACTGAAGGGCCGTTGACAGTTTGGCGTATTGATTACATGAGAATTGAATTTCTCTTGATGTTGATATAGATCTACACATGCAAAGGTAGTATGTCTGCATTACGAACCGGGGTATTTTATTTATTCGCCAAGGGAAGGAGTTTAAATTTACTACAAATTAGTCATAATAAAAATAAAACATACGACTCTATTCAGCCATGTGTGAGTTGGCCTTTTTTTGTTATTTTAAAGAGTAAAAAATAGTTAATTTCTAGCGTAATTATATCGTCTGTTTTATAAAAAAACTATTGACAATTATGCCAAATAGTTTATCAAATCAAACATGGCAAATATACACAATTATTACAAATATCATTGCGCCTACATCATTATTACAATATATTCCTCTAAGGAAAATTGCCAGAGACGTTAACCTGGTGAAAGTTTGATAGTATTCTGAGATCAGCAATAGGATTAATCTCCAGATCATTCGCTTTCATTCGATTTAGTTATCACAACCAAGTGTAGGCACAGGGAGTGGATATGGATTTGTATGTATAACACTATATGAAATAAAAATGTTTGTGTGCATAAGATTGATGTACATTTCGTTCTAGAAATTTTAAAGATTTCAAATGGATGGAACAGCAACTCAATAAAGTAGTCTACTGTTCCAAATATTGTAACTAAAATTTAAATTTACTCAATTTAAGTACGTTTATAGTTTAAATGAGTAAAAAACAAGTAAAAACGGCGTTAAGTTTGCCAGGCCGAACTTTAAATACCATCCGAACTATATATAACCTTACATCGAAATGCAAAACCAAAACAAATAAGAATATTGTAAAAATAACTTTATAAATAAATATAACATTTAAATTATTGTAAACCACGCTTGTAAGGAGGAGGAGGAGGAGTAGAGTGGCTTCTTTTGTGAGGAAGGAAAAAATGTTGTTGATGTTCCCGACTAAAATGAAAGATTGGTTTGTTTTATGTGTTCTCCCAAAATATTTCGCATTTATCATTGTCCGTTCGTGAGCTGGACGCGTTCAAAATAACCTCTATAAATAAAATATCATTCTCATGATATTGAAAAAAAACCGCTAGAAATAAAAATCCGACCCGAGCCTTATCAAACCATATTAAAAACTTGCAATATGACCCAGTACAAAGGACAGATTTATACTATTTTAGTGCAATTTTTGATGCATTTTTCATAAAAACCACAATAACTTCCACATTTGTAGTTCGATTTATGTTTTTAGGGGCTCGTTGGAGAGGTCTTGATAACCAATTGTAATTTTTTAGAATTTTCTAACCCATTAAGGGCCGCAAATTTTTTCGTACTGTTAATACTGAGTGTGTTAAATGTGAAGTAAAAACTGAAATATGGGGCTATTTGCATCGTAAACACATTCTAGTCTTATATAAAGCTAATTTTTTGAAAGAAATCCAATCATTTCAAATTTCCCCCCTTAAAACTTAAAACATGAATAATCTACATAAACTTTATAAAGGGGAAAAATTGGAATGGTTGTTAATGCTAAATTAACATAGATAGAAGCATGAAATTTAAGGTATATTTGATACCCATATCTCTTTCATTTGATACCCATATCGCCATTGTATGACAAGCATAAGTACGAAACTAAATTAGTGAAACATTTACATCCTTTGGAAATTAAAAGTCCTGTAAAAAAGTTAAACGACTACGAAATAAAATATAGTTTCACTTCTATATAATCTCATTCTTGGAAGGGAAATCATGTCGCACAGTTTTATTGTAACATCTTATGTGAAGTTTTCCTCCCAATTTATCCATTTCATATGTTTTTTCCAAAAATTAGCTTTATGTGAGACTAGAATGTGTTTACGATGCAAATAACCCTATATTTCAGTTTTTACATAACATTTAACCCACTGAGAACCAACGGTAAGAAAAAATGTTCGGCCCTTAATGTGTTGGGAAGTTCTAAAAATTGCAATTGGTGATCAATACGTCTTCAACGATCCAACAAAAACACAAATCGAACTAAAGATATGGAAGTTATTGTGGTTTTTATAAAAAATGCAACAAAAATTGCACAAAAATGTTAGAATTCTACCCTCTATTTTGGTTTAAAATGCAAGTTTGATAAGTCTCGGAACAGATTTTAATTTCTAGCAATTTTTTTATAAATACCATTCTCACCGTGAATTTTATTCAAGAAAAACCTGATTTATAGGGGTTATTTTGAACGCGTCCAGCTCACGAACGGACAATAATAATAGCGAAATATTTTGGGATCTTTCTTTCATTTTTCATTTCTTTCATTTTTGTCGGGAACATCCACAACTTTTATTTTGAAGGCACTCTACTATATATAGAGTGATTTTTTTGAGGTTAGGATTTTCATGCATTAGTATTTGACAGATCACGTGGGATTTCAGACATGGTGTCAAAGAGAAAGATGCTCAGTATGCTTTGACATTTCATCATGATCAAAATGCGTGCTCTGTTAAGAAAGTTCATCGCACGCTTCCATTTTATGGTCAGTTTAATCGACCCACTGAAGCGGCTATTCGGGCTATTGTGACTAAATTTCGCACCAAATTTACATTGTTGGACATTAAACCACCAAGACGCTTACGTAGAGTACGAACTGAAGAAAATATCGCAGCTGTATCGGCCAATGTTAATGATGACCATCAATTATCGATTCGTCGCCGTTCGCAGCAATTGGGCCTCTGTTACTCAAAAACGTGGAAATGCCAAAATTGGACTAAGCGGATGGACCACTTGAGGCGCAGCCGCGGTCAACATTTAAATGAAATTATCTTCAAAAAGTAAATGTCATGGACCAATCTAACGTTTCAAATAAAGAACCGATGAGATTTTGCAAATTTTATGCGTTTTTTTTTTAAAAAAAGTTATCAAGCTCTTAAAAAATCACCCTTTATATCGAAATAATACTACATGCCAATTCAAAAATTAAATATAAGACAGCGATCTTCAAAAAAAAAAACTTAAATACCCTAAATATTGGGAGATTTTCAGCTACAACTGTTTGGTTGGTTTGCATTTCCATCATATTTTAATTCCAAAAGTATAAATTTAGAAAATCCAATATCACTCACTTACACAGTGCAAGATAACCTAACTTCATAATTCTATGATTGTCGTAAAAGTAACAAAATAAAGTACGAAAAATCGAATTCCATGATTGTAGCTGCGGCCATTTGGTTGGTACCATTTTTATACCCTTTTTGTCCCTTAAAGTACGACTTTCGAAAATCTCTTTATATTACGTGTCTACACGGAATTTCATCATTCTAGCTGCAGCCGTTTTGTGGGTACCATTTTTATCCCTCTGTACCCATTGTATCCCTTGAAAGCACGAATTTGGAAATAAACTTTTTATTTTTCGTGTTTACGCAGTCGCAGGAATGTAGACACCGAATTTCACGATTCTAGCTGCTGCTATTTGGTTGGTACAAATTGTATCCCCTTTTTCCATTTTACCCCCCAAAAGTATGAATTTCTAAAGATCCCTTTTCTTTTACTTGTCTACGCAATCAGAGTAATGTATACAACATTCTAGTTGTAGCCCTTTGGTTGGTATCGTTTCTCTCGCTCTGTTCCTACTTTTTTCCCTTAAATGTACGAATTTGGAAACATAATTTTTATATTATGTATCCAATGAAAATCACTTTGTTTATGTGCCTGCGAAATCGGAGGAATGTACAACGAATTTCATTATTCTAGGCGCATCCGTTTGGCTAGTACCATTTTTATCCTCTATTCCCATTTTATCCCTTAATAGTACGAATTTGATAAACATACTTTTATAATATATATCCACTCAATTAGAAGAATGTACACGCCGAATATCGTGTTTCTAGCTGTTTTCGTTTGATATGTACCATTTCTCTCCCTGTTTGCCCCATTTCTCCTTCTACAAGCAAAAAAACAGTTTACTGTGCACGATTTTGCTATAAGGGAAATCCGCGTACCAAATATTAAACAAATATAATCAGTCATATTCAAAAAAACATGATGAAATACACTAAATATTAGTGATATTTTCAGTTCTTGTGAAGGAAAAAATTTTCCGTTTGGAACGATTTTGTCGTTTTGCAATCCTAGCCGATCAATAAGACGTATTCATTCAAAATGTGAACGTCCTAGCCATAGATTTCTGCTGGGGAGGACTATAGCCTCCCACAGCTTCTGTATTCAAAAGAACAAAAAATTATTTTTATACACTCCACGAGAGTATTATGTCTCTGTGCATTTGTTTATAACACCCAAAAGGAAGCAAGATAGACCCATTGTTAAGTACACCGATCGACTTAGAATCACTTTTTGAATCGATTTTTTGAATCCGATGTTCGTCTGTCTGTCTGTCCATCTATTTTTGTAATCACGATACATGTCACAATTATTTTCCGATTCTAACGAAACTTTGCACAACGAAGTTTTTCGGGATAAGGCGAACGCTGTTTAATTTGAACAAAATCGGTTCAGATTTAGATATATACCCCATACGAATTTCACTCCCGATTTGACTCTTTTCACGCTAGATACTACATATTTTAACAGATTTTCTTCAAAACATTTTATATTTAAACTAGAAACATCTGTGGTGAGAATAGGTCACATCGGTTCAGATGTATATATAGCTCCCATTCAAATTTCGTTACCGATTTGACTTTTTCTGCTCTAGAAACCACATACCAAATATCTTAGGTTTCCACTAGAAACACCCATGGTGAAAATGGGTCAGATCGGTTCAGATTTATATATATAGCTCCCATAAAAATTTCGCTCCCAATTTGACTTTTCGCTCTAGAAACCACATATTTTTTTCAGATTGTTTTCAAAATTGGCAAAACGTCTTATATTTAAACTAGGAACACTTGTGGTGGAAATAGGTTAGATCGGTTCAGATTTATATATAGCTCCCATTCAGATTCCGCTCCCGATTTGACTTTTTCTGCTCTAGAAATCACATATTTTAACAGATCTTTCTTCAAATTTGGCAAAATATCTATATATTTTCACTAGAAACACCCATGGTAAAAATAATTCAGATCGGTTCAGATTTATATATAGTTCCTATGCAAATTTCGCTCCCAATTTGACTTTTTCCACTCTAGAAACCACATATTTTATCACATTGTCTTAAAATTTGGTAAAACATCTTATATTTAAACTAGGAACACTTGTGGTGAAAATAAGTCAGATCGGTTCAGATTTACATATATAGCTCCCATACAAATTTCGCTCCCGATTTGACTTTTTCTGCTCTAGAAACCACACATTTTAACATATCTTCTTTAAATTTTGCAAAATATCTTAGGTTTCCACTAGAAACAACCATGGTGAAAATGGGTCAGATCGGTTCAGATTTATAAATACCGAATTTCTTCAAATTGAGCATAACACGTTATACTTGAACTGGTGGAAGCTATTGTGTAAGTGGGTCACTTCATTCCATGTTTGGATATAGCCCCGATACAAATATTCTTCTCGATTTGACAAATTGGGTCAGGCCAGGTTATTAGCCTATGATTAGGAAACATACATAAGTCCTTGCCGTTTTCATTTTTTCCGGATTTTCGATTTTTTTCATAAGGTTTGAAGGACCTCTTTTTACTAAAAATTCCGCATTTTGAATTCATATATCCCGCATTTTGCCTAGTTTTTGAGCAGTTTCGTTTTGCTTAACCCCAATGTTACTTGGTAATGGAAGTTTTTCTTCAAGAATCGGAGACTACTGGGAAATTGTTCATTCTATTTTTTGAGGTTTTACAGCGGATAGCTCTAAAATACTACTATACACTGTACAATTTGCATACCCTTACAAATACTTGAAATCGACATCAAAAAAATGTCTCACATTTTACATCTGGTATTAAAAAAACGAAGGCTCAGACTTTAGTATAACCCTCGAGAAAAACTACAAACATTTCAGGGTCACATGCTGTTAACCCTGCAGCACACATTTCTATTAATTTATATTTCAATATTTATTCAGCAAAAAAAAATAATTATTGCATAATTTTTCTATCTCCCTCATTTCTTTGCCAACGATGCTTGGCTATGTATCTGTTTACGATACATTAAAAATAATATTTTCCATGTTTTTTTCATTTAATTTTTTTCAAATGGAAATATAAACAAAATAAAAAAGCTCATCAGTTGCGACGACAACCCCAGTATATATACGAGTAGTACGGCGGATACAAAGATTATTTATACGTATCGAGTCGAATCGAATTGAACTGAATCGAATAGAAGCTATACAAAAATAAACCACATTTGTTTAATAGTTTCTAATGTTGAAAAAGAGACGCCAATGAACGAACTTATGATATACTCGCCACTGCTAAGTACTCTCTTTGTTTGTTATCCGACGAATAGTACTTGAAGTACATACATACGTATGTACATATAAATTCATTAGCTTCTTTTCCCTTTTTCTTCTTTTTATTTCAACGGAAATAACTCAATAAAAATTGGCGATCCACTCGATTTATTTTCAATAAATATCTACATGAAAAGTATCTCTAGATCGACATCGATGCCCTAAGCGCATAAAATGTAAGGGGACCCATTCGTAATGTCTGCCAATTTCGTGGTAAATAATTGATTTTTCCATGGGGCACCCTGTGTGTCAATGAATGCCAATTGTCGGCATAGAAGACAGAAGAAAGAAGACATATTGAACACTTGATCTTGTCATGAGGCCAAAATCTTTCACAAAATTTCCCTACTACAACAGTTGCTTGTTGTTGTTGCCCGTCTGTCGATCGCCTTTGTTCGATTTCATGAGAATTTCCATGCTGAGCTGATATTATCGATAGGAAAAGTTTTCACAATTTGCATGGATGTGCGAGCAAGAGATTTTCGCTTGGAGTGTTTAGTATTCTGGACGTTATTTAAACGTAATATGTTAAACTCATAAACATATGAATTTACTACATAACCCAGCGAAACTTTTGATAATGTATAATATAACTAGCAGTGCCCGCTATTTCGCACTCGGAAAAAAACAGTTATTTGTTTTCAGTTTTATCCATCTCTATTTTAGGATAGTATTTATTTAAATTTCTTTTGGTGGATAAACTTAAATCTAAAATAGTCATTTTGAAACCTCCTTTTAGATAGCACTCATAGCACTCGAAAATAGTACACATTTTGAACTATAAATGACATGTGTTCTCGCTTCTACCCTAAAATTATGTACTTTATTTGGTACCACATTTATATAAGTACAAATTTTGAAATATCCATTTATGTTCCGCGTCTACGTAATTAAAGGGCTGTACGCCATTTTTATCCCACTCACCACATAAAAGTACAAATTTCGAAAAATCTATTAAGATTGCGCTTCTACAGGGTCAGAGGAATTTACACACCAAATTTCACGAATATAGCTGTAATTAATTAATCAATTTGGTACCATTTGAATCCCTTTTAGTCCCGCTCGCACCTTAAAAGTACAAATTCCAAAAAAAATGCATTTATGTTATGTCTACGTGGTCAGAGGAATGCACACGTCGAAATTTACGACCATAGCTGCAAAATTTAGTTGGTACCATTATTATCCTTTATGCCCGGCTCACCCTTAAAAGTAAAAATTTCAAAAAATCCATTTAGATATAGTCTACGTTGATCGCGCTTCTACGTTGTCCGAGGAATTTACACACCAAATTTCACGAATATAGCTGTAATAATCAATTTAGTACCATTTGTATCCCGCTCACCCCAAAAAGTACAGATTTCGAAAAATCCATTTAAATTGCGCGGAATTTACGATTTCAAGATTCTAGCTGCAATACTTTAGCTGGTATCATTATACCCTCCACCTCCAGGATGGGGGTATACTAACTTTGTCATTCCGTTTGTAACACTTTGAAATATCGACCTGAGACCCTATAAAGTATTTATTGTTGATCGTCATAAAATTCTAAGACGATCTAGCCATGTCCGTCCGTCTGTTAAAAAAACGCTAGCACCTAAACGAAAGGAGCTATGAGGCCCATATTTTGCATAAATACGTCTTATAGTCGTAGATCGGTTGGGATTGAAACTGGGTGAAATCGGACCAAAGGGGCAATTTTTTCCTTCACAAGGACTGAAAATACCCATAATAACAGAAACGTGCACCATAAAACGATTTTTATTCGTAGGGGGTAAAATGGGGCAAAAAGGGGATAAAAATAGTACCTATTAAACGACAACAACTAGAAACACGAAATTCGCTGTGTACATTCCTCTAATGGAGTAGATACATAATATGAAAGTATTTTTTTCCAAATTCGTACTTTTAAGGGATAAAATGGGAATAGAGGGATACAAATGGTACCAACCAAACGGCTGCACCAAGAATAATGAAATACATTCCTCTGATTGCGTATACACGTAATATAGAAGGATTTTTCGAAATTCGTACTTTTTGGGGTAAAATTGGAAAAAGGAGATAAAAATGGTACCAACCACATGGGCGCAGCTAGAATCATGAAACTGCAAAGACAAGCAAAATAAGAAGATTTTTCCATATTAGTACTTTTAAGGCTAAAATTGGTTGGTTTAAGTTATTTTACACTATGTACATGAGGTAATAGATTTTCAAAATCTGTATTAAAATAGAATGGAGTGGCAACCAACTGTGGCAACCACTCCCTACCAATATTTATGAAATTTAACCTTTTTTGAAAATATAAATATAAAAATATTTATTTGTTGAATTGACTTGAAGTATTACTATACTAGTGTAAACGTACTGGCAGCCTTCCAAATTTGTATTTTTTTATTTTTATTTTTTTCATGAAGTCAATTTATCTTGCACTTGAGAGATAATGGATATTTTTGGGGATTGCTGTCTTATATTTACTTTTTTAATTAATTTGAAGTATTATTTCGATATATATATATATATATATATATATATATATATATATATATATTATAAACGTATTGGTAGCCTTGACTTAAAAGCGTGGCTTGAAATAATAAAAATATTACATTTATTTATAAAAATATTTTTTCAATATTTATATTTGTTTTGGTTTGGCTATATTAAAAAAAATCATATATTTTCTTGTAATATTACTGCACTTCTACGAAAATCGACAGCCTCTGTGGAATGCAATCCATGATGGAGGGTATATGTAGTTCGGCCCGGCCGAAGAAGTAGTGGCAGAAATTTACACATCAAATTTCGCGAATATGGCTGTAATAATCAATTTGGTACCATTTGTATCCCTTTTTGTCCCGTTCGCCCTTAAAGTACAAATTAAAAAAAGTACAAATTCCAAAAAATACATTTATGTTGTGTCTACGTGATCAGAGGAATGTACACGCCGAATTTTATGACTCTAGCTGTAATAATTTAGCTGGTACCATTTTTTTATCCCTTTTTGTCCCGCTCACCCAATTAAAGTACAAATTTCAAAAAATCCATTCAGATTGTGCTTCTACGTTGTCAGAGGAATTTACACACCAAATTTCACGAATATAACTGCAATAATCAAATTTGTACCATTTTTATCCCTTTTTGTACCACTCACCTCTTAAAAGCACAAATTCCAAAAAATCCATTTATATTGTGCGTTTACGTGGTCAGATACACGCCGAATTTCATAATTCTATCCGCAATATTTTAATGGTACCAATTTTATCCCGCTCGCTCCAAAAGTACAAAATTCGAAAAATCCATTTAGACTGCGCTTCTAAGTTGTTATGTCAATTTACACACCGAATTTCACGACTATTGCTACGATACTTAAATCGGTACCCTTTTTGTCTTTTTCCTCCCTTAAAATACATATTACGAAAAATCCCCTTTTTTAGCTCGTCTGCTTTGTAAGTGTAAGACACTCTTC
This sequence comes from Polietes domitor, assembly GCA_947397865.1. Taxonomy (NCBI): domain Eukaryota; kingdom Metazoa; phylum Arthropoda; class Insecta; order Diptera; family Muscidae; genus Polietes; species Polietes domitor. The sequence goes on along the minus strand of OX377618.1, from coordinate 241,423,548 downwards.
TACTTTTATGTTTCTAGCTACTGCCGTTTAGCCAGGACAAAGATTCGATGTTTATCCCTTTTTTCTCATTTTACCCCCTAAAAGTACGAATTTTTTCCGCGTCTCCGTCATATTTTGGGTTTAGCCGCTGATCAATGATAAGTCAGTCAATAACGCATCTCCTTTATACATAGGGTGGGCCGGTTAAAACTTTAAATTAGAATCGACTATAAAAAAGTACCGATTATTTTATTCAAATTTCAGGTTTTATTGGACTACCACCTCTCCGATCAACCCAATGATTCTGCCAGCCCAAAATCCACACCAAACAGTGACTCATTATTGATGAATTGACTTCTCAATAATGACGTGTGGGTTCTCTGAATCCCATATGCGGCAATTTTGCTTATTGACATAGCCTCTGAGATGACAATGAGCTTCATGATAGCTGAACTGAAGGCCGATCTCTTCTCGAAATTTATCCACGTAAATTTCTTACAGTTTGCTTTAAAAATCACTACTTTTAAAGTAAATTTTTAATATTTCGAGTGTATATCGTCCCATTTTGCAAGAGTTTTTGAGTTTTGTAATCAAAATCTTTATATGGGCAAGAAGTGCTTTGGGTATCGTATATTCGACCCCGCCCAACATTGCTCTTCCCTTACTTAGTGATTGGCGAGAACGAATGGCGTTTAGTGATTGGCGAGAATGGGATTAGTTTTTGTTCTAAACACAATCAATCCAAATTGTTTTGCTGGGTTTTTGCAAATTCATAGACATGTTTGCAGGCAATCGAATGCATTTAGCATTTCAATCACTTGTACCGCAAATATGCACGTCAACTGCTGATAAAAATTCATTAACAATAAACCACGACAACTACCATGCATATATTGATGTAATAATTCCCTGCCCAGATTTTCTCCGTTTACTTACTTCTACATCGATAATATTTTAATTTATTATACAATGAATATTCACTTTAAACGTTAACACTTCTTTATGAATGACAATCAATTAAATAAATTACTCATACACCATAAACACTTCAATAAAACATTAATGGAAGTATCTCAAGTTTCGAACAGATCCTCACTCCCTCACTCACCGTATTGTATTTTTTATCTGTCGGATATATTTATATCTTCAGTCACTTGAGACTGTTCGAACAATTTCATTAATCGCCCTTTTCGATATTCAATTGCACACTGTACATTGTTGGGATTGAATATGGTTCTAAAATAAATAAAAAACAGCGGTTCCTAAAGTAATTTCCGAATGCATTTTTTTATTGTTTTTCAATTGTGACTGAAGTCGTTCGTGGAAGTAATTTAATGGATTTGAAGACAATGGGCACTGGGATGGTGGTGGTTTTTAATAGTTTAACAATTTTAAAATTATTTCAAATTGTGGCGGCAATTATGGAAATGAACATTCCGAGATTTACTCGTAATGAAATTTGTAGAAATGCCGCACCCCATACAAGCAATAAAAATGCAATTGTTCTTAGATGATGTTTTAATTAGAAATTTGTGTGATTGAGATAGGCAAAATGTAAAAAATTATTGAATATCAAATGGAAGAAGAACTAGATTCAAAAATACCATTATTTCCATATGTCACATCAATTCAGAAAAAAATCGATAAGTAGGAATATTCGGAGAAAATCGTGTATATAATTATACTCTCACTGTACAGAGTAGGGGGGTATATATCATTTGGGACAGAAAAAAAGTGCAACGCATTGAAGGAGTGACTTAAGACCCTAAGTATTTTTGGACCAAATCAGTTTCACAACATTTTAAGATGTTTGAGCCATGTCCGTCCGTCTGGCTGGACGGTAACTCACGATAACCCTCGAAAGGAGTTAAGGAATCAATTCAAATTTATACACGGTAATAATTTCCCCAAACTTAGTTTAAGTTCGAAGATGATCGAAATTGCCACGCCCCTCTCACACAAATGACCCATATTCCTATGTTAAATTAGAAGTAATGTAACTTCCACACCGATATTCAGAATCAGCTATATTTTGGTATTTGATAATGTTTTTATAATCACTTTAAGTGTACTAAATATGACTAATTTAACCACGCCCCTTATAGTACCTCCCACACAAATCACCCTAACCTACATAAAATTAAAGCTGCTATAACTTATATAAGGATGATCGAAATACTGTGAAATTTTATATTTGGAGATGCTTTTATAGAAGTTAGATTCGCATGGAACATGGGCGATATTATCACACCCCTCCTGGTACCTCCCACACAAAATGGCATAAACTTTGGTAAAACCGACATAACATCCATACGACCAGTCAAAATCATTTGCAATTTGATATTGAAAATGTTTTTATAATCATATTAAACTTTGAACTGGGATATTGTCCTGGCTCAAGACCATTTTGCATCTACATTTAATAGAGTGCAAATTTATTTACAAATGGCATGGTGACATTTATTACTTGGCTACAGACTACCACGATCATGATTTCGACCATGTCAAAAGTTTTCAACATCAAACCCGGCCTCTATAAGGAGATGATTCTCACAAACGAACGAGAAGCACAACTCACTTGCCGAATTTGCGTTTTAAAAATCGCACCAAGTAATAAAGTACACATGCCATCTTACAAGCATCTCAGCAGCGACTTTGAAGCCACTTGAAAAGACTTTTGACATGGTCGAAATCATGATCGTGGTAGTCTGCAGCCAAGTAATAAATGTCACCACGCCATTTGTAAATAAATTTGCATTCTATTAAATATAGATGCAAAATGGTCTTGAGCCAGGACAATATCCCAGTTCAAATCAAATATTTATTACAGACCAAAAGAAAATACAAACGAAAAAACTAAATCATATTAAACTTAACAAACATGACGAAAAACCAAGCAAAATTTATAAATCCACAACATACATTCCAGGACTATCCGAAATGCTAAAACATTCTAATATTTACGACATGGAAAAATTTGAGTTGGCATATAAAACACACAGGACCGTCAACCAACTATTTAGTAGGACAAAATCAAAAATCAAGAAAGAGGAGAAACCAAACGTCGTGTACAAGATAAAATGCAATGGTGACAAGTCCGACATATGCCAGAAGGTATATGTCGGCACTACGAAAAATAAATTGAAAACCAGACTTTCATCACATAAAACCGAACACAAATCTCTTGACAAACCCATTGAGCAAAAAACTGCCCTTGCAGCCCACTGTACCTTGACGGGACATAAACCAAACTTTAATGACGTCGAAATATTAGCGGAAGAGAATAATTATACAAGGAGATACACATTAGAAATGCTAAACGTAATTGATGTCTCCCCTGGAAAAAGGCTTAATTATAAGAGAGACACAGACGGTTGTGCTCAAATATATAGGAACACGATGGAAAGACATAGACGACAAATTAGACAGTAGTTGACAAAAACTTGCAGAGAGAATTTCTATTGTGAAAAACTTTTTTAAAAATGTAAATATAAATATTGTGATATTTTTTGATTGTTAATGCTTGTAATTTGTAATTGAATTTGTACTAGACCCCTGAAGATGACCAACGGAGTTGGTCGAAATATTGGGAAATAAAAAGCAAGAAAATAATAAAATAGTATATTTTTTGTTTTATTATTTGAAAATAACTGACCTCAAGACGAACAGAAGACAAAACGCATCATATCAAACCTAAAAAATATTCACGCTTTATCCACTCCCCTTCTTGTACCTCCCACACAATTGTCTCTATCCGAAGTAATATTAAAGACCACTAAGACTTGATATTTTATCATGTTTTATAAAGCTGGGACCATCGAACCTCCTAGTACCTTCCACACTAAGTACCCTGCCCTACGTAAAATTTACATAATTCCTTTTAATTTTTAATTAATTTAATTTAATTAATTTTAATTCTCTGAGAGTGAGGGTATATGTGTTTCATTTTCTCCAGTATAAAACTATAATCGCGAGGTCGACCGATACCTTGGCATTTGTAAATATTGATACTTTTGCAAGACATATGAAGATGTTGTGCATATCAATTGAATGAGAAGAATATCTGTTAAAAATACAGGATGCGGCAAAAGTCGCGAAGGGGTTTAAAACAATCATAACTTATTTAATTTTTAATTTAGATTTATCTTTCTTGCAAAATAATAAAATATCTGTAGATTTTTTAAATTTATGTGTGAAAGATTACGTCACGTAAGTGACCACCATTTAGAAAAATACTTTGACAGTATGGCTCACCATTCAAAAAATTATTTGTATTTTGAGGGGGAAAAAATAATTTAGAAAAGTTATTAATTTTTCAAATCCCTTCATGACTTTGGCCGCACCCTGTGCATTAAATGTGACAATTCTAAATATATTATTGGACTGTATATTACAACGTACGACAATTTTTGAAAAAGGTCGTTACACTTGAACCGGATGATATACTTCAGAAACTATAGGCAAAATGGAGTTATTAGGAGTTTTTAGTTTTTTTCATTTTCTCATTCCCTTCACAGGACTACAAAGTTCCAAAGGATAAATTTTTTCAAAAATTATTTTAAATACCTCTTCGCACCCTATGATAACGCTATTAGTGTTAAAAAAGTGAACTTAAAATAAGTTCAATTTGACTAAGTATGCTTCAGAGTATGCAAAACTGATACAAAAAATGACAACATGAAATATATCTCAAAAGTTTCATGATACCTCTGCCTTAAAGAGCTGAGCTATAACACCATGATTGCTGCGAAGGCAGTGGTTGTTTAGAAAAATACTTGAAGTATTTAAGAAATAAGTCTCTGCAAACAAACGAGAATTGCTCCTCAGATTAATATTCAAGAATTTTCTAAACAACTTCAAGTGATTTGTTATAAGTTCATTAATACTTAAAAGTATGAAGAACTCGGCATAAATTTCAGTAAACATATTAACTTAATTTTAGGAAAAAGCACATTTTTATGTTAAAATTTCCTAAATGGAATTTTTTCCATACAAAATTTTTTTCTAACTTAAAACCTTAGAAATATTCTTCCACATAAGAATGCATACTCAATTGTAAGAATTTTTATTAGATCCAACGAAATGTATGCAATTAAATTTACTACCCTATTTCTAGTAAATGAACTATTTACTATGGCTTTGAAAGAAGGAAACTTTACTTATACTTAGTTAATTTTCCAACTTTTTAGGAAATTTTCTACTGAACTGGAGTAAAATTGTTGAACTAAATGTTGAGTGTAGAAGTAAAGTATTATACAGGGTGGCTGATGAATACTGCTACCATGCTACTAAATGCTGTTGTTAAAGGACTTATTCTTTGCAGAACTGCATCGAAAGTGAATCCCTTTCAACACTGTGTGGTTTCAACAGGATGATGCGACTTTGTCACATAGCCAGGTCCTGCTATGAGAGAGAATTGTTGCGAAAGTTCTCCAAGAAGGTGATTTCTAGACACTCGACATTTCGTTGGCCCCCAAAGTCTCGTGACCTCACTGCACCTATCTTTTTCTTGTGGGGTTATTTCATCTGGAAGTTTACAAACCAAATCAAAAAATGGATGATTTAAAGCAATGCATTCGAACAACAATTGAGACAATTCTTACTGCAACTCTGCAGGATGTAATGAATAACTAATTTTGCACATACGTCACCGGCTATCGTCATGTCATTTAAATTCTTTTATTTTTAAACCCGTTAAAAAGGTTTAATAAAAATGTATCGGTTGTCAAATGAACAAAGAAAAAGTAATTTACATGAATTAAGCAAAAAGTTATTTTAGTTTCTTAATGTAGTGTCATTCATCAGCCACCCTGTATTAGGGAAAATTTCATATTTTTACTTACATTAAAATATCTGTTTACTATTTCAAACTGTAAGTCATGTACAATGTTTTAAATAAATTGTATTACTTCATTATTCATTCCATCAGGACCGATTTTCTCCAGCTGAAATTTCTTGATTCCAGCTGCAGACCAAATGTCTGTATCATTTTGATACGAAAAGTACTAATACGAAATATCCATTATGTTTCGCGTCTACAGTGGAATGTACACACCTAATTTCATGATACTAGCAACACCCGTTTGCTTGGTACTAGTTTTATTCCTTTTTTCATTTTGATCCTAAAAGCACGAATTTGGAAAATCATATTTTTTGTGCTTCTACGCAGTCAGATGAATTTAATACGCAGTTCGTGACTACGCAGTCAGAGCAATGTACTCATTGAATTTCACTATTATATGAGCTGGTGGGTACCATTTTCCGCCTAAACATACAAATCTCGAAAAATTCCTCTATGTTTCGCGACCACATAGTCAGATGAATGCATATATCGAATTTCATTATTTGAACTTCAGCGGTTTGGTTGGTACCATTTTTATACCTCTTGTTCCATTGTATCCCTAAAAAGTATAAATTTCAAAAATACAAACCAAAATTCTGGTTTCTAGCTGTTGTCATATCATTGGTACCATTTTTAACCCATTTTGTAACATTTCAGCCACTAAATTTGTTATTTACTTTTTGGTGCTTTCACGCCACAAAAGGAAGCAAAAGCTCACTTAAATATTCTAAATATTAGGGGGTATTTTCAGTCCTTGTTAGGGAAAAATTTTTCTCTATGGGCCGATTTAGCCCACTTTCGATCAACCCGCATCTTAGGATGGATATTATAAACTAAGATGGAAATTTTAAGTGATTGTTAATGATATTCCAGAGCCAGGACATTATGCCTGTTCGATTGGGCATACTAACTTAGAATTAAGAGGCTTTTTTTTGGATTTATTTAAATAATTCAGAATTGAAAATCTGGCACCAACTTACTTGGCTTGTAAGTTACTTTCTTGTAAGCGAGTAAATTCCATACAAATATTAAGCTAGTAAGCCCAATCGAACAGGCCTATTATCCGAGTTCAAGTCAAATTGACAGATACCTAAGGTGACCATCCATCCCGCTTTTCGCGGGACTATCCCGGTTTTTGATGCCCAGTCCCGCTTAATGTTTCCATCCCGCATAATCCCGCTTTTTTACAAAAAGTCCCGCTTTATCCCGCTTTTTCGTTTTTACATCATTTACATCAAGTCCACAATTTCTAAAATATTTAATAAATTACCGTTATTCTAAATTTTGGCTTTAGTTTTTAGGCAACATTTAGGAGTATTAATAGTAAATTAATCTATACTTTTATAAAATGTAATTCAATGCGTCGTTGTTCAATTGATTAATATAAACAACTTATATTAATAATGCATGGCATAGTTAAGTTCGTTCAAGCCTTATCTTATATACCATCCACTATGGAGTGAATTTCACACTATTACCGATTCTTGATTTTCAACTTTTTACTGTTTTAAATAAATTGTGATGTTTCTTTGGTGATAAGTGGAAAATTTTAAATGTTTTTAAAGATCACTCCCGCGGCAATCTTCACAAAATGTGCTTAAATACCCTAAATGTTTTTTATTTATTTAGAGTAGGTAAGGAAAACTTGATGACTCTCGGCCAATTTTAGCTATTCAGTAATCAAGGTAGTCTGAAGTTTATGATTCCTGATATAGCCGTTTGATTGCTACAATCTGTCTCATTTTCCCATTGTGCCCCTAAAAGTACGAATTTGGAAAAAAGTCAGTCAGTCGTATTCTAAACGCAGCCATTTTAATTTATAACAAGATGCGACAGTACTTTTTGGACCTAAACAAGACCATGTACATATGAAACTAGAGATCGTGTGTAAAAAAAATGTGTACTCAGTTTTTCATTTGGTGATATTTTCTCCTTTTTACAGGACTTCTAATTTCCAAAGGACATACACAGGCGATGTGGGTATCAAATGAAAGAGAACAATGTTTGTTAAAAATACTAAAAATGCATGCCTCTATCTGCATTAGTTTAGCATTAACAACCATTTCAATTTTTCCCTCTTAAATAGTAAAATATGAATAAACTAAATAAATAATGAGGGAAACTTGAAATTGTTGTAATACTAAACTATAGAAAAATTATATTTAAAATATTTTTAATAGATATTCTTCTCTTTCATTTGCTATCCATATCGTCTGTGTGTGGCTCTTGAAAGTATAAAAATAAATTATTAAGACTAGTATATCCTTTGAAAATTAAAAGTCATGTAAAAAGGAGAATGGATCGCCAAATGAAAAATTGAGTACACTAGTTACACGTGTATATTGTCTTGCTCAGGTCCAATAAATGTTAAATTGCCGCACGGTGTAATCCAGCTAGTTTTTTATGTTAACTTTTTTGGCTAGATTTTCCCGCATTTTTTTCTACAAAATCCCGCCAAATCCCGCTTTTTGTCCAACAAGAACTCATAAATCCCGCTTTTTTCCAGTAAGAGATGGTCACGTTACTGATACCAAATGTTTTAAAGAAGATAAGTTGATTAAAACTGTATCATTTTAGACATATATAATATTTAAAATTGTTAATAGTGATACCGTTTTATCTTTTAAATGAATGGTACCAGCAAAAAAAGAGATCCGAAGTAGTGCAACAGATGCTTGTGATTCGGAAGTTGTAAGAACTGGAGTCTTCATCAATGAATTTAACATAGATAAGATGTCCTTTATTTTGAAATGTATTTATTTTAAGTTGTGGCAAATAATTCACTTTTTCACTACTTTTCATTTCTATGCGGGAAATATGTAAATTAGGATTTTGGGATTCGACTAAATGTGTTTCCTGCGGGAGTACTTCTATATATGAATTCCATATTATATAAATATATTTATAAACTATTTATTTAATAAATAGAAATATTTACAGAATTGGAAAAACATTTAAATTGTTAAGGTGGGAGTAGAGTAGTTAAGGAGGGAGGCTTTCAGAAATCCTACTTAACCACAAAGAGAAGTTTTAATTTATATAATAAGGCTGTTTTTCTTTAAGACTGGATAACTAAGCTGCGATAACAAAAATATAAATAAAATGTTAAAATGTCACTCAAATATCAATGCGTGTGTGAAAACAAATTTTGAAAATTTTTTGACTTAACCTGGATAATTATCCAGTGTAAGTCAAAATGATGGATATCGAGGCTAAGTCCAATAAAATCGACACAAAATATTTTTTTGAAAATTTCTTTTGATACATATATTTATATTGTAGTTGGCGACAATGTGAAAAAGTCAACACAAAATATTATTTTTTAAATTTGTTTTGATACAAATATTTATATTGTAGTTGGCGACAATGTGAAAAAAGAATTTTTTATTTTGAGCAAAAAATTAAATTTTTATTAACGTTTTCGTTATTGCAGCTTGTTATCCCGGCTTAAAGAAAAACAGCCCTATTATCAGGTTCAGTAGCAGGAATTGTAAAATTTTTAATATTAGCAAATGAAAACACCACTTTTCATTCAGAGGATTCTATAACATTACCCAAAGAATATTTAGTGTTATTTATTTTATTCATTTCTTTTAATTTAATCTTTTCTTTTAGAGTTTAAATTATGCTGGTAAAATGCTCATATAATGTTTAGGTATTATTTTAGTTTTTTCGTTTGCATTTTTTTTGGTCTGTAATCAATATTTGATTTGAACTGGGATATTGTCCTGGCTCAAGACCATTTTGCTTCTATATTTAATAGAATGCAAATTTATTTACAAATGGCATGGTGACATTTATTACTTGGCTGCAGACTACCACGATCATGATTTCGACCATGTCAAAAGTCTTTTCAAGTGGCTTCGCAGCGACTTTTCAACATCAAACCCGGCCTCTATAAGGAGATGATTCTCACAAACGAACGAGAAGCACAACTCACTTGCCGAATTTGCGTTTAAAAAATCGCACCAAGTAATAAAGCACACATGCTATGTTACAAGCATCTCATTGAGTTGCATATGTAAGTATGTGTATATGCAGGTATAGTTAGTATAGTTTAGGTATTATTTTGAAAACGTTTTCAAAACGTTCTAAAACGCCATGCTACGACCGTAAATCGATGTTATCATTTGGGGCTTTATTCATTTGCAAAGCACTCCAAAGATGGTTTCGAAGACGCTTTTAAAACGTCCTAAAATACCATCCTACGATGTTATCATTTTGAGGCTTCACTACGCTTTGAGAACGTTTTTCCGTACGTATTTTTCTGACTGGGTAGGCCTTTAAATCCTTTTACTAGTTGGTATCGTCCTTTAAGATTTTTAATGTAAGAAGAAGTTGCAGATTAGGTGGGATGTAGGCTTCCAGAAAATCCATCTTCAACACAAAGTGATTGATTGACAATTTTTAAGGGAAAATTCAAAAAAAAAAATCTGGCATCATTGATCTCTTGTAACATTCAAAATATACAGCAGAATTTAACATATTCACAAACCAGTCACAGTTACGAATGACCGATGTCATTGTGAATGTATAACATGGACGTGGTTTGTGTCTATACTGAATTCGGCTGGGGACATCCCCGTATATATAGAATGGATTAGAATGAAAGGACGACAAAATAAGAATGAGCGAGCATAAAGGACAGAACAATAGTGGTGAGTTTGCTGATTTCACCACAGGAGAGCACAGAGAGTGGAGAGATAAGCGAGAGGATGCCAACCAACCAGTGTTACCGTTGTGCTTTCCTGTCAAGCTCCGGGAAAAATAGATTTTGGGTGTCCAATAAAAGTCAAAATGATGGTTATAGAGGCTATCGTTTGTGACTGACAGAGAGAGAAGAAGAGAAATGAGATGATGATCCCAGCAAAAAGAAGTGAAAAAGATGTTCACCTTGTGATTCGGAAGTAGTGACAATTGGGATCTACACCAATGATGAATTTAACATGGAGTTGTCATTGGAGGTTTATTTTGAAAGAATTAAAAGTTATTTTATAGTGTTGCAAAGGAACGAACGAACCACTTTTTTACTAGTTCCTATTTCTGTTTTAAAAAATCCGCCGCTACCGGGGGTAGAAAGAACAGCTTGGAACTACTGCACTCTAAACATCTCAGCTATCCTCTGTTGTGAGTGCGGAATAACTAAAGCAACCCATTTTGTTCGTTATAACTCACAATAGAAAACTTAAAAAATATTTATTTAGTATGAATTAATATATAATACAAATTAATATTAAATTAAATTAGCATTAAATAAATTAACATTACTCAATTTTAATGATATTATGTAGTGTTAATAAAAATTAAATATTTGAAAAAAAAAATTGATATTTTTAAGCAAATTGTTAAAATTATACAAAATTAAACATTATTTATTTATGAAAGTAATAAACAAAACAAGTAAAAACGGCGTTAAGTTCGGCCGGGCCGAACTTTATATACCCTGCACCATGGTGTGCATTCCACAGATGTTGTCGGTTTTCGTAGAAGTGCAGTAATATTACAGGAAAATATAATTTGTTTAATATAGCCACACAAAAACAAATACAAATAGGTAATGCTACCACAACGTACAGTGGTGGCCACGAGTTTAGCACACTTCACATGTATTGTTTATAACAGCAAATAATTTGTTCTGATAATGAAATCTGAGCCAAACATTTGTTTTTAAGTGTTGCTGCTTATGGTGTGATAAAAAATATGCCCCGTAATTTTTTTTCGTATTCTGTTGAGTCTTTTGCTCGTAATCTCATGTATTTGCAAGTAATACGTAATCTGGGCTGGACACAAATTTAGCACATTTGATAAAAGTTGTTATTTTCTGTTTCTTTTTGCTTTTAAATTAATTAATTGGTTTGTTTTGGTAACTTTTCTCCAAATGGAAGAAGTTATTATTCAACAAAATGTATAATTAGACATGGCTAAAGGAAAATGGTGCATTGAGGCGCTGCGTCAGTGGAAGTACCTCTGGCGATATTTGAAACATTCTAAATTGCCCCAGATAAATTGTGGGCAATGTACTAAGCCATATTGGAGCTTCAAAAATGTCGCACAATGTCCTTCGCCGAGAAAAACAACCAATAAATAGGATTCTTTAATTTAAAGAACCTCCGTAGCAGACGCATTTAAAAGCTCCACTGTGATTCAGAAAGATTTTCGGCAAAATTTGACATTAGCAAAATTCCTGATATGCTATTCTTTAGTGGAGAAGATGTACAGCTATTACTCAAAATAGTGATTATCCAACCAAATATTAAGTTTATAATAAAATGTATTGGTTTGGTATTCTGGAATATGGTTCCGTAGTAATGGTATCTACATTAACAGGATTGAGTCAGTTCAGGAACATTTTTTAATATTTTCATTAAGACACTTACGTGTTACTAACTTTAAGAATAACCTTTAATTGCATGTGATACCGTTAGAAAAATTCGCACAACTTTGTTGGTTTCCTTCATTTTTTTTCACTGAACCAACACTCAGAGGATGTCCCCTATAAATGCATCGCACTGTATAAGCGGGAGGAAGATACGGTATTGGAAGGAGGAAAGAGGGAGTAGTGTTTGCTGACCTTTGTTTTAAACTTCTGAATATCATAATTAGCTGGGAAGATATCTGCCGGAAGTCGATTCCACATACGGATAGTGCGGGCGAAGAACGAATTCATTCTGTAATGTGTGGTACGGTCGTTGTCCAATTGATAACAAATGGGTGAGAATTCCTGGAAAATCGCGTATCTCTACCGAACGTTCTCATGGGCGGTATAAGATCACGAATATCCGAAGAACAAACACCGTGAAAGTAACGATAGAACAAGGACACACAACCCACATTACGACGATGTTCAAGGGAAACAATAGAATTGGATATCCTACCGTCACCTGTTAACACCATCGCCCTCCCCTGGACACGGTCAAGTAGCTCCAGTGATGAAGCTGGAGCACCCGACCATATATGGGAGTTGAATTCCATCTTTGGTCTGATGTAAGTAGTGTAGATATTGAGAAGATCAGTGGAAGTGAAGTATTTCTTACACCGGTTTAAGAAGCCTAGACACTTGATTGCTTCTTTCGACACTTCAAATACATACTTTGTCCAACGAACATCGCATTGTATTTTCATGCCTAGAACATGAAGAGTATCTGATTGCTCAGCGAATCTCTTGTGAGACAACAAGGATCACTGGGTCTTACGTGCATAAAAATCTACTCTATTAACTTGACCCCATTCGGAAAGGGCCAGTAAATCCTGGCTGAGTGACTCATCTATCAATCTTCTTTTGTCCTCAATTTCTTGACGACTTGGTCTATGATCGAATGAGTATATTGTATTCAAAGTCCGATCCAAGAGGTCGTCGATGAAAATAAGAAAAAGGGAGGGGGAAAGGACAGAGCCATATGGTATTCCTGCAGTGCGATCTCTGAGGAAGCTCGATATAAATCGAGAGAAGTCACTACCAACACCAAAAGCGATAAGCTTTGATATGAGTGCGCCGTGCCAAACTCTATCAAAGGCCTTGGAGATATCTAGAGCAACGACCTTACTCTCATCAAGCTTGTGAATAGATCGATTCCACTTTTCGGATAGCAGTGTCATCAGGTCTCCCGTAGATCGATTCCTACGGAAGCCATACTGTCGATCATTAAGTAAGTCATTAGTTTCTAAATACCTCACAAGATGGTGGTTAACCATACTCTCCATATAGTATGGGTTATTAGCCTCACCTTTTTTAGGGATGGGCTGGATGTTCGCAATCTTCCAACGCGCTGGGAAAACCCCTGCACGGTATGCAAGGTTGAAAAGATTATCATTACTGGACGCATTATAAGTTTTCTGTTTTATTATTCGGTTAATCCTTCGGTTTTAAAGAATTGGAGGAAACAATGATATACGAAGAACAGGGAAGATGATAATTTAAATATAATTAACAATTGTTGAACTATGTTCAACAAAAATGAAATTAATGAAATTTGAAATATTAAGAGAATATTCCTCAATTAGAATATTTTATGTACAGATGGAAACCCTTTATCTGGTTAACACTCAATAGCGAAAAGCTTTCACTCAACCAGATAAAGAGTTTACATCTTGAATCTGTTTTTCCAATCCATAATTATGCTGAATTACGTTGAGTTTGGTGCGTTGTCTGCTTCACCCGCTGCGCTCTTTCATTCCTTTTGGGTGCATCAGCGGTAAGCGGTACAGCGGTAAGGAGCAACGTACAAAATAAAATCTGAATTTCAAAACTGAACTAATTGACATTTTTTCCTTTTATGTACTTGTGGGAAAAAACTTGAAACTTTACGTCTTTGAGGACACATATTAATACAGTCCACTTCCAGAATACCTCAAAGTTGTACAACAATAGAATTCCGTGTGATTTTTTAACAACTGAATCAGGAGTTGCACTATTTTTTATACATTTTAATTTATTTCAAATTAATTTTGGACTGTTAATTCATATATAATTCCACTTTGAAAGTCGTTTCCATTCGGAATAAAAATCAGTTTTATACATTCTGTAGAAGACAAATTATAATTTCATTCCGCTTCCGAATTGAATTTAATTCTGTGACAAGACTCTTAGGCCACGTTTAGAAAGTGCAGTGGAGGTTTCACAGAATTCACACACATATCCTGACCTTATTTAAGGATTTTAAAGAATAAAAATACATATTGTGTTTTTTGTTTTCTTAATACTTTTTTATTTATTTTATTAATATTTTCTTTAATATGTATAATAATATTTATTTTTCCGTTTAAATTAAATTAAAATTGTTTATGTGGGTTTTTTATACATTTTTAATGATTTTTTTGTTTCGCTTCGAAGGGCGTTTGAGGAAATTATAAGTTGCTGTTGTTGTTTCTTTTGTTTTTGTTTTTTTCTGAAGATTAATAATAATGTATTTGTTGTTGTTGTTGTTGTTTAGAATAAAGGAAAATGTACGTTTTTCATTTTGTGTTATGATGATAAATTCTTCTGCAAATATTTATTTTGTATTACTTTGTTTTACGACGTTTTGTTTTTCTCTTTTAATACATTTATGTTGTTGTTGTTGTTTCGATTAATAATAATAATAATTATAATTATAAAGAATTATTTAAAATAATAAAGAATACATTGATAAGAGGATTTAGATAGATAAATAGCCGGAGGAGGAGGAAACATTGTAATAAAACTATAACTAAAGTTTAAAAAATTACAATATAAACATTTACACTTTAACATAGAGGAAAAAAAAAGAAATAAAATTATTATCTAAATTGTAAAAAAGGAAGAACATTTGATTTTCTTTAAAGGGTACAGGGTATATATGGGAAATATAATGAAAAAAAATTACAAAAATTATCAGAAAACAAAAATCAATCACTTTGTGTTAATAAGAACTGAACTGATAATACAAATTGGGGAGAGGGGGAGGGGCAGGGGAAGGTTTATGTAAAATTAAAAAAATAATCAAATAAAAACCATAAGAAAATTTAATTTTCTTGTATAATAAACTCAAAAAAAATAAAATAATAATAATAACAAAATAATAAGTGAGGTTAAGGTAGGGTTAAGTTATTTCCAAGATAATTTATAAATATTAGATATATTGAAAAGGAAGAAGGGAAGGCAGGGAGGGAGAAAGGGAGTAGCAGGTGCTTTAACTTAAAACCAAAACCCGGGTAGAACTTTTGTACTTAACAAAGAAAGTACATTACGTTTTCGTTAACTATTTATTTTCAATTTCGCCAGAGCGAATTCCTCTTTTCTATCAAGGCATTTTCTAGAAGTTTTCTAAAAATTAAATTTGTTTGATTTCTAGGCAAAACACAAAAATAATCATAAGAAATATTCATCATATCGTCTAAACGATAATTGTTTGAAATCTTAAAAAAAGTTTTGAGAGAACAAAAAAAACATTTCGAAACTAAACCAAAACCAAGAGGAGATTTTTCTTTCTTTTGGGCGGGAGCAGGAAGATAGAGGATCGCTCGTAACATCTTCCGTTTAAAGTTTAAGTTAAATTGTTTTAATATCATTTTTGTTTAGTGTTTCTTTCACATTTGTTTTCCTTTAGTTTAAATCTTCTCAAGAATCTACCGGCAGAATGTGATTGCTTTCATATTCTTCTTTATCTTCTTCTTTTGTTTACTTTTTCTAAATGACTGACTTGAGCTTTAAGTGATGAAAATGCTGCTTATTGTGTAGCATTTCTTTTTCTTTCTTCTTCGTTTCTACTTTTCTCTCTCTCTCGCTAAATATGCGTTACATTTTCGGGGCGTCTCAGATTATAGAAAATATTTTGTTTATTTTACAAATATATGTTTAATATATAGTACGATTTCCGTTAAATCTTCTTCCTTTTTCTTTTCTTTTATTTCTTTTTTCTTTTTAATATGTATATTGCAACAAAAAACATTTACAAAGCTTTCTTTTACTCTCGTATTTTCTTTTTATAGATATAAGAGTTGTATGTATGGTAGGTAGGTATCTTATGGACTTAATTAAAAATATAAATACAATGTTGGATGTCATTTCCTAGACAGTAAGTTTTCAGAAAGTATCCATTCTTCTTTCGTTTAAACCCCATACAAAGTCTTTTTATCTTTTACATTTATCTCTGCCACCACAAAAACTAATGCGTTTTTGTTTGTTTTTTTCATCTTTCAAATTGGCCCTATTTGTGGTAAAGGTTGTTAAGTTTGAACTAAACTTTTGGTTTCTACTGTTGGTTGGTTGGTTGATTGGTTGGTGTTTTTTGTTTTCTTTCTTTCTCTTTTTTGTCATTAGGTTTTATCACTGGTATTACAAAACATAAAAAGAGTTGGAGGCTTAATAAAAAAAGATAAAAACTAGGCCTTCTTATGTTAATATTTTGCTTATCTTTTTTCATCTTCTAAACTATAGATATACGAGTAGAGTGTCATCGTTAGAATAAAGTTTAGATTTTCAACTAATTTACAAAAAAATAAAAGTAGCAAAATATTTCTGTTGTTGTTGGTTGGTTGTTTGTTTTGTTTTTGTGTAAATGATGAATGTCTTCTTGCAGCCTATTAATATTGGTTTTTCTTTAAATCTTTTTCATATAAATAGTTTACATTCTTTTCGCTTGCGCTTTCTGTTTATGGGTCTTTTCCAACTTTTCGTTTTCTTTCTTAATACTTATAAATTGTTGTCTCCTCTCTATAAGCATTTGTTGTGTTTTGTTGTTTGTTGTTTAGAGTAGTTATTTTATAGACTATTTTTTTGTTATCTTTGACTAATCTATAAAAACTCGTGCTAGCTGAGTGAGGACTGACTTTGTTGAACTGGAATATAAATATTACAACACAGGAGGGGGATGTGTTCCATTCTTTTTTCTTCCTTTTCAATTTATCGCACTCGGGGAATAGTTCTGAAATGAGAGAAAGATAGAAACAATCATTAATAATAATTCAAATATATAATATCAGCATGTAAATTAATGAAGTCTGGAGAGTTTTCGTGTGGGTTTTATTCGAAAAGGGTGTTTTCAAAATTGTTATATCACAATCATATTTAAATTGCTTTCAAGAGGAATGATCAATTTTAAAACTTAAGAAAAACTCAGCCAGTATGACGATACCATAACTATCCCACAGAGTATTTCAAATTTTATATATAAAAAATGCTGAATATGCTTATATTTGATAAACAAAATTCTAGACCTGGCTTTGAAAAATTACAGATTAAAGGCGAGAGGATAAACAACATCATGAGAGTAGTATCAACGGCGATTGTGTATCGTTTTGAAAGATCTCCGACTGAATGAGGGAATGAATATAACTAAATGAATGAATTATATAACTAATATCGTAGACTACTCAACAAAGTTATCAGTAGAATGGGTACCTCGTTTATTGACAACCGATCACAATCCACAATAAATTAGATGAACTACGTTACGAATCGCTTCCATATCCACAGTATTCGGAAGATCTAGCCCTTCTGACTACAAATGTTACAAATAACTTGATGGAATAAGTATCACGGCCAATGATGAAAATGAGTGAAGTCTTTAGAATTTATACTACAAGGAAGGCATAATCAAATTAAAAAAACGCGAGTTGAGCGCCCCGGTAGTCGAGTTGGTAGCGTGCTCGGCTATTAGCGTGGGGGTTGTGGTTCCCACCATAGGCTCTGGTCTATCGCTGCAATAACTATCTACAATGGTCTTAGTCACCCCGGCTCAATCCCTGGACCCAAAATTAGAATATAAATTTACTTTGTTTTGTAATTCATAATAAATAAATAAAAAAGAACGCGGGACGGTTAAGCAAAAATACTAAAAGAGGAAGATATCTCATGTGCAAGTTGAAACAACTGTCAGGAGTGGGTTTAAAAAAAAAAACTAAAATACAGATGTGAAAGAAAACATCCAAAATTTTGATCACAAAGATATTGAAAAATTAATTATGAATCAAATACAAATATATATATATATATATAGGTTACCAGTGGACAGAGGATGGTTTATTGTTATTCTAGGTCATGATAGGACAAAGGGGCGTGGTACTGCCCACACAAACAATATTTTAAAAATATCAATTAGTACTCATTTTATCTTCAAAAGCATATGAAGTAGGGAAATAGGGAAGAAAGAACCCGCGCAACGCCGGGTAAAAAAGGTAGTCAAATATAAAATAGATAAATAATCACGTAATTCCATAGAATTTTGCCCCCAAAAAGCCAATAGTCCACTGCTTACAGTGAATTCGCCGTGCTACGTAAATGATCGACAAGTCACATCTTCCGCAAATTGAGTATTTTTGCTGTTAAGTGTATCGAGAGCAACAATAAAATATATTTTGGAAAAGAATTGTTTTCATGTTAAGACAGTCCTTGTATTCCATTAGTCACATGGTGGCAAAACTGGCAAACAGAAACAGGTGAAGTACTTTTTTATTGTCTATTTCAATAAATGATAACACAAAGTAATTTTAACTTTTGTTTTCATGAGTAGAACCGGATGACAAAGTACATCTTTAGTTTTTTTTTTTGCAGCCACAAACCCTATGCTGATAGACGAGTACGCCTACCGACTTGACTACCGGGGAATTTTCGGATCCCTAGACTGAAATTGGAACCCTTTCTATGTGGCTCTCGGCTTTAGAAAGAATACGAAATAAATTTATTAATTTCGATCTGAGATCGATTAATAAATTCCGTCATCCTCAGTTCATTTATACATTTATAAAATCTCGCGAATGAGAGGTCTTCATTATCAATGTTTTTTATTTAAAAAAATAAACATTTACATGTTTATGTTCTCCTCGTTCTTTGTGATGTTCTTAATGAACTAATCACTCGGGCGCTTACAGTATTTAATAATTGACTGATTTTAGTGATACGTTAGCTAATTTGGCTAATTATTTAGATTTGATATATTTTTAGTTTTTTTTTTTTTCAATTATAGTTGATTCCATAGGTGAATTGATTGTATGTATTCAATTTAAATGCGGGCATAATTCTACTTTCTATACTATACAGAAGAAGAAAAACCTATACAATTTGAAAAAAAAAAAATCAAGAGATAGAATGGACTTTTAATAAAAACACAATAAATTCAATAATGAAGCTGGTACTTTTTGGTGAGGGTCTGATTTCTAAAAACTCGAAGTAAACCATTTCTATATAATAATAAATATATAAATCGTAAAGTATTCGATTCATTGAAGTGCATAGATTTACCATTCTAAAGCCATACACGGCTCATTAAAAGTAAAATTCAATGGAAAATGGATTTCATACTCAAACTGAGAACAAAATAATATATTCGCATATTTTTAGCTCTGCTAAATAATTTCTGTATAGGCATTTATTTAATTTATTTTTTTTTAATTATACAACAATATTATTTAGTAGTTTTTTTAGCCATGTTAAAAATGTATTATACAGTATTATACATGTATTTCCAACAAGAGGTGTTACTTTGAATCACCCGGTATTTCGGTAGCTGCCACTTTTCAAGCTTTTATTCTTTCACATTTGACAAGTAGAAACTACGCCATTACTAAAAATGGAACGATATACGCTTCATCAACGCATTGAAATTATTAAAATTCATAAATGAAAATGATCCGGAATTCCATCGAAAAATCATCTTGACTGATGAGGCCCAATTTCACCTAGGTGGCTACGTCAAAAAGCAAAATTGTCGCATCTGGGGCTCGGAAAACCCAAGAGTTATTGTTGAGAAGTCTCTCCATCCTCATCGTGTGACTGTTTGGTGCGGTTTATGGCCCGGCGGGGCCATTGGACCTTACTTTTTCGAAAATGAGGTTGGATCAACAGTTACGGTGAATGGATTGCGCTATCGAGAGATGATTAATGATTTTTTTATGGTCGGAGTTGGATGGTATTGATCTGGACAACGTTTACTTTCAACAAGACGGCGTTACGTGCCACACAAACAACGAAACGATTGCTCTTTTACGGGAAAAGTTTCCGGACCGTGTTATCTCTCGAATCACAATTGGCCACCGAGATCTTGAGATTTAACATCTTGCGACTTCTTCCTTTGGGGCCACGTGAAAGATAAGGTCTACGCCAACAGCCCAGCATCGATTCCAGACCTCAGAGATAGAATTCGTGAGGCTTTCGAGGACATAGGACAGCCACTTTGCGATTTGGTTATGGAAAATGTCATGAAACGGATATGGTCCTGTAATCGTGGTCATGGTGGCCATTTGGCTGATGTTATTTTTCATTATTAACGGCATACGTTCTTCTTTGTTATGAAATAAACAGCCGGTCAGTTATCTCAAAAAATTATATTTTTCTTTGAATGCCGAAATAACACTTTTTGTTGGAAAACCCTGTATAAGCATTTTTTAATTTGTTTTCAATTGGCACGATGGTTGTGGATTACAAGTTGAAATAAATAAATCAAATATAATATAAATATTAATGAACAAAATATGCAATCGTTGCATTCGAGGCAGATGTGCATTGACCTAATTTGAACGAGAAACTCTGTTGATGTCTGAATGTCAATCAATTCAAAATAAATTCCAACCTCAGAAGCTAGTTTAATTTTAATTTATCTATAAGCTCATTAAAAAGCAATGTCAACGTTTTTACTAGATTCATTTCGGTTTTGCCACTCAAGTCGTATAAATCAATTGTTTATAACTAGGATATTTCACCTAATGGTTCGACCGTTCGTGGTTGAAGTAAATTCAAAAATAACAATGTTTCTGTTATCACTTTTTTCCAATGTGCTTCCTTGTCTATAATAATTTTCTTCTATAATAATTTTGTATACTGACTTAATGACAAATTCAATAAAATTAGTTTAAGATTTAGAAAACAAAAAATGTTAATAAAAAACATATTTTAACCACCATTTTCACAATGTCTGACTATCTCAAAGTTAGAGCTAATCGACAGTTATTGTTGTCAAATTGTGTAGAGTTTAACATCTAAAACTGTTGGTTAGCTCTAACCAGATATTGCGAAAATTTTTAATTTATTTTATTTTTAATATATAATTGAAATTACCATTGTTCTATTATTACTATTTAGGGCCATTCTAATTTTGGTTTCTCAAGTACTTATTTTGTTTTAAAATGTATTATATTATCATAATACATTTTAGTGTATAGTTTTTTTACTCAAAAAAACTTCCTAAATCAACCGATGGCGAGTTCAAAGAATTTTGTGATATTTTTTAAATTAAAATTGAATAACACTTACCTTGGTGATTGCACTCTTTTCTTTGGAGTATTGGGGGCTGTTACAGCTACTCTAGTATTTGGTGTCCGGGCCCGGGACGCCGAACCGCCCGGTGTTGTGGGTGTTGATGGTGAACTTAATGCAGCAGCTGCACCACCACCAGCCGATGATGGCGGCGTGGTTGTCATGCTATAACGTTTCGGTGGCTGTATACGTGAGGGGGATCGGGTTGTCTTTGTGGGATCCGCTTGATTTGTTATTCTAGCAATTTGTGGAGAAATACGACATTCAGGTTTAGGTATTTTTGTATTTACAATAGCATTATTATGGTTTCTTGTGTTATCAGTCATTGTATGATGATCAGTTCTTCTACGGATTTCAATATGCATAGAGTATATATATATATATACACATAGGAACACATGCATGCACGTTGTTGTTGGTTGCGAGGAGGGGGCAGTTGGTTGGTTTCGGGATATAGTTTCAAAGTTCAAACCAAAAGTAAATATATACAAACAAAACCCAAAAATATATATATATATGATACAGGCATAGTGGTGGGGGGTTGGTTGAAGGAGTGCACAGGTAGGTGATAGGTAGTTGGTTTATATATAAATATGGAAAAAATAACAAAGAAAGGAAAACAAATTAAATTAGCAAAAATATATATAACAAATTAATTGTAAAAATAAATTATACAAATAAAGCGAAAAATGTTTGACTAGTAAATTGAACAATGGGAGACGATTGACTAGATTTAGAACCTTTTTCTGTAAGTTATTTTTTAAAAAAATCACTCAATTATTATTGAATTCTATAAAACATAATTCGCTGTATCTATAGAAAAGCATGTATAGGGCTCGTAACTAAAACTACTTATTATTATTAACTGCGTTTTATCGATTTCTCGTAATAATTGATTGTATTTTTAACGTTCGCCAGAGACAAAGGAAAATAAGTTATAAAAACAAATCCTTATTAGACTACAGCGTTTAAAGTTTATAATGAGAAAATGTAGCTTATAATTAGAATATGTAAATTCATAATAGGAACATATAAATTGAATTTGAGAAATGTAAATTCATAATAGGAACATATAAATTGAATTTGAGAAATGTAAATTCATAATAGGAACATGATAATTCATAATCAGCACTGTGAATTCGTAATGAGAAATATAAATTCATAATAAGAACATACAAATTCATAATGAGAAATATAAATATAAAATGAGAAAATCCAAATGGATAATGAGAAAATATAAATTCATAATCGGAAACAGTAAAATTTATAATCGAAGCTATGTGTGTACGTTCTTCTATGGATATTTTCATTGAAACTTATATTTTATCAATGTTCTCATTATAAATTTATATTTTCTCAATATGATTTTATATTTTCTCATTATGAATTCATATTTTCTGAATATGAAAACATATTTTCTAATTATGAATTTGAATTTTCTGATTACGAACTTGTATTTTTCATTCATTGAATTGGTATGTTCCTATTATGAATTAATAGTTCTCAATATAAATTAACAATTATCATTATCAATTTATAATTCTCATTATGAATTAACATGCTCCTATTATAAATTTACATTTCTCAATATAAATATGTATCTTCTGAATATAATCTTGAAAAAGGTGTAGATTCTCCAGTTTCTGACATCTAAATTTGGATTTGTGATTTAAATGTTTATTGCCAAATCGATCAAGAGATATTGATTTGTCCTCGAGGATGTACATTCACAAATTTAACACAAAACGAATAGACATGTATATGTACATTAGGCTGGGTCACGAAAATAAATTGCAGCGATCACCATCCAGAAATGAAGATTGGATTGTTTAATGATGATCTGCAAAATATTTCGTCACTGGGCCAAGCCATCTGTGAGCTAAACGCTCCTGAAAACACCTCTAAAAATCATGTTTTTCCGTGTAATTTTTTATGGTGCTTTTTTGGCCAACAATTTTTTTATTCTTGTCTTGGAATAGTTTTCAAGGTGACAGCTAAAAACTCATATTTCTTGGAAATATTTTGTAAGAGTTGATATGGAAAATAAATAGGAGGAATTAATACCTTTCGAATGATGCCTAAATGATGACTATCGGACGAAAAATGACGACACTGACTCCATGTTTGTAAAATAATTAAATACAGGAGATGGATTTTCAGAACAAAAAAATCAAACTCTTTTTACAAAAATGAGCGCAGCGGCGTCAATTTCTTTCCGATATTCATCATTTAGGCATCATTCGAAAGGTATTTACTGCAGCTATTTATTTGTTATAAATTACTAACACCAAATACGAAAAAGTTTTCAGTTTTCACTGTGAAAATCTACAAAAAACTATAAACGTCCAATAATTCGACCAACAAGTTGCTCTAAGACAAGAACCAAAATTTATATTTAAAGTGCTTTCAAGGGTCTATTATTTCAGAACAATATTTGGACAAAAAGGCAACACAAAAAAAATACACGGGAAAAACAAGATTTTTAGTGAGCGTTTAGCTCACAGATGGCTTGATCTAGGAACGAAATATTTTGCAAATCATCATTAAATAATCCAAACTTTATTTTTGTGGTGTGATTGGATATTGTTTTTCCATTTTTTATGGACCATGACCCAGCCTAATATACACACATATAAGTTTAAAGGCTCCTTCCACTAACAAATCAATATCTCTCACGAGAAATTAAAAAAAACTCATTTCAAACATTTTTCGCTTTTTCATCACCAACTTATTACACCAAGCAACAAGGCAATCATTCTAATATTTCTACTGATAAAAAAGAAAACAAAAAAATCTCTACTTACTTTCCCGCTGGGTAGCTCACAGGACGAGGTATACGTGATTTGGAGGCTGCAGCCGCCGCAGCGTTTGCTGCCGCCTGAGCCGATGTGGGCGTGGAGCCGCCACTCTTCGTTTGTTCCGTGCACACCAATTCCTTCAGCATGCTCGAGTCCTTGCTCATCAGTTCCCATTGGATTTGCAGACGTTTGAAGCGATTACTCTCCGATTTGCGTTTCTCTTGCTCGTCGCGTTGCGAACAACGTCTGGAGGCGGCCACAACAGCTGCAGCTGCCGGTGTCGATGTGACAGCGGGATGTTGCAAACGCAATGTGGCGGCTGCCGCATTACTGCTGTTGTTACCGGTCGCCATCGAAATATTGGGCGAATTGGGTGGCGTTGAAAACCGTTGTCGTGCCTCCGGCTGCATTTGCATCATCATGATATTCTCCTGGCCATCCTTGTCGTTGAACGATACCTTCTTTTGTTGGCTCAAAGCTCGTGATACTTCTTTTTTCAATGCTGCCGCATCGTATTGTATTTCAGGTTCGGAAGACTCTAATATCGAGGCGATTTCAGCGTAGTACTTCAACTCATTCCGTGGTAACGAGGAAAGGAAATTCTCCGCCCTGACACGGGCGTCCAGATCTTTGCGCGACAATCGTTCGCTGCGTGGCTGTGGCGTGGCATACAATTCAGCGCCCGCTCCCACCTCTTCCTCGAACACTTCGGCCAGCTCTTCGGCCGACCCAATGTGATAATGATGTGGTGGTTCCTGTAGAGATCTGCGCTTTTCCAGCTTTGTCTGCTTGGCATCCTGTTCGATCATCGAGTTGCGCTTATTTCTCACCGCTGACGAGCTCTTGCGCAAAATACCCCTTGGCATGGGCACAGGCGCCGTGGACTGGACTTTGGGACTCATCTCCACACCGGAATCCATGCGCTGCTGTTCATACTGATACACGTACATTTGCTTGAGGTTATCACCGCTGCCGGCGGCGCCATTGGCGTTGTCAAATTCGGAGTCGGTGAGCAGTGTAGAGGATCCTCGGTAACCTGAGGACGGTTGTTGACTAGAGCCTGAACTGGACGAGCCGCCGCCACCACCGCCAGCCGCGTCCGCTGTTTGCGTTTCGCGTTGGAAATATTGATTACAATCACATATATGAGGTCTATTACGTCGCACGGGGGGCGTCAAACAGAACAGGGGCTTTTGTGAAAGTTCTGCTTCCATATGGCTGAGTACTCCGTTAACTTCTGGAATGTGTTTTAGTCTACGTCTATAGTCGCCGGGCAATAGGGTCACCAACGAGTGCCAATCCTGCACATGCTTGTAGTCCATAGTCTTGAGGATTTCATCCTCGTCACTGCCAGCCATGAGACTGAAACGCTTCTTCAGCGAGGCACACGACGAAGTGGCCGAAGTGTTGCCGATAGAGGTTTTGTAATTGAAGGGCGAAAAGATGACATCAGGCGTGGCTGAGGTCTTCACGAAACCCAAATCGGGCAGAGCATAGTTGGGATAGATGACATAAATGGGCGCCTGCCGTTCTTCGCCCAGATTGTTGAGTTTCTCCAAGAATGAAGGTGGCACACAGCGGAAACGATCACTTAAACTACTGCGGGTACTCAGGGAGCCACACGAGGTCTGCATGGATCTGGTTATCATCTCGGAACTAGAAGCATTCGAAATGGGCCGAGAGGCGTCACGACTTCTTCTCTGCTTGTTGCGCTCGGCTTTGGCAGACGATGACGCCGACGAGTCTTCCTGGCCCGATGACAAGTGGATCTGTGTCAGCTGCTCCGAGGTATTATCCGACGATAAGAGACTAGCACATGAGTTGTTATTGTGTTGGACAGCCAAATGATTGAGAGCGGGATTACGCAAGGGCATGCTGCGTCTGCGATGAGCTGGCGAATTGGTGGCGGTCAATGAACCTGTTGAACTTGAACTGGGCTCCTCGTCGTAGAACAGAGACGAACGCCGCTGCTGCTTTTTGGGAGTAGACGATGAAGCATCCATTTGGAATGTCAGAGTGGTGGCATCGGCCTCTTCATCGTGTCTACTCAGGGCGGAACCTTTACCCGAATCATTCATGCTCTTCTTGCGCAGACGCTGTTCCAGCGAAGAACTTGTGCTTGAGTTGTTGGCATCACTGGATGGCCAACAGCCTGAGGAGACATCCATACACGTGTGAGCACTCGGTTGATCTTCTAAAGAGCAATTTGTGCTTTTCTGTTTGATAAACAATTTGACTAGATTGAAAGCTGGTGGGTTCGACGAACCCGAAGATGTAGAACCTGAAATATGAGCCTTGTTCGAGTGATGCGAAGTCAGCGTGGTAGAACCGTTATTACTGGCCATGGAGGTCGAATGATTGCTGCCGGCACTGCTGCCACCACAACAACACCGGTGTTTATTGAGTTTGTGTTGTTGTTGCTGCTGCTGATGGTGATGTTGGAGAACGCCACCACCAAGGCCAGGCTGCTGGGTCTGTTGCTGCTGTTGCGTCAAGATATTCAAACGCTCCTCGATGGACGCTGCTGTGGAATTGGCTGTGATGGGTATCTGGCACATGGGCAATAGATTGCGACATTTCAAATTCGCCTCCATATTGGAGGTCGTAATAGCCTGTGATACATTCAGTTGCTGTTGATGCTGCTGTTGCTTCGCCTCCAGTTGTTGTGGATGAATTTGAGTTTGACTTAAAATCATCACTTCCTGGCTGTCGTCGTCGCGCAAATTGGGCAAACTACTGCTCTTACGTACGCCAGCGGCATTGGTTAATTGCTGCAGTGCTGGCCGGCTGATGATGATGGCATCGGGAGCATTGTTGTTGTTACCCGAAGGGTATCTACGCGCAGGAGAAGAGAGTAAAGCATATAGACTTTTTAAGGTCAAGTCCATAATACACATACACACACACATTAACAATATTAACATCGATAATGTTTTGGGAACGGGCGTGGATAGGTTTGGTTTGGGGGGTTTTACGTAGGGTTGGAGGAGAAAATAAAGAAAGAAAACCATTAATTAATTTAAAATTTGTGTTGATAAATAAAGTGTGTTTGTTGTATATCGGCTACAAAACAAAGACATTTTGGTTGATTCTGGCAGAATAATGAGGATATCGATCGGATTGGGAGTAGTTAACTGATTTCTTATTAAATGCTTTTGTTAATTTTAATATTTTTGGTCTGTTTGAATGACTATTGATTGACTGAATTTTCGGAAATTTAAAATGTATTTCCAAATTTATTATTATTTATATTTATTTATTTATTTATTATTATTATTTATTATTTATTGTACAATTTATTATATGTTAATTTGTGTCATAGGGAATGCATTTAACATTTGGAAAGGCCGTGCAGTTCTTGATCTATTTCTGCAAAATTGCTTTTCCCAAAAAAGACTGCTTAAGGTGATGGAGGTTTTCCGTTGAATGTGATAACTCTAAATCATCGTGGGCATGAGCAAAGATCAGTCAATGCATAAAACGTGGGTAAACAGCAAAAATGTATATTACTTTAAGTCATACAATATGATCAGTGAAAATATAAATTGTCATTTTCAGTTTCAGAAGAACTAGAAACTCTTTAAGACTTATTGTTGTGGACGTTTGCCATTTCAAAATTTGCACGGGACCCCAGCTTTTTCCCCGCGTAGTATAGATCAAATATAGAATAATTTTCTGCTTTCACTAAATACAAACATGGCTATATTGGGGAAAGTAAAAAATTCCACGAATTGTTGGTTACGCAAAATCTTTTTGATTTACATCAATATTTTAATTGCAATGCCGCTTTGAAATGTTTTACTAGGAACTACTACAAACGAAACACACTAGAGATGATCCATATTATAGATCTGCCTGTAGAGAAGAGACTAAATTATAAATCTGACACTGGAATGTACTCTTAAATGTATGTACACATCATAATATACATTTTCATATAGTTGGGTTACCCTACAGATAGGACTAACCTACAATTACAGCTGTCAGTTTGTGTGGAGTTTGACAAATATTACTGTTGGTTAAAATGGGTAAATGTTTATGTTGTTGTTGTTTTTTAAATAAATATTTATGTTTTTGTAATACATCCCCTGAAGATGACTAACAATATTTGAAAAAATAAAATATTGTCCTTCAATTACATCCAAAAACGGCGCCTTGATGCTAGAACTGACCATGAGCCGAACAATACCAAAGGAGAATTACAACATAATGGTTAACAGTCAAAACATTGAGATAACAAAATATTGTCTGGACAAAAGTATCGAAACAACAGAATTTTTGAGAAAAGAAAACTCAAAAGATTCTGGGAAAGGAAAAGCTTAACTTCGACAAACTCGTCTATGACGCCATTTCTCTATCTCTCATTTTAATAACACGTCTTAATGTTTTCAAACTTCTGTGAAAATGTCGTTGAATTTTTTGTACTTTTTGCCGCCAACAAGCAAAATCAAACAAATTTATTCAAAATCTAATCTAATACAGTTTAAGAATTGCCCCTTTTACCCACATTTTCATGTAGCTCCGCCGTTAACCTAAAGTTAGGACTAACCGAAATTTAAGGATGTTAGTTCGTGTGAACATTGACATCTATAACTCTTGGTTAACTCTAACGGAGATACAGACAAAAGGAGCTTAACGCCCGTAAAATGAAAAATCGAAAGGACCATTTGTGTGTGACCTATAAAGAAACATTGACCGGATTTGGACTACTTTCACTGTTGATATTTCTAGGTGAATTACGACATGAACCACACATATATAGCCAAAAATAACTATTGCTTACAAATATATAAGCAATAATATTTTCGACATACAGTCGAACCTGGATAAGTGGGATATTTTTGATGGTCCCATCACGTTTACCTCTATCACTTTCATTATGGATTTTTTCAATTGCTTTACCTCTCACTGGGATTTCACACTAGGAGAGATATTTGTTAGTGGCCATTCAGTACAAGAACAAGATAATCTGAAAAGTTTAAAATACCAACTTCCCAGAAGTCGAAGTTTGTTTTGTGACATGAAACAAAGTAAAACATATTCCAATAGGCGGAAACGCTTTACAGATTACTACATCTTTAGACATATCCCAAAACGTTGCTAGCTTTAACTATTTAACAGACAAATTATCAGGATATTTGTATTTTGGAAGTATCCTTAAATATCGCTATTAAAATCATACTGGTTTTCAAATTATTACGACTTTTATGCTTCTCCTGTAAAATTATGAAAGATAAACTATGGGTATTTCAGATGACGATATAATACTCCGTGCAGTGTAGAACAATATAGTTTTTAGTAGAATGAAAATTCCAAAAAAAGAATTGGAGAATGTACATCAACCTTACGAAGAAATTATCGATGAATAAATTCCGAAAATTAAACTATTTTGTGAAAGAATCTCATCAGACCCTTGTTTTCATTAAGCCATGTTCAGATATGTTCATATTCACTTTATTTGTTCGTTACTTTGTCGAGAAATATACTTTGAGATTGAAATATAAATGAGATTGAGACACGATTTCCTCACAAAAATCCGAACAATTAGAATTTGTTAATATATGCGAAAATTACTTAACGAAAGGCAAGGCATGAGATTTTTCTTCAATTATCGAATATTAACATATCCGAGCATGGTTTTAAGAAAGGAATATTTAAATGGGTTAACAAATCAAAAATTTAACTATTTCTAAGCTATTTTCACAACTTGAAGTTTATCGGAAGGTATTCTTTTCTTGGTTTCCCATCGCTTTGTTTAGACTAGTTAATGAAATTCACAAAAATCGCCTTTTGCTACGAAATTCGAAAAAAAATGAGAATTTATATAATCAGTAGGAACAAAACATATATAAAAAGTAGCAGTCTTGTTGGTTGTGGTGCAAAATTTTGCAATCAAAGCTCGGAAGACTACGTAAACACTCATTTCCCTAATTAGTGGAATTAAATTTTTTGTTGACATGAGTTTTGTGGTTAGAGAAAGACCAAAATTGAAATTCATTTCAATTTCATATAACCCATATTCAAATACGTTTTTGTTTTTGTCGATTCAACCTCAAAACATTCTAAAGAGTGATTTTTTGAGGTTAGGATTTTCATGCATTAGTATTTGACAGATCACGTGGGATTTCAGACATGGTGTCAAAGAGAAAGATGCTCAGTATGCTTTGACATTTCATCATGAATAGACTTACTAACGAGCAACGCTTGCAAATCATTGAATTTTATTATCAAAATGCGTGCTCTGTTAAGAAAGTTCAGAAAGAAAGAAATTGTGTTCAGCGACGAAGCTCATTTTTGGCTCAATGGGTACGTAAATAGGCAGAATTGTCGATTTTGGAGTGAATATCAGCCAGAAGCATTGCAAGAGCTACCAATGCATCCAGAAAAAGTCACAGTTTGGTGCGGTTTATGGGCTGGTGGCATCATTGGACCGTACTTCTTCAAAGATGATGCGAATCGTAACGTAACTGTGAATGGTGAGCGCTACCGTGAGATGATATCCAACTTTTTTTTGCCCAAAATGGAAGAACTGAAGTTGGTTGACATGTGGTTTCAACAAGATGGCGCTACATGCCACACAGCTCGCGATTCTATGGCCATTTTGAGGGAAAACTTCGGAGAACAATTCATCTCAAGAAATGGACCGGTAAGTTGGCCACCAAGATCATGCGATTTGACGCCTTTAGACTATTTTTTGTGGGGCTACGTCAAGTCTAAAGTCTACAGAAATAAGCCAGCAACTATTCCAGCTTTGGAAGACAACATTTCCGAAGAAATTCGGGCTATTCCGGCCGAAATGCTCGAAAAAGTTGCCCAAAATTGGACTTTCCGAATGGACCACCTAAGACGCAGCCGCGGTCAACATTTAAATGAAATTATCTTCAAAAAGTAAATGTCATGGACCAATCTAACGTTTCAAATAAAGAACCGATGAGATTTTGCAAATTTTATGCGTTTTTTTTAAAAAAAAAGTTATCAAGCTCTTAAAAAATCACCCTTTATAAAAAGACTAAAAAGAAAACAGCAAATATTGCCAATATTTAAAATACATTTAACCCAAGAAATATGCAAAATATTTCGAAAATTTGAAATGTGTCCAACAAAAATAACCCAGAGCAGATAATAATTAAAGTCTTGTCTCATCCCATGGCAGCGCATCGCATCTCTTTGCACACAAAACAAACACAATTTAATCTCCCACTAAAAATGAAATTCTAATTTAAAATAGCCAATTTTAAATGGCAAAAAATTTGCGTTCAACTCAAATTTGAGCAATTTCATTTATGCAATAGGGGGGGGGGGACTCCGCCACGATACTCATAGTCGATGGCTCATAGTAACAGTAACATTTGTATTTGTATGTATATCGCAGAGCCACTACAATCCACGGACACAAAACCAAAAACAACAAACAAATTAATACATTTAAATTAAAGACAATTGAAATGACCTCATGGAAAGAAGAAATTTGCAAATACAACTAAACAACAAAATTCATTTTGTTCGTTTGTTTTATCATTTTAAATAAACTGGACTAGCGCGCCGGAAATTGAGCTGAACTCAATGGGCGAGCGAAATATGAATGAATGAAGGAATGCCTGAATGAATCATAATGTTATTGAACAGCACCAAAATGTCTTTGTTTAGGCCCAAGCAATTAAACGAAACACAAAATAAAAGGAAAGAGCGGAAACTTAAGAGAAATGGCGAAGAATTTGAATTTTATTATGAAAAGGTGGCTGCGACTGCTTACCTTTGCAATTGTGTGGTATGTGACTTTTGCAATTTATTGCGCATATTACAGGGCTGAGGCTGTTCCGATCGCGACATAGAGACTTCCAAGGATTTACGTTTGACGATATCATCCAAATTGCTGTGTAAGTTGATGAAATTCTGTTTGTTTTTCATGGTGATTTCATTGGGTTCTGTGTGGGGGACGAAAGGGAAAACAAATTAGAAAAATATTCCTTTTTTTTTGGAGTTCATTTATCATCATACTCACCATAAAAACTTTCATCCGAATACAAGACGCTGCCCTCAAAGGCTATGGTATAGTTGTCCTTGTTCGCCTTGCACGTCAGTATGATGTCACCGTCGTCCGGATAGCCATCCATGTCCAATGAGTCCACCGAAATGTGCGATTCTTTAACGGGTGAAAACAACAATTCCGATTTGCAGAAAGAGTTATCGATCAGATCATTGGTGGATGTTGTGGATGTCTGTGACATAGTGTGAGCGGCCGCCATCTGCTGCTGATGCAGTTGTAGACCTGCCATATTTTGGCCGGGCATTAGATGTTGCTGCATCATCAGCGACTGTTGCAGGCGATTGCCGCCCAAACTCTTGCAGTACGAGGGAAGCTGTGAGAGCAGCGAATGTATGTCCTCGGCCCGAAAGCTTTCCATGTCCACTTCGGCCAGATTGGCGTCGAGATTTTTGGCCAAGTCCTCGTAGATCAAATCGCCCAGGCCGTTGTAGGAGGCCGACAGTGAGGACAGGACACTGCGTTGCATGCCACCGCAGCCATCTCGGTAGCCGTAGTCCAAGAACCACTGGTAATCAGAATTATCATGAGTAAAGTCGTGAGATGAAGCCAAAGAACAGTTTAAATTGTTGCCGAAATAAGCGTTACCACCACCACAAGCATTGTTTAAACCAACACCACCACCACCAACACCCGTTGTTGTATTCGAAAAACCTACCAAATGCTGCTGTGCCTGATTGGGCAACATATTGCCCGTCGACTCATACGGCAGCATATTGTTGCTGCGTGAACCCGGTGTTGTAGCATTGCTGTTGTAGTCCGATTCCGGGGTTATTGCCGTAGCCATGTTTGCTGTCTGTTGTTGTTGCTGCTGCTGTTGCTGCAGTGAACTGTTGTTATTGCCACAATTAAGAAAATTCAATTCTGCCTCGTCATAAAATACACTACTGCCGGTATTCGTGCTGACCTGCTCATTCAGAATGATGCTGCGCAAAGCGTTGTTGTAGCGATCCAAATTGCTCAGCACAATGGCCACATTTTGTTTGAGGCTCTCCTCGCTCAGTTCCTCGTCGGTGGCGTTCGCGTCCTTGCTCTGCAACAATTGTTGCTGCTGTTGTTGCAAGTGTTGCTGCTGCGACAGCAGATCATTCAA
The DNA here is from genome assembly GCA_947397865.1 of Polietes domitor. NCBI lineage: Eukaryota > Metazoa > Arthropoda > Insecta > Diptera > Muscidae > Polietes > Polietes domitor. The sequence continues at coordinate 241,390,086 of OX377618.1, read as the reverse complement.
GTGTTGCTGATACTGCGTATGCGTGAGGAAGGGCAATTTTCGGCGTTGACATCCGCCGCCGTTCGACGAATTATTGTAGGCGGCAAACGGTGAGTTCTGTGGTGAATTGAATGGCTTGCGATAGCTACTGTTATGATGTGTGGGGGAATGTGTTACGGATGAGGCAGCCGATGAGGGTGAACGCAACAGCAGTGCTGCGGCGTCATTCAATGCTTTCGTATTTGCAGAAGAATTTGTCGTCGTCGTTTGATGATTATTTTTGCAATTGTTGATGATTTGTTGTTTTAGTGTTTGGGTGAATTGTTTATTGAATTGTGCATTGAATGTTGTTGTGTTATTGTGTGGTGATGATGATTGTTGTTGTGATTGATGTGTGGTGAAATTAGTTGTGTGTGGTGATGTTATGGCAGATGATGGGAGATGATGTGCGTTATATGGTATATAATGATGGCGTGGTGAATTTTGAAGCGGTTGAGATGATAAATGAGCTTTGTTGTTGATGTCGTTGTTTGTAGAGAATTCTGTCATGCCACGATAGGATTGTTGTCCTGCAAAAGAAACAAACAGAGGGTTGAGGAAATTAGTTTGTTGTCGTTTTAAAGGAAATTTGATATTTTATTTTAAATGTATTTATATTTAATATTAAAATTCTTGAGAAATAGTTTCTGCAGATTGACAAAAATGGTGAAATCTAGGTCAAGAAAGTAAATATGATTATACTCTTGTCATATATTTACTAAGGCGTAAACATATGACACGTATGGCAACAGAAATATCCGTAAATATTTTATTTAAATTTAAATAATAACTTAATAATATTGGCGTCCAAGCAAGAACAGACTGGAGCAAATTAGTCAAAATCATTCGGTGGACATAGTTCACGTAAAATAATGAGCCAAAGAGAATCATAGCATCGTCAGTAAGTCAATATTAATTAGTTTACAAAAATATATTTTTTTGTCCCGAAAGTGTTTATCGGTTTCCCATACACAAAAATTAACATATAATAATGATAAATTTATTTTATACTTGATTTTAATTTTTTGTTCTAGTTCATTTTCACCCAAAAGTTAGCAGATAATAATGGATAATTTAATTTTTCTTGATTTTTATTGATACTATGTCAATATAAAGTTCCAAACATAGTTTTTCAATTTATGCAATAGTTTAGTACAGTGGGTTGAAAGGTAAAAGTTAGTTTGATATTTTTGAAAATTCAAAATATAAATAAACTACATTTTTGGTATTTATTAAGAATATTTTTAAATGGAGTTTGGAGTCAGCCTGACAAATAAAAATTAAACGAAATATAATATAATTATATATGTATTAATTGTTATGAGTATACGACCTTTAGATAAGTATCATTTGAAAACAAATTTTTAATAATAATTCAAGATCAAGGTCTGATGTTTTTCTCTTTGAATTTTGTTTTATTTATTCAATATTTCGTCCCTCGTTGAGGAACATCTTCAGGAATTGAAAATTTTTTTACAAACAAAAAACAATTAAACAAAACATAAAAATCGTCTGTTCACGTCAACGTTGAATAGATGACGTTGACGTTGACGTGAACAGATGATCGTGGTAGTCTGCAGCCAAGTAATAAATGTCATCATGCCATTTGTAAATAAATTTGCATTCTATTAAATATAGATGCAAAATGGTCTTGAGCCAGGACAATGTCACAGTTCAAATCAAATATTGATTACAGACCAAAAAATTACAAACGAAAAAACTAAAATAATTGAAATATTTATTTTTTAATTAATTACATTTTTAGAAAAAAAAATACAATTATTTAGTTATTTTTTGAAAAAATAAATAAATTTAATATAACAACATTTTTTGAAAATGTTAAAAAAACTTCTTTATTTAAAACATTTGAAAAAAATAACATTTTAAGTATTTTTTTTAAACAATAATTTAATTTTATTCTCAAAAATGTCATTCAAAGCTCCTGTAATTAAAGCTTAAACATAAAATGTTAGAGCATTTTTTTTTTTGTCAAAAGTTTTAAATAAAATTATTTAGTTATTTTTTGAAAAAAAATTAATAAATTTAATAAAACAAAATTTTAGTTTTAGATTTAGATTTTTGAAAAAAAAAATTTAATAAAATAAAATTTTAGTTTGAAAATGTTAAAAAACAACTTTTTATTTAAAACATTTAAAAAAAATTGAAGTTAAAAAGAAATAACATTTTAAGTATTTTTTTAAATAATTTTATTCTCAAAAATTTCATTCAAAGTTCTTGTAATTAAAGCTTAAACATAAAATGTTATTGCATTTTTTTAATTTCTTTTTTTTTCAAAGGTTTTAAATAAAAAAGTGTTGTATGTAATGTTTATAAAAAACAAAATTGAATAAAAAAATGAATTAAATATTTGATAAAATAAAATTAATATTAAAAATATATATTTTTTCTTTAAATGAATTAAATTTTTAGAAAAGTCATTTTTTGAAAAAAAAAAGAAATAAATAAAAAACAAAAATTTTGAAAAAAATTAATAAAACTAAATTTTTTTAAAAATATTAAAAAAAAACTTTCATTTAAAATTTTTGAAAATAATAAATAAATAAAATTTAATAAAAATATTTTTCTTGAAAATGTTAAAAAAATATTATTTACAACTTAAAAAATAGAAATTAAAAAAATTGAAGTTAATGTTTTAGTAGATTTTATTTTATTTTCAATAATATTATAATTTTTTTTTAATTAAAGTAATTAAAAAACTAAAACATTAACTATTATAATTTTTATTAAATTAAAAACGAGCTCGAGCTAATATTAAAAATATATTTTTTTCTTTAAATGAATTAAATTTTTAGAAGTCATTTAAAAAAAAAAGAAATAAATAACAAACAAAAATTTTGAAAAAAATTAATAAAACAAAATTTTTTTAAAAATATTAAAAAAAACTTTCATTTAAAATTTTTGAAAATAATAAATAAATAAAATTTAATAAGAATATTTTTCTTGAAAATGTTAAAAAAATATTATTTACAACTTAAAAAAAAAAGAAATTAAAAAAAAAATTGAAGTTAATGTTTTAGTAGATTTTATTTTATTTTCAAAAATAGAAATTAAAAAAAAATTGAAGTTAATGTTTTAGTAGATTTTATTTTATTTTCAAAAATTTTATAATTTTTTCAAATTTTTTATAATTAAGTAATTAAAAAACTAAAACATAAAACTATTATAATTTTTATTAAATTAAAAACGAGCTCGAGGTCTTTGTTTTGCATTTTTTAAATTTTATTAGACATTAGAATGCAATAAAGTCACATCTGTGTTCTCAGTTTTTCCATGTTTTTATTTGTATTATTTCGAATCCGAAGATGTTATTCGACGAAATATCGATTAATAAAATTGAAAAATACAAAAACAAAGCTCTCGAGCTAGTTTTTAATTAAAAATTAATAAAAATTATAACAGTTAATGTTGTAGTTTTTTAATTACTTATTTATAAAAAATTTTTAAAAAATTATAAAATTTTTGAAAATAAAATAAAATTAATAAAAATAATATCTACTAACATTAACTTCAATTTTTTTCAAATGTAAATAATATTTTTTTTAACATTTTCATGAAAAATGTTTTTATAAAATTTTATTTATTTTTTATTTTCAATTTTTTTTTTCAAAAAAATAGTTTACATATTTTTTCTTAAAAATATTTTTATTTTTGTTTTATATTTTAGAAAATAATAATTAATTTGTTGTAATATCAATAATTGTATTTTTTCAAAAAAAAAAAATACAAATATTTAGTTCTTTAATTTTCTCGAAATACTTGTTTTTTATAATAACTTTAGAATTTTTATTTTATTTTAAAATATTTTTGTCACATTTATAATAATTTGTCAAACATTTAAAGACATTTCCATCGAAAAATTGTCTTTGATAAACTATTATGATTATGACCCGTTATGACCGGGTTTTTGAGATCTTAAAGGGAACCGCCTTTTTATATATTTTTTATTCCAAAATAACACTCTCTACAAAATGGCTGTTTGCATAATATGACCGACATTTGTGTAACGTAATTTTTAATTTAAAATATCCTATAAAGTTTTGTTATCACACATCTTCTTGTTATTATTAACTTGTAACAATCTTTAAAAAAGAAAGAAAACAATCATCAGAAATCTGTAATTAGTTAGAGCAACAAAGAGAAATTATTGTTATTGCAGCAGAGCACACTACTATATCTCTATTTTGCTTGAGGGACAATGAAAAATAATTATTTTTCGACTCAAATCTCCACTGTTATCTGCATTTCCTATTACGAACGAATGTGATAGGACGGACGGACGGGCGGATACAATCTCTCAATGAGCAAGAGCTATAAAAAGTGAACAACAAAGCACAAAACCAAATATTTGAATTTTTATGGAATTCTTTGGATATTTCTTAGGGCAAAGACGAGGCGACGGCGACACTTTACTACTCCACTACTAAATGGTACTCGGGGAGTCGTCTTCGTCGTCTCTGAAGAGGAATTATATTCAATTAATTTTTATGACTTTCACTTTTAAAAAATAATCAAGGAAACACCAACGAAAACATGATGTCTTTTAAGTGCAACATTGTAGAAAGATAGATCACCACGACATAACCAAAGAAAAAAATCATCAAATCATCATCATCATAAGCATCGCCCAATCATATATCATCGACAAAACACTTCACAGTGCATAGAGCTGGATGGATGGATGGACAGACACCGCCACCACCTTTGTTGGCGTTTAAGAAAATTTGTTTTCATCAAAAAAAATAATCATAATAATCGAATGACACACTTGAGTTTGAGTAGAGCGTACATAGTGCTCTGCTATGTTAGAGTAGCAGAGAATAGGTCGCTTTGAAAGTGTCATAAAAATACCGCCTGAGGAATAATTTTATGACCTGTTACTTGAGTGAATGAATTCTCTCCGAAATCTCAAACAAACGATGACAAATTTTAATGATCCGAAAACAGCGTTTTTTCTCCGGCTGACAATTTTTATGGGATAGTAAAAAAAGCGTAAAACGGATATCTCGATGAAATATCTGCTCAAAGAGAATTAGAATGAATGACCGAAAATGTGTAATAAATATTTGAGACTATGTTGAAAAGCCTCCCAAAAAACATCATAGTTTTTTATGGGGAGTTCACGGAGGCGGTGTAGTAATGGGTGTGTTAACACATTAAATAGCGGGAGAGACGGGAACATTATTCTTATATCCTACTACTATTACTGCAACAATGTGATAATAGGCATGTTTTTGCTAGGCAATTGGGTTTCAGATTAATGAAAATAGAGTAGTGAATTTCTTCGACCATATTTGCTATTGAAAATCTTAGACTCAATAACTTCGGGAACGATATTGTCAAAAATATTTATTTTTATAAAATATTAGTTATTTCCCCACAGTGGGGAAGTAGTTTATTTTCACCAATGAAGAAATAATCATTTTAAATAAAAATCAGGAAAAAAATTAAAAAATTAAATATAAAAGTTCTATCTAAATCTCATATTCGGATAATTGTAGATTTTTAATATTTTATTTATATTTGTAAAAATGAGGTCCAAAAAATATTTTATTTAAACAAAATTCAATTTTCAAAAATATATTTTCATTGTCAAACAATATATTCAATTAATTTTGATGTAAAGGAGAAAAGAAATTTGCTTTTTATTTTTTTTGCTAAAGGGTGATTTTTTAAGAGCTTGATAACTTTTTTTTTAAAAAAAACGCATAAAATTTGCAAAATCTCATCGGTTCTTTATTTGAAACGTTAGATTGGTCCATGACATTTACTTTTTGAAGATAATTTCATTTAAATGTTGACCGCGGCTGCGTCTTAGGTGGTCCATCCGCTTAGTCCAATTTTGGCATTTCCACGTTTTTGAGTAACAGAGACCCAATTGGTGCGAACGGCGACGAATCGAAAATTGGTGGTCATCATTAACACTGGCCGATACAGCTGCGATATTTTCTTCAGTTCGCACTCTACGTAAGCGTGTTGGTGGTTTAATGTCCAACAATGTAAATTTGGTGCGAAATTTAGTCACAATAGCCCGAATAGCCGCTTCAGTGGGTCGATTAAACTGACCATAAAATGGAAGCGCGCAATGAACTTTCTTAACAGAGCACGCATTTTGATAATAAAATTCAATAATTTGCAAGCGTTGTTCGTTTGTAAGACGATTCATGATGAAATGTCAAAGCATACTGAGCATCTTTCTCTTTGACACCATGTCTGAAATCCCACGTGATCTGTCAAATACTAATGCATGAAAATCCTAACCTCAAAAAAATCACTCTTTATTTAAAAAATAATTTATCGAATATTTCAAAAATATTTTTTAAATTCTTAATTTGTTTTCCACAAAATGGAAACAAATTCAAAAATTATAAAAAATGTTTTATGTTAATAATACAATTTTACCATTATTATAATTTTTTTTAATTTTTAATTAAATTATTTTTTACAAAATTATTTTTTTTTATCAAAAAAATGGATTTTTTGTCAAATAAAATTTTATTTTTTATTTAAAAATTTTATTTTTTCGTTTAATTTTGTTTGCAATGCTTTAATTTAGTTCTTTAAAAATTTTAGTTTTGTCAAGCAAATATTTTTTGCAGAGATATATTTATCAAAAGAAAAAAATTTCAAGAAATTGTTTTTTTTGTACATAAAAGTAAGTACTGATTTAAGTAAAAATTAAGTGTAATAAAAATGAAATATATAATTTTTTAATTACTTCAAATTAAAAAAAAATATTTTGATTTAATAAATTATTATTATTTTTTCTTTCTCAAAAAATATTTTATTATTTATAAATAATTATTTAATAAATAATTTTAAATTTTCAAAAAATTAACATTTTAACAATTAATCATTTATTAATAATAAAATATATATTTTTTAATTACTTCAAATAAAAAAATATATTTGGATTTATTAAATCAAATCAATTTAAACAAAAAATATTTTATTTTAAAATTAATTTAACTTTTTAAAAAAATTATTTTAAATTTTCCACATTTTTTTAAAAATTAATCATTTTATTTATTTATTAAATTATTTTTTTTTTTTCAAAAAAATATTTTTAATTTTTTTGGTATTATTTTCGTAGACAGAAAACAAAGATTTTAAAAATTAATTTAAAAATATGTATAAATATATAAATATATTTTTTTTTCAATACAAGATTTTTTATATTTATCTTTAAACGAAAACTAATTTAAAATTTTCAAAAAAAAAATAAAATTTATTTTTTTAATAATTCAATGTTTTTAAGTTTTTTTTTTTTGAAACATTTAATTTTGCAAACAAAGCCAAAAAATATGAAGTATTAAAATACTAAGTAAAAATTAAATTTAATAAAAATAAACTATATATATTGTTTTGTTAAATCAAATTAAAAAATATATTTTGATTTATTAAATTATTATTTTTTAAACATATCTTTTCAAAAAAAAAATATTTTTATTTTTTTAATATTTAACTTATTTAAAAAATAATTTTTAATTTTCAAATTTAAAGTTCAGATATAAAATTTTTTTGTTAAATTGTTCTTTTTTAATACTAACGTTTTTTAATAGTTTTATTTGAAAATTTAATTTTTGCAAATTTTACAAAAAAATATTAAGTATTAATTTAAGTAAAAAATTATTTTTATAAAAAATATAATTTTTAATTACTTCAAATAAAAAAATATATTTGGATTTATTAAATTATTATTTTTTTAATATATATATATTTTTAAATATTTTATTTTATTTTATTTTAACTTTTTTAAAAAATAATTTTAAATTTTCAAAAAAATCCTTTTTAACAATTAATCATTTAATGAAAATAAAATATATATTTTGATTTATTAAATTATTTTTTATTTATTTTTTTTTTTTCAAAAACATATTTTTAATTTGTTTTCATAGTTTTATTGTAACTATTTACTCTTGTTCGAGATCATTTGGTATTGTTTTCGTAGACAGTAAACAAAGTTTTTAAAAATAAGTTTGTGGCATTTATTTGGTTCGGTTTTTTCACAAAGTCAAAAAAATCACTCAACATTAAAGTTTATTTTTCAAAAAAATTTTTATTATTTATATATATTGTTTTCCGACCTAAATAAATAACATTCGAGTAAACTTCAAAGTGGTGGCATAGAAGCCAAAAAATACATTTTTGTTAAACCAAAATTATCAATAAAGGCTTTACACTTCGATCGTATCTGGTTCCCCCACAAAAATTCTCCCCGCCCAAAAGTTTGCTTTGTGAACATGTTACAAACAAAAGAAAAACAAAAATTAAGTTAATAATTCTAATTTAAATGAAATTTTATGTAAAACATATGTGGGACACATTGGAGTAGCATGATGGCGATCAGTAAAACAAGTCTCCCATAACTATTTCCCCCTCATTTTTTGGGTGGGGGGGGGGTTGGTAATTTATTTAGTTTGTTTTGTGCTCTATTTAAAACAAGAAAGAAACACTTGATAATTAACACTTGTCAAATGACACTCCACACACAAAAAAAAACAAAAACTTCCCCCAAAAATAAGATGCTCTGCCCCCTAAACTAAACTAAATATAAATTTTGAGTTATGTGTGTGCCCTGTTCGATATGGGGCAATTCAAATCTTTTTACCACACACACAACACACTTGTTTTCTTTTCTTTTGTTGAGAGAAAAAAAAACGAAATTACCAAATTATTTGTAATCGGAGTCAAAGTCAAAGTGTATTTCGATTCATGTGTAATCCAAAGAAATAACACAGCACAACAAGTTTCCCGAGTTAATGATAAAAGCATTTCTTTTCCAGGGGACTAGAACGCCGCCGACTACTCCACAAAATATTCAAAAATTAAGTTTTCATGTTAAACTTTAGTTCTTAAGAAAAACAATCCCCAACTGTTTTGAGGGTAAAACTTGGGAGAGGGGCGTGGGTATGCCAGCTAATATTGAAATATTACATTTGTGGCCGATAAGAAGGAGGGGGTTGTGGAGGGGGAATGGACAACGTGACAGACAATGAACTCTCAAGTATTTTGGGGTTAAAACACTTGTCACCACCATGTGTTGCTATGCAATGTTTAAAATTTAAATAAAAAAACTTGATGATTAACACCACATTTTGTAATATTTTTGAATACTGAGACTTTAAAAGTGCATTAAAATCGAAAAAATTCAAATTCGAAAATTTCTAGGTTAATTTCCCACCAGCCATCATTTCCCAGCTGCCATATTTATGATGCCAATCCACTTTGGCCATAAACAAAAGTTTCCATCAACCATCAACTGTCTATTATAAATATGTTCGTTCATGCATTTTCGATTGGTTCATAATCCACTGACACAACGGTTATTGATGACGGCCAGAAGCCACTTATTTGCCGCTATTTCTATATTTATGTTACTGAATTTTAATGGAAATTTGAATGTCTTGCAAATGGAAAAATTAAGCCAATACCAAAAATTAATATCTTTTTTAAATATTTTAAATATTTTGAAAAATAATTTTCGAAGAATCCAAATTTTCTTGATAAAAGGAAAATTAACTAAAAAAAAATTAAAAAATGTTTTTGAAAAAAAAATAATAATAAAAAAATGATTTTGAAAAAGAAATTAAAAAAATGCCTTTAAAAAAAAGTTTTTTGAAAAAAAAAAGGTTTTTGAAAAAAAACAAACATTTAAAAAAAAAAACAAACGTCTTTAAAAAAACATTTAAAAATGATTTTAAAAACGATAATTTTTGAAAATTTGAATTATAAGAAACGTAACTGAACTAAATAATAAAAGTATAAAAAACGAAATAAAAAGTAAAAAAAAAATATTCTAAAAATAATTTTTGAAAATTAAAATTTTCTCGGTAAATTGAAAATCTATAATAAAAAATATTGAAAACAATAAAAAACACTAAAAATAAAAAACATTAAAAATATTAAAAATACTAAAAATTAAAAAAAGTCTATTTTTGGTAACAAAAAATACTAAAAAGAAGAATTAAAATATTCTTCTAGACACCAAAATGAAAGATATAAACAAATTAAATAAAAATACTAAACAGTTAAAAACCAATTTCTGGTAAAAAAAATATTGGAACATTAAAAAATTTGTATGACCCTATAGCCGAACAATAACAAAAAAAGGAAAATGAATTCAATAATAATAAATATCAAAAAATTTAAAAAAAAGATAAGTTTGAAAAATTGAAATTTTCTTGAATAAGAGATAATGAACTCAATAATAAAAATATTAAGAAAGAAATAAAAATACTAAAAAGTAAAAAAAAATGTTTTTGGAAAAATAATAATTTCTGCTAAAAGGAAAATGAATTCAATAATAAAAAATATTAAAAAAAAAATAAAAAATTCTAAAAAAATATTTAAAAAAAGGGTAATTTTTGAAAAATTAAAATTTTCTTTCACAACTAAAAATATTAAAAAAACGAAATAAAAATATTAAAAAAAAACGAAATAAAAATATTAAAAAAAAACGAAATAAAAATATTAAAAAAAACGAAATAAAAATATTAAAAAAAAACGAAATAAAAATACTAAAAAGTTTAAAAAAATTGTCTTTTGCAAAAAAATATTTAAAACAAGTATTTTTGTTTTAAAAGTATTTTTAAAAAAGTATTTTAAGTACTTTAAAAAATGTATTTTTTAAAGTAATTTTAAAAAAACATTTAAAAATGCTTTTGAAAAAATATCTACAACAAATAATTTTTATATTTTTAATAATTTTTGTATTTTTAATATTTTTTTTTTTGAAAAAATACCCTTTATTTTTCTACTTTCAACTTATCGAGTATTTCAGGATACTCATTTTCTCTAAGTGTACTACATACTTATGATCTTGTGCTATATGTTGTGCTGTGTTTGGCTGGTGTTGTGGTTGCACATATTTTCTGTCTAGTTAAAAGTGACTTCAAATACTCAAGTATGTATATATTATTTTAATTATATATATGTGTATCTTGCACAAAAACAAGAATAATAATGTTTATAGCAGCATTTTGGCTTAAACCCAAAAACCAAACAAAAAAAAATCGCCAAAAATATATATTTTCCCCCAAAATATAATTCAAGGTGATATGCACGACGCTCTTTAATGCAAACAATTCTATAAATTCTCAAAGTTAATGCAAAAGATATAAATTGAAATGGGTTTTGCCGGGTAGGGGAAGGATGGGGGAAAGTGGACTAAAGTCCAAAGTGCATATTTACAAAAACAGCAATCGCAATGTCATTGAGGTAGTTTTGTGTAGCCGACATAGGGACGCCTTCCTATTTCACAAGCAAAAGCACATGCATTATGCAAATGTCATGCATTTTACGAGATGAGAAACATATATTATTTTGAAAGATAATTTTACTTCCGACAATTTAATAATTTTTAATAAATTTGTATTTTATTTTGTGAAAATAGGAATAAAACAATATCTTAGGAATTAATTGGTTCATTCTCATTCGTTTTCCTACCACTAAAAGTCAAAATATTTCAAAGAGTTGTGCTCTGTCCAGACAATACTTTTTAGAAAAAAATTCTGAACAAATAGTTTTTAAATTGATCAGCAAAGAACACAAATGTAAGGTAAAATTCTCTTTTCAAAAGAACCACGATAGAATTAGGTAATTTCGAGATAAAAGATAATGTTAAAAGCTAAAAAATAATTATTAATAAGACGAAAACAAATAATAAAAAAATATTTTTGAAAAGCAAAAAAAAAATAAAAAAAGAAAATTATTATTTTTTTAATAAAATAAAATATATATTTTTTGAAAAGGGAAAAAATTGAGTAATATAAAATTAATTAAAAAATCAAAATAATAGTAATAAATTCGTTCAGAAAAATATATTTTGAAAAATAAAAAAACTCGCAAAATATAATAATAATAAAGAGAAAAAATAATGAAAAAATATTTTTTAAAAACAAAAAATATTAAAAAAATATTTTTTAATAAAATAAAAAATATATATTTTTTATTAAAATAAAAAATATATTTTTCAATAAAATGAAAAATATATTTCTTTTTTAATAAAATAAAAAATATATATTTTTTATTAAAATAAAAAATACATTTTTCAATTAAATAAAAAAATATTTTTTAAAGAAAAAAATTGTTTAATATAAAACTAATTAAAAAATTCGATCAGTTATTTTTTATGGTTTTTTGTAATTCAGAAAATAAGTTTTTCGCAAAAAAATAAACTTTCTGAAAATAAATTAGCTTTTTGAGAATTTTTTGCTAATATTATACTTTATTAGTTTTTCTTCAACAAATTTTATATTTTTAGAACAAATTTCTATAAAATTAAATTCTTTCTCTAAAATTAATTAAAATTCGTAATTAAATTTAAATTTTTTAAACAAAACCTATTTTTAAATTTAAAAAGATATTTTTTTTTTAAATTAAAATAAATTTTTGAGAAAAATGTAATTAAAATTTTTCGCTAAAAATAAACTTTTTGTTAATAAATTAGCTTTTTGAGAATTTGTTGCTAATATTTTATTTTATTCTTTTCTTCAATAAATTTTATACTTTTTTAAGAACAAATTTCTAGAACTGAAATTAGTTCGGATTTGGTAAAAATATCTTTCTAAAAAATAAACAAATAAAATTATTATTTTTTGAAAAAAGAAAAAATTGAATAATATAAAAAAATATATAAAATAAAAAAAATTAATTTAAAAAAATAATGGAAAAAAACTGTTCAGGTTTTTATTATTATTTTTTTTTTTTTTTTTGAAAAACAAAAATATGTGTATTACCAATTTTTTTAATTTTTCTAAAACAAACTCTGAAAAAAAGTTTTTCTTAAAAAATAAACTGTTTGAAAATGAACCTCGTTTTCAGCTAATATTTTATTTTATTATTATTTCTTCAACAAATTTTATGTTTTTAGAATGTTTATCAGAAGATATTTTGCTTTGGAAAAAAAATACTTCTTGAAAAACAAAGAAATATCAATTATTAATATTATTTTTTAATATAATAATTTAAAAATTTAATAAAAAATTCTTTCCGATTTTTTTTTGAAACACAAAAAAAATTGTTCATATGTTTCGCACTAAACAGGTCTCTTCAGGGGACAGAGGGCGTTAATGGGTTAATACCAATTTTTTAATTTAAAAAAAAAGGCGGAAAAATATTTTTTTCCCAAAATTAATAAAATTTTTGAGAAAAAAAATGTTAATATTTTATTTTATTACTTATTCTGTAATAAATTTTATATTTTTAGAACAAATTTGTGAAAGTAATTTAGAGTGGCTTTGGAATTGATCAGCAATGTTAACTAATATAGGATAAAGCTGCCTTTTCAACGGAATAACGATAGAATCAGTGAAATTCCAGCCAAAGGTATTGGTTTAGCCGATTTTATTTGATCTATTGGATGCCAATAAATGTTTCGTGACATGTCTGATTACTGATAGCTTAAATTTCTCCTCTCTCTTCCCTCTCTGAGGGCATGCAGACCAACAATATCAGTCGTTGCGTCACCTACGACACGTACTTCATTAACGAGCGCTTGAGTACGTGAAATTTACCCCCCTTATTTTGAAAAACGCTAACTTTAGCATTGCGTTATTTTATGTGTAATATGCTTTTGTAACACCAACAAAATTTACAGAAAATAAAGCGAGCTTTCGCATTGCGTTTTAGCAAGTGTAAGGGGTTTATTTGCTTTCCACACAACTTTAATCAGCTGTTGCGTTAACCGTTACGATACGTTACGTTGCTTTTGTCTAACCCGGCCTTTTAATCTTCGTTACGGAAATCGCTACAGACAATTTTTTGTTCTCAATTTGATTTTATGCCACTTTTATTTACCCAATCGCCTAAACAGCCAGCCAGCACTTACTTGTAATTTGTAATAGCGAGTGTATGTAAATATATATATATATATATAAATTTGTATGTATTTGTTTAAATAAAAATCCTCTCATTTAGTATAGCCCACATTTGCATATTTATTTAAATTAAGATGTTTACTTTAAAGAAACCCCACAAAGCAAACCAATAGCAACAACAACACATACAAAGAAAAGAAAAAAACAACTAGAACAACACCCACACAAACAAAGCCAGACTCTGACGAAACATTTATATGCACTCAAATTTTACATTTTATAATAAATAGCAACAACGAAGACGGTGAAGAAGAAGGAGAAAAAAGGTTCTTGAAAATAATGTTCGCAATGAAAAGAAATTGCTCACAATTAAATGTTATTAAATGAAGAATGCAGCAGAGTGCAACTCGAAAAATGTCATCACACCAGCAGCAGCACCACCACCACCACCAGGCACAGCCAGTGCAAGCAAACACAACGAACGAACGAGAGTCAAACACAACGTACGAACCCCAACGACCGAACGCCCGCCCGCCCACACTTGCATCCAATTACATTTATAATACAGAATAAATTTGTTGGTATTCACACACACACACGCGCGAGCATTGGTGTGAAGAGGATTCGCATTCGTATTTGAATTTGTATTCGTTTCTTACACAACCAACATTCGCGGGCACAGAGAGGAAACAACAACGAACCACAATTACCATCGAACGTAGTGGGTATGTAACGAATGTAGCCACCCAGCAAACATTTTCGGACGGCTCAGAATTATGAGTCCGAAATGAGTATAAATTATGACGGGAATATGAGGCTCAGAGTTATGAGTCGGAAATGTGTGTGAAGAATGTAGGAAATGTGAGGCTCAGAATTATGAGTCCGAAATGAGTATAAATTATGACGGGAATATGAGGCTCAGAGTTATGAGTCCGAAATGTGTGTGAAGAATGTAGGAAATGTGAGGCTCAGAATTATGAGTCCGAAATGAGTATTAAATATGACGGAAATTTGAGGCTCAGAGTTATGAGTCCGAAATGAGTGGAAACAATGTAGGAAATATGAGGCTCAGAGTTATGAGTCATCATCTCTTGCAATTACACTCCGCTTCAGTTGAATAGGTAATACATTTTTTATACAAAGAAAGGCCTATAACTTTAGTGGTGTTCTCTGATGAAAATAAATTTAATTTTGATGGCCCTGATGATTTCAACTATTATTATCACGATTTTAGAAAAGAGGAACGTTTTTTGTGTCGCCATCATAGCCGTAAAGGGGTGAATTATTCAAGTGAAGCGGAGTGTATTGTATTTTGGAAATGCCGTTACTTGTGTTTCCCCGAATTCAACGACCAACGAACACCTGCGTTCATCGATGAACAAAAATTCAGTATAAGTGCAACTGTTGAACTTATGAGACATATTTGGAATCGCTTGGTCACCGACGAGTTGGCCTGCGAAATATCATGGATAGATGTTGAAGGCAAAATTTCCCTTCAAAATATGGCCATAACAAGTGCTTTTAAGGGTAATACTTTTTAAATGCGGTTTGGTGCTCTTAATTCACTTTTTATTATTGTTATTTCTATAACAATAATAAAAAGTGAATTAAGAGCAAGCGTTTTCTCGAAAATTTGGCAATGAGGTGGATTTTAAGAAAATAACAATAAAGTGGTTTCAAACAGCGCTAGACCGAGTTAAATATAGAAATAAGAAAACTCAAAACAAGGAATCTAATTAGTTTTTTAAGTATTTTTTAAAAAAAGGAATATTTTTATATAATTTTTAAATTTTTGTTTTTTTTTTACCAAAAATTGAATAAAAACTGAATTTTACTTTCTTTGTTTAGTATTAAAAATAATTTATGTTCTTGCTATTATTTTCTGTTGTTTTACTATAAAAGAAACAGATATATTATAGGAGCTCTTATTTTCTCTAAAATATGAGTCATATATGACTCCTAAAAGAGGCTCATATGGTATATGAATTCGGACTCATATATGACGACCATCGCAAGAAGGGAAACACACTCATATTGGACTCCTATAAGAACTCTTATTTTCTCAAAAATATGAGTCATATATGACTCCTAAAAGAGGCTCATATGGTATATGAATTCGGACTCATATATGACGACCATCGCAAGAAGGGAAACACACTCATATTGGACTCCTAAAAGAACTCATAATGAGCGCTCACACTCCGAATTATGAGTCCAATCGGACTCATATCGGACTCCAAATGTTTTCTGGGCAGTTATTCATACATTCACAAAAAATTTACAATTTAAAGAGTCACTGAGAAGAAGAGAAAGAAGCACGAGTGAGTATGAAATTATCAAAAGCTTTAATAATAATAACAATAAACAGACATCTAAAGTGCTTGTGATAAAATACTTTCAACATGAGGGGTGTCGAGTCGGGTCGGTCGGTCGTATGCGGTCTCTATTGGACGGTGGTTGATCTTCGTCGTCCGTAAGTCTGTTTTTGTCGCATTCTACAAATTTCAACATACGAACGAGTACGTCTTTTATACCCGACCCGCAGCGTTTATAAGATGTTTCTATTTAAGCAAAGTAATTCATTTGTACGACTTAAATATTTTTATAAAAAAAGCAACGGCAACTCTTTGTTACAAAAGGGTGTACTCTTGTGCTGTCTTTGTTTTTTCTCTGCCATTGACCGGATATGGATCCACACACACACAAACAACACATATATGCATGTACATACTTTTATTATTTTACTCATAGTCAAGAGGGGATTATTATCAAAGATAAACGGAAATACTGTGACTGACGACAGGAAAAACCGTGGTTATAAAATTTGATATTTTGTGATATAAAGTAAACATCAAAAAGATTGAATGTGAGAAGCATGATGTGCACATACCCTCCCACCCCAATTTGAGTTTGATGTTGATGGTCTTCATCGAGAAAATTTATATTTGTTATTTATTAAACGGAATGAAATTTGGTTTATTAACTTTATAGTTAAATAGAAATCTGCACTCAAAATGTCATTTACCATCACCGTTTGCTGGTAAACTGGGTTGAAATGTTGAAGAAAACCGGGGTTCTCGTAAATATTATGTCGGAGACTTTTTGAATTCAGCGATTAAGATTTAATAAACCAAAATATATATGTATATATGAAACTTAACCCATAATTCTAAAAAATAAAATCCTCAAAAATGTGATTTTAGATTAGAAAATTAGATAAGGCTGCGGAAATATTTTCAAAACGGTCATAAAAGTACATTGCCACAATAATAATTTTTATGATGTGCATTTTTTCAGTATCAAGTCTTAAAATCGATTTTCTTTTTTTTTTAAAAAGGCACATTTCACACAAAATCACAAGCTGTTGATTGCGTTAAAATTGTGTATACCTCTGATTAACGATAATTAAAACAGATAAAATAGAAGGTCCGCCAATTAACTTTTTTTTTTGAAAATGCTATAAAAAAACCTACTGAATATTTTCTCAAAATTCTTTTTTTATTTGAAAGTACAATCCTTCCGGTTAATAATGGAAAATAATTTCATTCAAATGGCTGCCTCGGGCACCCCACAAATAATAGTCCAACGGTTGAATAGTTGAAAAAAAAAAAACGTTAGATGGCGGACCCTTTATAACCTCTGAATTAATGTTGGCCATTTGTAATAACAACAACAAGTATTACTTTAAGACATAATTGTGAACATTTGCAGCCACCTTATTCAAGGTGCCCTACAGACGAACAGATTGGCTATTATATTCATTTGGTTTGTTTTTCAACTAAAACCATTGAAAATTAACATGGATTTTTTTCACAAGTTTGATTCATTTCTCCAGTGGAAATATATACTTCCTCTGGGCAGATTTGTGTTCATTTGAACAGAGTATCAGTCATTTTGTTCAAGATTGTGTGAACGTTATTGTCTTTTCCAGAGGCAGAAAGATGGACAAATAGCCATGGATATACAGAAAAAAACAATGAGACTGTTTTGTATAAATCAATTAAAAATTACTTTGATAAATTTAGTTAATTAATTAATCTATATTGGTTATTATTAAAAAATCAATTTTTGTATTATTTAAAAAAAATAAAATTTGTAATTAATTTTTTTTAAATGTAATTTCCAGAGACAAAAAGAGGAAGGAATATAGCTATATACAAAAAATAGTAAGATAGTAAATATTTTTGTTTAAATCAATTTAGAAAAATAATTGAATTTAGTCAATTAGTCTATTAACTGAGCATTTATACAGTTTGAATTGAATTTTTAAAAATTCAATTACTGCAATTATTTTTTTAATGGTGTAATTACTTTTATAATTGATGTAATTAAATTTTGAATTAATGGAATTATTTTTTAATTATTTTCTTAGTTAATGTAAATAACTTCTAATTGATGTAAATCATTCTTATATGTAATTAATTTTTAAATTGATTTTTTAACGGAGGCAATTTATTTTTTAGCTGATGTAATTAATTGATTAATTAAAGAGATAAATTAAAAGGTTTTACGTCAATTAATAAATTAATTACATCAGCCAAAATATAAATTAGATCCGTTAAAAAAAGTAATAACATCAATTTAAAAATTAATTGCATCAAAAGATGATTTACATCAATAAGTAAATTATTTACACAAATTAAGAAAATAATAAACCAATTAAAATATTAACTACATTAATTCAACATTTAATTACATCATTTAAAAAATAATTACATTAAAAAATTGAAATTGAAAAAAATAATAACCTTTGGTATATATATATTAATTTTTAGTTGATATAATTAATTTTTTAATTGATGCAATAAGTTTTTTACTGTTGCAATTGCATTTTTAAATGATGACATTTTTAATTTAACTAATTTAATTTTAATGATGTTATTTAATTTGACACAATTATTTGTTTAATTAACTTTTAATTGATCTGATAATTTTTACTGTTGCCTTCAAATTTTTAAATAATTAAATCATTTAAATTGACGTTTTTACTAATGTAATACATATTTTAAATTACTTTAACCTATTTTTTAATTGATATAATCAATTTTTTAGTTAACACTTAATTGATGCAATTGATTTTTTAATTATGACATTATTTTTTTTTTAAATTTTAATTGATGTAGTTAATTTTTTAATTATGAAATTATTTTTTTTAATTTTTATTTGATGTATTTAATTTTGTAGCCAACATAATTAATAATTCCATCAATTGAATTATTTTTTTAATTGCAACAAACATAAACTCAATATCCTTTTATGGTGCGTAAATTAAATAAATTGTTGTAATTAATATTTTAATTGCATTAATTAAAAAATTAATTGTATTAATTAAAAAATTAATTGTATTAATTAAAAAATTAATTGTATTAATTAAAAAAATAATTGTATTAATAAAAAAATTAATTGCATTAATTAAAAAATTAATTGCATTAATTAAAAAATTAATTGCATTAATTAAAAAATTATTGCATTAATTAAAAAATTAATTGCATTAATTAAACAAATAATCGCATTAATGAAAAAAATAATTGCATTAAAAAGTTTATTGCATTAATTAAAAAATTAATTGCATTAATTAAAAAAATAATTGTATTAATTAAAAAATTAATTGCATTAATTAAAAAATATTTGCATTAATTAAAAAATTAACATAATTAATTAAATATTTTTTTAATTAATGCAATAAATTGTTTAATTAATGCAAATATTTTTTTAATTAATGCAATAAAATTTTTGATGCAATTAATTTTGTAATTAATGGAATTATTTTGTTAAATAACGCAATTATTTTTTTTGAATTAATGCAATTAATTTTTTAATTAATGCAATTAATTAATTAATTTTTTAATTAATGCAAATATTTTTTTAATTAATGCAAATAATTTTTTAATTAATGCAATTAATTTTTTAATTAATGCAATTAATTTTTTAATTAATGCAATTATTTTTTTAATTAATGCAATTAATTTTTTGATGCAATTAATTTTTTAATTAATGGAATTATTTTGTTAAATAACGCAATTATTTTTTAATTAATGCAATTATTTTTTTAATTAATGCAATTAATTAATTAATCAGATCTAATTATTTTTAATTGAGGTAATTAATTTTTATAATTGATCTAATTATTTTTTATTTTTATCGATGTAATATTTTTTTAATTAACGCAATTTTTAATTGATATAATTAATTTATTTTTTAAATATTTTTAATTTTTAGATTCATTCAAATTGTATTTGATGTAATTATAACTATCTTTTCAGTTGCTATTATGAGTATTGTAATCGATGTACTATTTTTTAATTGATGCAATTTTTAATTGATTTCATTTTTAATTAATTTTATATTTTAATTAATCTAATTATTTTTTAATTGATTGCATTTTTAAATTGATTTAATTTTGTAATTATTGTAATTATATTTTAATTAGTTTAATTAAAAAAAATATTTTTCACCAAAACTCAGTTTCTGTTGTTTTCTGTATAGATTGGCTTTAGTTTTTGGAATTTAAATGAGAACCTTTTTTCATATCAAATAAGAAAATTTATAAAATAAATTTATATTATATTTTATAAAATAAAACATATATATTATTTATATTTTTATAAAATAAAATATATATTATTTATATTTTTTATAAAATAAAATATATATATTATTTATATTTTTATAAAATAAAATATATGTATATTTATATTTTTATAAAATAAAATATATATATTATTTATATTTTTATAAAATAAGAAATCAATAAAAAATTAAATTAAAATCCCACCTTTTAATAGAACGGCACCAGCATCACCACCACCACCAACAACACCACCATTATTAATATTATTATTAAATTGTTGTAATTGATGTTGTAGATAATTGTTGCTGTTGTTGTTATTATTATTATTGTTGTTGTTATTGTTATTTAAAATATCATTGATATTTTTATTGAAATTCTTGTTTTGAAACATGAAATTGTCAATTTGTTGCTTTTGCTGCTGACGATGTTGTGGCCTCATATTATACATATGATGTTGTTGCTGCTGCTGTTGTTGTTGCAAACGCAATTGCCGCAAATATTGCTGATTGCAGGTTAATGTGGCCGACGACGACGATGATGTTTTATTGGCGGGAGTCTTTTTAATTTCAACTCCCTGTTCACGCAACTGTTGTTGCAAACGTTTGCGTTGGATCAATTGTTGTTGCAACAATTGCAACTGTTGCTGTTGCAATTGTTGATAGTAGCGCAATTGTTGCAATTGCTGTGGTGTTAAGGCAACATTGTGCTGATGCTGCTGATGTTGTTGCTGCTGCTGTGATGTTTTTGTTTGGTAGTTGTTCTCCTTGGAGGAGGAGGAAGACGAGGCTGCACTATCACAGCCGCTGCTGGTACTGCTCGAGTTGGAAGTGGCATGTTTGCCATCGGCAATATGTTGCCATTGATGTTTATGCGACATGTTGTTGTTGCTGTTGCTGTTAGTGCTGTTAGCATTGGCATTGGCGTTGTTGCTGCCGCTGTTGTTCATATATCGTTTACTGTGCATTTTGGAAATGTCAGTGATTTTCATAAGAAATGCCAAAATTATTAACAACATTTAGTTTGTGCCCCCGCTGAATTGAACTTCACAAATCTTTTAGACTTTTTAGACAGAAGGTGGATGGGGGGAGGGAGCGCGTTGCAAGGAGAGAGTTTGAAGAGGCTAGAGAGCGCTCTCTTCTAGGTAGACATGACCGTCCTTTGCAACAATGTTGCAGAGGCTTTGTATGAATTCATAAAATTGAGTTTCTCCTTTTTTGGATGTTTTTGTTGCTCAACAATGTTGTTCGGCGCTTTTTTTAATTTAAAAATAATTTCTGCTTTTGTGCGTTTTATTTTTAGTAATTTTTTTGTGGAGTTGTCGTTTTAAAATTATACCTCTTTTTTCGTTAATTTTGTTTTTGTTATTGTTCCAGAAGGACCAATGCAAAGATTTGTGGTTTTTTGTTTTTCTGATTTTCCTGGCGTTCGTTTAATTGTTTGGGGGAAGACTTTTTTCCGGGTTATAGTTCGTTGCTATGCACTTTTTTGGAGTTGATTTTGATGTTATTTTCGGGGGAATATATTTGTTTTTGGGGGTGATTATTTTTAAGTTGAAATTGAATTCTTTCAGTCTTAGTTGTTTGTATTTTTCTTTATAGTACACTTTGTGTTTTTAACACTTTTTTTTTTTGGAGAGAGAGACTGCTTTTGGGAAAGGAAGGAAAAAAAATATAAATAAAAATAACAACCTCAAATATTTTTTTGAAAACAAAATAATTTTAGTGGTTTTGGGAACACAAACAGAGTTTCTTTGGTCATTAGTCATTATTATGGCCCCCTCAAATGCAAATTGTACTTAAGTTTAGTCAGGCATTTTATAAATTTTCAATTTTGCCTTCTTGCCACGAAAATTTGTTGTTATTTTGCCCTAATATTTATGGCTTTATAGCTATGCGGCCGCCTTTGTGCCTTAAGACTCTTGACTCCTTGTTTTTTTATTTTAAATTGTTAAATTTATGGCCTTTTAAAAAAAAAAACAAAAAAAAACAAAAAAAAACATTGAAATGTGGAGCGAATTGCTTGTTTTCATACACTTTAGCAACATTTCCTGTTTGGCATGGCATGTGTCTTGCCTGCCCGCCCAATCTTCTCTGCCTTACCCGCTGCTGCTTTTCAAGTCTAGTATTAAATTTAACCTTTTGATGGCTGTTCTCTATAGTTGAAATGCAAAGTGTTTCTTGATTAACTTCAATGTTGTTGGGGCTGCCTGCTTGCTTGCCTGCCTGACTGCCTTCTATTTCCCTAGTGTATTTAGCGCGCATGTAATAAATTTTAGAAATTTTTCAACAAAACTTCTGCTCAATCTATACTCAAATTGCTAGCGATAGATGAGGCAGAAATACAGTGCTGTGAACAAGATGGTCTCGCTGTAAAAATGTATAGCGAAGAGAGATCAAATGGGTGAATTTTGTTCTCAAGCTCTGTTAAATACATGTTGCTAACATTAGGAGCGGTTATAACACTTAACTGTACTGTTACACATCAGTGATCTCCCCCAAAGCTGGTACCTGAGAGTCTCTCAAGCTCTGTTAAATAAACGTTACTAACATTAAAGAAGGTGATTACACTTAACAGTGCTGTTATACAGCAGCCATCA